>OY997590.1:68545827-68884187 GCA_963921825.1 Erodium maritimum | reverse complement strand
GGAACCAACAAACCCGAGTCCCAAAAGAGCCTGACTTAGACGGTGAAACCAAGCTCGAGGAGCTTGCTTAAGTCCATACAACGATTTCCGAAGACGACACACATAATGTGGAGTAGAGGAATCAACAAATCCTTGAGGTTGAACCATATAAACCATTTCCTGTAAGTCACCATGCAAAAAAGCATTACTAACATCCAATTCATTAAGTTTCCAGCCTCGAGAGACAGCAATGGAAAGCACCGTGCGAATGGTAGTGGGTTTAATAAACGGACTGAAAGTTTCATTATAATCAAGACCAAATTATTGAGTGAAACCTCTTGCCACAAGTCTGGCTTTATACCTGTCAAGAGACCCATCTGCCTTTCTCTTGACTTTGAAAATCCAACGACAACCAACAACATCACCAGTAGATGGAGGCGGGACAAGATCCCAAGTATGATTCTGTCTCAGGGCCAATATTTCAGCTTCCATGGCTTCTTTCCATTCCGGATACCTGATAGCATGTGTAAAGGATGAGGGTTCTATAGTAGGTTGAGATGGAGCAGTAGCTAAATATATATTAGGCTTGGGATTGGGACGTAAGGTCATAACATGGGTTCGACGCGAGGGTGAGGCCGGGGCAAGTAAGTTGGTGGTTGTGTCAGGACCCGGATGAACATGATGGTCAGGCAGTGGCACAATTGAAAGAGATGAGGTTGACTGAGTAGACACAGCAGGGGACGAGTGGGTATGAGGCCGGGACATTGGAATCCAATGTGTTAGGTGATGGCTGCACATGATCAGAAGATTGTAAGTGAAGTAAAGATAAGGAGGACTTACCAAAGAGATTCGTATCCTGTTGAGGAGGAGATGGTAGTGGAACTACAGTCTGAAGCGTTGGAATAGAAGGAGGTGTTAGAATATAACTATAATTGGGCCTTCAACTATCAGCTTAAGCTTTTAGTTGAGTTGGTCCTCTAATATGGTATCAGAGCTTGGCACCTCACAGACCCGGGTTCAAACCCCATTCTTTACAAAAACTCTATTTCTTCTCTATTTATCAAATTTGCCCAAAATGGGTCAGTCCTTATCATTAATCTCAATGGGCTCATCTCCTCTTCTAAATAATTCACCTCCAAAGCCGTAAACAGGCTTGTCCGTGAGGGCGAGTGTTAGAATATAACTATAATTGGGCCTTAAACTATCAGCTTAAGCTTTTAGTTGAGTTGGTCCTCTAATATGAGGCACCGATGATGAAGAAATAGAATTAGAACAAGCAACAGATTAAAAGGATACACTTGTTCATCAAACCGAGCATGACGAGAAACATATAACCGACCTGTGGTCAAGTCAAGACATCTGTAACCCAAATGAGACGGTGAATAACCCAAAAAAACACAAATTTTGGACCGATAATCGAACTTATGCTTATTGTAAGGCCGAAGTAATGGATAGACTGCACATCCGAAAGTTTTAAGAAAAGAAAAATCAGGAGAAGTATGATAAAGCAGAGTAAAAGGGACCTGATTGTTCAAAGATGAACTCGGAAGTCTATTAATCAGAAACACAACAGTCTCAAAAGCATGTACCCAATATTTTAGTGGTGCCACAGAGTGAGCTAAAAGAGCAAGTCCGGCATCAACAATAGCTCGGATCTTACGTTCCGCGGTCCCATTTTGTTCATGAGTGTGTGGACAAGCAACTCGATGTCGAATACCTACTGATTGAAAATAGGTATTCAAAGTACGATATTCACCACCCCAATCTGAATTTAAAGACTTAAGGGTTGAGTTAAATTGTTTCTCGACAAAGGAATGAAAAAGACGAAACTTAGCAAACACATCACTTTTATTATAAATTGGGAAGAACCATGTAAACAACGAGTAATCATCAATAAAAATCACAAAGTACTTGAAACCTGACACAAATTGCATCAGAGCAGGTCCCTAACATCAGAATGAACAACATCCAAGGGAGAACTGCTCCTGTTATTAGTCAAAGATAAAGACAAATGATGAGATTTTCCCAAGCAACAAGCATGACACTGACGAGACAAGGAACGAGTCTTCGAACACGGAAGCTGAAACTGACGAACTATACGCTGAAGAGACTGATAGTTAGGATGTACGAGACGAGCATGCCAATCCTCCAAGGTGGAGAGAAAAACAGGAATTGACGACGAAGATGAAGGAGGCTCGAACAACCTGTAGAGACTACCATTACTCGTTCCTCGGAGTAGAACCTTCTAGGAGACCTTGTCCTTCACAAAACAATCTTTATCAGTAAATTCAACAACACATTTATTATCAGAACATAATCGTTTGATAGGCAACAAAGGTTTGGTAACATGGGGGACATAAATGACATCATTAAGATATAACGAACGATCAGTGGCAGGTAAAGAACTAGAACCAATATGGGTAATAGGCAACCCTACCCCATTACCAACAATTAATTTATTCATACCTTCATAGGGGCGGGCAATGCTTAGGGAAGAAAGATCAGGGGTTACGTGATGAGTGGCACCAAAATCAGGTAACCAGAATGCATGAGAAGCCTGTTGTGAATTTGGAGTAGCAGAATAATGACCCTGAGGCTAATGAGAGAAGTCATGACCACGACCACCTGACTGATGTTGTTGATTGTGCTGCTGAAAAGAGGAGTCACGACCAAAATTGTGAGCATGCTGATTATATGACGAATTAAAGCGGTGGCGGCAAGACGAGACAATGTGATTGGAGAGTCCACAAATCTGACATGGGGCACGAAAATTGTTGAACCCGCGATGACCTCTGTTTCCATTGCCTCGACCACCACGTCTTCGAAAGTGAGATGCAGAACCTGAGTGAGCAGAGCCAGTATGTGGTGCAGGAGAATTGGCACTAGTATGTGTCACATTAGCAAAAGGAGACGAGGCAACTTGAGAGTTGAGCAAAATTTCATATGATACAAGTTGGCCATGTAATTCTGAAAATGGAACTAGATCGGGACGCTGCTGTAATGCTCCCATAATACCATTATATTCCGATCCCAACTTGCGAAACACAATCGCACGGAAGTCTGAATCCGAGATAGAATTTCCAGCCAAGGCAAGAGAATCAACTAGTGATTTAGCCTGATGGAGATATTGGCTAACAGACTTATCGTCTTTATCCAGACTATGAAGCTCAAGGAGAAGCTGAGTTCTCTGAGCATTACTCACAAAACCATAGGCTGTGGCAAGAGCCATCCAGGCTTCAGCGGAGCTTTTAGCTCGAGTAAGGTGCTGATATCACTATTCAGAAACAGATGATAATATCCAAGAAAAAAACATATGATCCTTTTGAAACCAGGCTAAATATGTTGGATTAGGTGTGGGCGTACCTGACGTATCAGTATCAATAGTAGGCGCAGCAGCAGAACTAGTTGGAGCCAAAAACGAATGGAGATCAAGCATATTCAGCAATGGTTGAAATTGAAGCTTCCAAGGAATATACGTCTTTGGTCCCGTCAACTTGATCGCAAATGATTGATGAGGAACAACCGAGGGGAAAATGGGTGCAGTAGAGGACATGGAAGTAGCAGAGGTAACCGTGGTGCTTGAGGAGGAGGACGCAGCAGAAGTGGTCGACATCGAGAGAAGATAAAAAAGGAAAAAATATCAGTGCTCTGATACCAAGTCAATAACAGAGAATTGTATGGAATGAATGTGTGTATTTCTGTAGCAGTACACTGTATATATACATGAGGTAGTTATATGTAAGTAGGAGACTACAACTATATCAATACTAGAGATAAGAACTATCAATATTAGAGATACAAAGTTTAAATCGTCTAAATCTTATCACTACTTGACAAGACCAAATGTGCTCGTTGAGGTGGCTATGGGCCTCCCGATCTTGGAGTATTGCTTCAATCTGCAGTATGATGATGTCATCTTTGAGGTAGCTATGGGCCTCCCAAATACATTGATGACGCATTGACAGACCTTTTGGACGCACTCCAAAGTTGCGGTCGTTATTCTTATCGATAGAATCAGGTGTTGCTTCATAACACATTTGGCGAATGGTTCATTGGATTTTTGTTAGGGAGAGAAGTCATCTTTACTACAACAATTAGGTCATTGCCAGAGTTATCGGTCACGCTCCTCCAAAGCATCCATAATGCGAACAAAAATTAAATTTGATATTCGGGATCGACGACAAAGTTGTTTTTCGTTGTACATTGGGAGGTGGAGAAGTGGTTGACCATCAAGTGTGTATGTGACCCATGTTTATGAAATATCGGTTCTTTCCTCTCCCAGAAGAACTTCGCCCTAGGTTTGTCCTACAGAGATTCATGAGCCATCGCTTTATCCTTTCTTTTAGCTTTCGTTTCATTTCAGCCACCAATTCAACTTCAGTTTCGTGTATATCCATTGAAAAGGGAGAGTAGATAGCCAAGGTTCTAAAAAACGTCATACGCTAGTCGGGAAGCTAGAGCCTTCGGGGATTAATCGGAGACTAGTCGAAGAATAATCGGGGATTAATCGGATTTGTATTATTTTACTTTTTTTAAAATTTATTAATAAATATGTTATTATATGTATTAACAAAATTTTAATTTTATTATGAAAAAATAGTAACTAACATTTAAAAAATACAAAAAATATATATTTGCTATATATTTATCTTTAAATGACAAAAAAGTTCAAATAAACAACATTAATATCCTTATATAAAATATAAAACTAGTTATAAAAAATTGAAAATTAATATGGTATTTTTCTAAAAAGATTAAAAATGTATATATCAATAAACAAGTAAACAACTTTAACATCCAAAATTATTTAAGATGTAAGAATATATCGTCTATGATTATTAATTTTATAATTAAATTTATAAATAAAAATCACATATATTTAATAATAATAGGAAATATATAAAAAGATTAATACAAATATTTAAGATAAAACCATAAAAATCAGATAAGTGTTGTAAAAATCTCCGCCTAGGCACCGATTAATCCCCGCCTATCTGAGGATTGATCCGATTTTTTCAAATCCGCCTAGAGATGCCCGACTTGTTAAAATCGGGCCGGTGTTCTAAAAATTCTCTCCTAGACATCAATTAATCCCCGCCTAGGCCCGACTTTTAGAACACTGTAAGATTGAAATGGACTGCAAAGAGAAGATGGGGAGAGGAGTACTTTGAAAAGAGATGAAGAAAAGAGATTTTATAGGGTAAAAAGAAGGTTAAGGCGACTTTATGAGGGACACTTGTCGCCGCACCACTGGCCCGATATTAGCCTTTGTTGACCTATTATCTCTTGTGTTGACATATTATTTAAATGTCATAGTGGAGGCCATCATGATACTAGGTAGACCTTCACACTACGTCATATAGTTAGCTTTTACAATTAATTGTCATGCATCGATGGTCTTATATTCCATCTGATTTGAATATTTCATGACATCATTATTATGCTCTGTGATGAGTAAGGCAAGTGCACCATAAAATGATGGGTTTGATCCCCATGCTCACACAACTCAACAATATTTACACTCCATATGTTCATAGTGAGCACTTTGGTTTGGAGATTATACAACATCTAAAGTGAGTGTGAGAGGGCTTAGAATCACCAATACCCCAACAATCTTAAGCTTCATGGCTCTGGCGAGAGGTTAATCGATCTATATGTTTCTGCACTTGTTGAATTAATTTTGCTTTATTTAATTGTTTTCTTTATCAACAAGGAAAATATTTAAATTAAAACCTGTCATGAAGTAAAAGAGGAGTACATGATGAAGTTGGTCTAGCTACAGACCTGAAGGAGGAGCATTGGCATGATAACACAACCGCGAAACAATCCCAATAAGGGGAGTACGCTGATACATGAAAGAACATTCCTATACTAGAAACCTTGACATCCCAAACATAGGAGCAAATCAGACAAAGAAGGTATAAAAAACCAGATATTACAACCATGAAGCGCAAAACATGTAAGATAAGAAGGTCTAAAACCCGAATTTTGCCACCATGAAGTGCACAAAAGGGTCTAGAACCCGGATTTTCCAACCATTAAGCACAAGAGGAACCAAACGAACCACCAGAAGCAGGTAGAGCTGCCCCGCAACGATCCACACCTAGTAGGGTGAAGAAGCGTGTCCCATGACCAAAGGTGAACCTAGACACCTCCAATGACCCGAGAGACGCTCCTCGTACGACACCGCAAGGGTTAAATCATACGATGGAGCACTTACTCAGCCTGCTGAAACGGTCCTAAATCTGGTCAATACCGAGAGAAGGCCCAAAGGGGAAGGACCGATATTTCTACCGAGTACGAGCTCTTACCTCCAAGCCGACAACAACAAGACATCACTTCTAGATTCTGAGGATGGACTCGAGCTGAGCGTTCCGAAACCGTAACCGGTAACCCCTCGTCGGTTAAGACCAAGTGAGGACCCAATGGGGAAAGCCTGTAGTTATACCGAGCACGAGCCAACCCGATCCAGACAGATCTGACACTAAAACCGACTAACAAGAACAGATCGATCGATAAGGAGGATTATCGGAGGCCAACAACTGAGAATCCGGAAAAAACCTACCCAATACTTCAAATCCTCAAGGAAGCTTCACCAAGCTCTAACCAGACAAAGAGAGGAAGTTTCTCCCATGGCCGACTAGGCAAGGAGCACGACTGATCTCCGGCATAAGACTCGCATGAGCTCCGACGTAGCGTTACTTTTGATCTTGGAAGACACTAAAATAAGTACCGTCTCTTAAGTTCTAACTACAAATACACTACAAATTGTAGTGTCTCCCAAGTTTTAACTTAAGAGACACTACTTTAAAGTAGTGTCACGCAAGATGCATTTTGCAGTAGTGCCACCAGCTTCAACACCAGAGGAGGGCCGGAGAAAGGGGCACAAGACTCGAGCTCCTCCGAACTCCGCACGCTAGATCGCATCTATGGTCTTTCATCTTGCACCAAGACGTCGACGTAAATGTTTGGCGATAAATCTTGCGCCAACAACAATGGGTCGAGGGTCTTACACCGTCTGTTGCTCATAACACTCAATGCTTGATAACTTGATGTTTCGGTTACAATGAGCTTTCACAGATCACTGTGTATTAAATTAAATGTTACATATAATAATTGTCACATATAAATATACGTTATTATATTAAACTCACGTTTAAAAACTCAGTAACTAGACAGAGACAAAGGATGAAGGAATAGGTAGCATATTAGGACGGACAAAAAAAGGACAAATCGGTGCATACTTTGTGCAAACCAAGAACGAAAAGAAAGAATTCACCAACATAATTCATCATTATAATAATAATCATACTAGTAAAGTATAATTTCTCCTACAATATAATAGTAAACAACTATAATGCTACAATATATATATATATACACACACAACAAGTACAATACAGTATAATACAAAGCCATTAACAAACCATTTAGTGACACATATTATTACACACATAACCTATCGTTTAGTCAACATAAAACACAATACTAGAGCTTGTCTTCCATGATAAATGACATCAGTTCAAGTGCACTTGTTCACTGAGCTGGCGCTCAAGTCCTGAGCGCTCCACATACAAGCTTGAACTCATCTTGCTCCTCTTGATGTGGAGAAGCTTGTCGTGAACACACCACGGGAAGCTAAGGAAACGATCCCCACTCACTCCCTCATTGGACCGACCCCAATACGTAGGATGGTACGTGACATAGTACCAAGCCGATGCCTTGGCGTAGACATCATGGCCGCGAGCTCCAGAGCCCAACGCTTCCTCGCTGAACCAAGTCCTCGTCTCCTTCCTCAGCGAGTTGACAGCATAACTCACAGCCTCCAAGTCCTTCCTGTCGAAAGACCTATCCATCTTCATCACGCTCCCGCTCAGAATCTCCGCCTCCGTCTTGATCCCGTAGTAATCCATCAGGCTCGTCAGCCTTTCATCGTACTCGTTTTTGCACGCCAAAGCGTCGTCCAAGTAGTCCTCGAAGCCGTCCACTTCCATGTCGGGGTCGTAGAAGTGCGTGGACGAGGTTTTGACGAGGTTTTCGTCAGAAGGCACGTCCCTTACTTCCCGGTAGAGCTTTCCTATGACGTTTTGTGATTCGTAGGTTGGCCTGTTGGGTTTGTCCATGAAATCCGGATATTCCTTGACGCGCAGATGAGACGGTACCTTGGCGGGCACGCCCGTTTTGGGGAAGTCGACGGCAATGGAGAACAACTTGGCGAGGTGGATGCATGATTCGCTCATTGCTTTTCCGGCTTCTTTGTCCGCAAACACTGTGTGAGCGTTAGCGATCACTCCCAGGCTGTCGTTGGCTATGTAGTCTGCGAAATACTCTTGGATTTCCTGTACCATCTCATTAAACTTGTCATGCTCACACCAAATATTTGTACTATGGTTTGATGTATAATCGGACTTTCATTTATCAGTTTCAGTTTTTCGTTGAGTTGGTTCACAATATCAGATCTTGGATTCTTACAAACACCGGTACAAATCCTACTATATCTTCAAAATGTATAAATAAGTGTCCGCAACAAACCCTTATTAAGTCTTATCTTTAAAGTTCTCTCTTCTCAGCAAGCTCCTCTTTTGCATCATTCGAGTTAATTAACAATATGCTACATTAGAGTGAATTAAACTAAAAAAGACGCAGCTCTTTTCTTTTGGAACTCAAGGGTTTGTTCGGCGGTGATGGACTTTACCTCTCCTACCAATCATCACCGTCATGGGAGCGACGGGGACAATATCGGGGAATTGGTGGCGTCCGACCATTCGGCTTCAATCACCCCCGGATCGTACCTCTCCACGTCCCCTATCATCGGTTTCGGAAGGGGTCTAGGTGGAGACGGATCGTCTCGTCTTCTCGGCATGCAGAGAGGATGGAGATCGGCCGACCAATGCAAGGGGCCTGGGAGGCCGGACCACGCAGGGGAACTGATGGGATATCACCGGAGACTGTTGTGTCGTACCCCGATGACTGGACCTCGTCATCAAATGGGGAGGGAGGTGAAGCTGGAGCACCGCCTGAGATCGAGACCACCCTCTCTGGTGTTTCAATGGGGGAGGACGTTGATAGAGGAGTTGGAGTCGGAGGATCGGGACCTTGAGGTACTGGTTGATTTCGGAAGATAGCTTCCGGCCGAGCCGGACGAACCGAGGCCTGCCTCACTGGAATGCGAGAAGGGACGACCGAACAGAGGCCAGTCGGGTACGTGGAAGCGGCGGCCGGGGAAGGACTCCCTTAGGTCTTCGCAGGAGCGTCCATTGGATCTGGGCCTCAAGGGTCGGCCTACACACGGGAACCCAGACCCGAAGGGGGGGGACGTGAGGCAAGCTTGGGCCAGGGGGGCGAGACAGGTGGACAGGCCAGAGAATGGGTGGAACTGTGCCTCCCTACTTGGGCGAGTCACGGGACGGGTCTGGAGGTCAAATCACGGGCCGAAATGGGTTTGAGAGGTGGCCCATCCAGTTCCCAACAACGGGGCGGGCCCTTCTCTAAGGGTCAGCCCAATATAATTTCAGCCAAGACCCACGAGGTTCCGGGAAAGAGACGGGGATATGTGGTGGGGGAACTGGGTGTTAGGATGGGATCTATGGTGATCAAGGGGGTCATTTTTCCTCCTTTGGAGGTAGGAGGACGGGGGATAAATTTTGCGTATGCCTTGGTGGCAAAAGTGCTTACCAACCGCACACTCTACTAGAGAACTATTTCTACTCAGATGGAGGACCTGTGGGGTACACGGAATGTGGAAGCACGACCGTTGGAGGATGGGGTCGTGGCCTTCTTTTTCAAGATGACGAAGGAACCGGGCGAGAGTTTTGGCTGGCGAACCATAGACATTTTGGGACTCTCTGGTTACCTTTACAGATCTAAGGGCCCATATGCGACCGGGGGACATGGCATTTACTCACTTCTCAGTTTGGGAAAGGGTGTCAAACCTTCCGGTAGGGGCATGGAGCATGGGTAGCGTTCCGTCTGGGCAATGCTTTGGGAGTTTTCCAGGTTGTGGATACAGATGCAGATGCAGATGGGATGTGTTGGGGAGACTTCATGCGGATCCGATTTTTGGTCGACATACGAGTACCTCTCCAGAGCCAGTTGTGGTTCCGCGAATCCCAAGGGATTCCCACATCAGTTTCGGTAGGGAGGAAACGACTGATGAGGGATGTAGAGGAGGAGTCGGAGGGATCCACTCGATCAGATCGAGCATCACATACACAGCGGGGGGTTCTAAGCACCCTCGCCTCGCGGAATGAGTCCGTAGAGGTTTAGAGGGGGGTCGTTTGGTTGTATCGCCCCTTTGGACATAAGGTGGCGGCGCTTCCACCAAAAGTCGACACGGTGCTTCCCTACCAGCTCAGAGGTCAACAATACCGCGTTTAGGAGCCCTACCATTATCAGTCAAGGGAGGACGACGCACGCTAACAACTTGGGGGAGTATTGAGTCCACCAGTATCTATATCTGGTAAGGGGTCTACTCGATCCTAGCTTCTGCCAGTTTGGACTCGTTGTATCGGTGTTGCCAGACGCTACCGCAGTCTCACCTTCCAAGCTCCTTCAGGAAGTAGTCGGAACATTGAGCTTTTTATTAACTTGTCTGAGTATCCTCTTTTGTAGGAACTCGTATCATTTCGGTTTTTATATCCAATTGTTTTTAGTGTTTTAGTGCTTTCCTGTTTTGTAAACACTTGTTATTGTTAATATAGCTAATCGTTTACCTAAAAAAAAATCAAGGTCTTCTTTCCTCAAAATAATTTATATTGAGACTCATAATATATAAATAGCTATATATGATTAGGTTTTCGATTATCAATTTACCCTTTTAATCAAGTGGTTTCTAATAATATGAATACAAAGATTGGTGTGGGAAAAATACCTTAATTGTAACATCATGTCCCAAGATCATAGTTGGTGCGGGAGTATAATCCATAGGTTGGATCTGCCGAGGAGGTATCAGATCCGGATCCCAACACACAAAATAGATATCACCATCGAGGTCACTTCCGGAACATTCATTAGGATGAGGCCTAACATATATACAAGGATACAAACCATAAATGAAACCAAACATAACTTAAAACATAAGCATGCACGTCCAAGAAATTTGAGCTCACCTTTTCCCCTTCTGCGGAAAAACAACACAATCCACCATGTGGCGCAAAGACGGCACATCCACAGCTTTCAGAACCCGCACATCTCCCGGGTGAAGACACGGGTTTTTGGCAACAACGACCTTCCCTTCAACAACGCGGCTCTCTTCATAGCCCCTCCGTCCCGACGAAGACGACACTTGCACAAACACCTCACCATACTCCAACAACTTGGTCTCGTCCAGACACCCCACCATAGCCCTACCGTTCGGTAGATATATCCTCGTCCTGAGACGCAAGTCGAGTAGCTTCGAGGCCCGGAAGGTCTGGAGCATCATCGCCAGATAAGGCTCACCATTGGGCTCGTACCCGCACCTCAGCATTTCCTTGAGGATGTGCGTGTTCTCACCCGGAGCCATCATCTCCAGAGCCTCCCTCGCCTTCAACGGATCCGTCAACACCGAATCGAGCTGCGCCACGGCCTCCCTCTGCTTCTTCTGGAATATTCCATCACCGACGCCGAGAGTGGACAGAAGAGTGACCAGCTGGCGGTTCAGGAAGCAAGGATGGTACTTGCTCCACGACAGCACGTCCAGCTTCGTGTTACCCGATTTGTACTTGGACATGCTCTTCCTCAACGACAGTTTCACCGACGACGTCGGATCAACGGCCACAACGCCTTTGCATCCACCGTACCGAATCTGGAACGCGGAGGGGGTGGAGTTCTTGAACCCGATCTTCTTCGCGACTTTCAAAGCCAAATCCTCGGAGATCTTCCCGATTCCGTCCGAGAAAACGTACTTGACTCCGTTTCTTACAGCCTCAACGTCAGGAATGAACTCAACCTCGTCCCTATGGACACTCAACGTCTCTCTGGACGAGCCGAAGGACTGGCCCAACCTGGCCGCGTACTTGGCCACGTTCCTGATGTCATGGAAATCACCCATCCACTCTCTGATATCAGAAGCGGTGAGTCCAGCTCTAGAAGCGAACATCCAAATCGAATTCTCGCGCAACTGGCTCGACGAGAAGGCGAGAAACTCGAAGTGCTTATCGCCGACGCGTATCCCGTCTCTTAGGATCGACAGCACCCTGTTGTAAACCCTTGTTCGCCTCTCCTCGTTCGGAGAACTCGATCGCGGAGTCAGATCCGACGAGAACAGCTTGTTCAGCTCCTCATCCACAAAAGAAACCCGAATGAAGTTATCGATGTCACCAATGTAGTTGCGTAGCACTCGGTTGGAGAGGTTCACCTCCGGGCCACCGAAGTACACTTTACACGGCGTGATCTGAACTCTGCGTACGTACACCAAACCGTCGTCTAAAGAGATGACCGGTGACCTGAGGAGCCTCCCGGACACGAGGTACTTCCGGTACTGCTCGGTGAGCCACTTGACGGGGTCATAGCAGCACTCTTTGAGATTGTAGAGCCTGTTGAGGGCGTGTTCGATATGGCCAAGTTTGATCCACTTGGGATCGACCAGGCGGAAAAACTTGGCGTCCATGGCTGGGCCGGGGAGGCAGCCGTGTTGGAGCAAGGAGTTGACCTTGAAGAGGATGTCGAATGGCAAGTCGATGCCACGAGGTGGGCGTACTACTGGTACGAGGACTGGATCGTGGGAGAAGGAGGAACCTCGCTCGAGCATGAGATGGTCGTCGCTTTCGTGGGTGTAAACGGAGGTGGGGAGGCGAGAAGTGCCAGGGATCTCGAGACAGAGAGCAGAAGATTGGCCGATGTAGCGTTCGGGGGTGAAATCAAGCTCCCGGATCCACTGGTCTTCGGTGTCTTCCTTGTAGTAGATGTTCTCCGGCACATCTTTCGCGTATACATGAGGAGCACCTACCAACTACAATAACCATACAAAACATATATACAGTTTAGTCCAAAATCTCAACGGATCGAAGATATGTCGGAGATAATAGACGATACTTCATCGTGGCGACAAACTCTTTTAAACACAAATCATAATATAAGATGAAAAAGAAACTTCCAATAATATAAACTTTAAAGGGAAAAAGTTGATTCCAGACTTTTCTCATCGTTTCGTTTTCACGTCTTAATCCGGACCAATTTTTCGTGTCAATTCCATACTTAAAAGGTTTGGTTTTTTGCACAAAGTATAAAAACTAACATCATCCACCATTGTAACAGTTTTTATACTTTGTGCAAAAAACCATACCTTTTAAGTATGGGATTGACACGAAACGTTGGTCCGGGTTAGGACGTGAAAACGAAACGTTGAGAAAGGTTTGGAATCAGCGTTATCCCAACTATAAAATGACAATCTCGTGATAAGAATAGGTCCAATGTCTTATGCGATCGTTTTTTTTGTTTATAAACCATTTAGAAAAATATGATTTTTAAATTTTGATTATTTTGCGTTTTTCAGTTGATTGATTTCCCTATGAATCATCGAAAAGAAATAGCAAAAATAATTTCTCAACTAGCGTCTGTTACCGCAAAATAATAGTCAAGGTAAAAGAAGGTATATATATACCTGAATCAAGAGAAACTTCTTAGTCTGAGAGCGTGGACGTCGCAGCTCGATCTGCCAGATATTCTCGCACGAAAGAACGAGCTTGTACTCCACCGAACAATGAGTCAGGAAGAAATATATCTTCCCCAATCCGAACCTCGCCTTTATGTTTATCCTTTTCCATAACACGTTGAACTTTTCTTTGCCCGTTTGGCATCCGAAGTTGAGAGTTGCATTATTTATGCTATGCAGATAGTTCCTCTGCCTTTGCGCAAAGTCATGGTTGAGCCTCTGAGCTTTCATAAAGAATCTCCCGTGCCACAACCGTTTTCTCTCTGCCAACAATATCGTTAAGTCGACGTATCTTTTTGTAATGAATTGGACTCTGGCGTATGCTCTCTGACCTCTCCTTTTCGGTTGCACTACTTCTAGTGCGTAGATGGATCCTCTTCCCGTTAGTCTCTCCACGAACACCTTTGCTTCTTCTGCACGCGTATCCGTTGGAAATCCATAAATCTCTATGGACTTCACCATAATAATCTCCAATCAATTAACCACACCTGCTATATATTCCACTATCGGCATCAAAATTCCCAATAACATGTTTGAATTCATGAAGTTATTTATGAAGTTTAAGATCACATTAACTAATAAGGTTGATCATCTTAGTCGTGAAAATCTGATATGATATATCTGTTCGTTTTAAAACAAAATTTATACATGTTTAGGTTCTTATGATTATATAGATCATACACAAACACATGTACTCTCATTGTATAAAAAAAAAGTCAAGACTCAGCTATGTAGGATAAAGAGAGACTCACTCACCAGACCAAAGAACACCCAGAACTCAGCAGAGAAAGATCAGAAAATGAAAACAAGAAAAGCAAGCAGCACTCGTATACATATATAGTATCTAACACACAAATTAAAAGGAAAAAAAGAATATTTTTGCCTGTTATCCTTACAAGAAGTTAAATTGGGATGAAAGTGGAAAGGAAGGAATACAAAAGTAAGTTATTCCCTGCTTGTCAATCCCATGTATCTTCCTTGAAAATTATACTTCAGCTGACGTCATGTTGGTGACGTCACTTTGATCTCCTGTCTCTCATACTAACCGTAAACGCACACTTATTGGTCTCGGACAAAAAGGTCAACGATGACTGTCCAGAACTGGAGTTTTGATGGCACCGCACCAGATATTACGGTGAACTCGAAGACAGTAGATGAATGCTCCGGGTGCTTGTGCTGTCGACGAGGAGATTCGGGGCAGACGGAATCCGTGAAACCGGAGAAACAAGCCAAGAGATTACTGCCACGTCAGGAACATCGTGAAATTGGTGTACGTGGCAAGACTTCAGCAGAATCAACAGCAATTTTTTTTCCTAGAATTCTGAGACTGATTTCTTTTAAAGTATTAGATCAATGTCGTCGTTCGATCCGGTCATCTCGAAAAAAAGTATGTCAAATCCATAAATCACGGGACGCTACAGCTTCAAGCATAATAGTACTTACCCCGTGGTGATCTCCTCATCCATTGACACCTTGCGATGCGGTTGGACAATTTCTTCCACTCCCAATGCATGCAGTCAAGACTCCCAATCATGTCAGGGAACCCTCGGTTGTACCCCTCTCTGAGTAATCGGGTCAAGTCCTCTGGCGTGGGTGAACGCTTTTACTCAGCCACGAAAACCTCAATGATGGCCTTGCAAAATCTACGTAAACATTCCAGTATTGTACTTACCCCAATGCGTAAGGTTTCGTCCAACGAATCGGCCGAGCACCCATACGCAAGATTATGTATCGTGACGGTACATTTCTGGTGCGTTGATAACCCCATGCGTTCTACAACGTCCGGTTTCTGAACGAAGTGATCGTCATGCTCTGCTACCTTGCCCATCACCCGCTCAAATAGTGGTCGGCACATACAAAACTAACGCCTAAACATAGCGGGCCCATACATGGGCTTATCGACAAAATAATCCTTCATTAGTTTGTCGTGGTCTTCGAGACGACCTCTAGGATTATCTCGTCGGGCAGGTTCCCCACGTTCGATCCTCTCCCTCACAGCGTTGATCCTTGGCATTACTCTCTGTATGCCTCTCTCAACCATTCGTCATAGTCGTTCGTCAACTAAAAGCATTTGCGTTGCCAACTCCTCATATGATGGAAGACCGTCAACGCCATACATTTTGTAGCGAGTTTGAGAGGAGAAATTTGATATCGAGTTTAGAGAGGTTGTAGAAGTGTTGGGGGGGGGGGGGGGGGGGGGGGGGGGGGGGGGGGGGGGGGGGTTATTTATAGAGTTTGAATTTAAGGGTTTTAGGAATTAAATTTTTTTTACCGTTGATCAACGGTCGGAAATTTTTTTCTTCAGAAGGCCACGTGTGACGCACTGATAGGCGGAGTCGGCGAACCGGACTGAACGGCCCGCGACCCGTGCTTCCAGGCCGCGGATCACGGGCAATGGATCGAACCGCAATTTTGCGATTCGCGAGTCGCAAAAAACGCGCGCCACTGCGGCACGTCCCGCGACTCGCGGACCGCAAAAATGCGATTCGATTCGCGGGTCGATACTCAGTTCGTTCCACTGTAGTTGCTCTAACAAATTGATGTCAATTGGCAACGTTTCTGACCATTATATGGGTTGCCTCGTTCGCCATTCTACGAACAAAACTTACAGAGAAACCAGGCAAATCACGGAGAAGTTGCAGGCATTCCTCCATGAGACCACCTTCCGGCAAACGAAGAGCTACACCAACATTAATGGCTTGATCAACTCCTAGGCAATCAGACCTTAACTAAGTGTACTACTAAGTTTTCAGCTGCGATAAAGAGTCGTTATGATTATTACCTCATAACGACCCTGAGCGCTACTCCAGAGATCCCAGACTATAATCTGGATCTTAGAGATGCATCCCAAATTATATATTCAATACTTCGTACCTTACTTTATTAATAAATTTGATCGTTTCACTCAAATAAAAATGACAACATTTTTGTATTAATTTCGAAATCATAATAACAATTTAATAGAATAAAATAAAAACTATTTCAGTATATTGATACAACTTTCCACATAATAGATATGTAGCTCAGAGGCCAATGATAAAGTGTAGCAACTTTGAATTAGGCATAAAGGAACATACAAGACGAATTACAGGGTCATGGGGAGAAGAAAGAATGAGCTTTTGGAAATCCTATAGTTCGGAAGGCGAATAATTAGAATAGTATATTGCAGAATTGGGATAATCTTTTACCTCCCAATCAATCCATCTATGTCCCCACATTGTACAATTTTGATATAAACTTGCTCGACAAGTACTTGGATGCGCTATATATATCCCCTAAGCCAGGAAGTCCTATCCATTCAAGATGCAAACAAAACGACATAGTTTTCTTATAGATTACAAGTTTATTTTGACAAAATCGCCCCAAATCAGTAAGATTTAATGCAAACAGGTGCACTTAAAATTTAAAACACCATACAACAACTTGTTTAGGCAACAAAAATGTTCCATCTAACCATAAATATTCAGTAACTCAAAACTACATCATCTCTAGATGATTTAAACCTCACCAGTGACAATTGTGGGCTACAGCAACATCTCAGCAATCTGAACAGCATTAAGTGCAGCTCCTTTTCGTATTTGATCTCCACACACAAAGATATCCAACCTGTTTAGCAAGTTCATTGTCAGTATCAACTCTCATCAATCAGAAGAAAACTCGTTACAAAAGAATGAAGGAATAAACGAGGTATACCCGTAATTTCCATCTTGGGACACGTCACGACGGATCCTGCCAACTGCAACATCATCTTTATTTGATACCTCCAAAGGCGTAGGGAAGTTATTGGATTCTCTGTCATCAATAATCACAACACCTGGTGCGCTCCTCAGAATTTCCCTTGCTGTGTCCTGGACAAACATGTAACACAGAATATACTTTGGTTACAGACAAGAAAATATTCATTTAGCGTGAAATTTAAACAAGCAAGGGCAATATATATTTGTAATGTTTTCTTCTTTATTGATTTCTAAGGTTTGGATATGGAGAAAAAAGAGGAGGCATGAGTTTTTCTTCTGGTCATGGTCCTATGGAATTTGATAACAGGTTATTTGATTGCGAACTCAATATCCTTCAGTAGATAGAATTTTAGATTGGCTTAACAATTCAATTTCTAAATGGCATCTACTCAGCATAGCATGCAATTATAAATGGACACTTATCTTAAATTTCCATTCAGTACATTAAAAGATGTCATCCTGATTGAGTCACAATTACCTACTTTATACAGATTACTTGAATCACTTATTACATGAAGTCTTAAAATGCCAAGTTGAACTAATTGCATGTATGAATATTCATGTCAGAACAATAGGCAAAAAATATTAATTAAATGAACAGTTCAGAGACAACTATAAAAATAAAGTTGACATTGTCACAAGAAAGTTTCAAGCATCTATTCTTCCAATGCAGTACTAAACAGAACATAGGTTGAAATAATAGTTCAACAAATGGAGATAGTAGGAAACAAAATCACTAGAACAGACTTTAAAGCTGTAAATGGACAGTATAATATCAATACCTCGTCGAGAGGAGTCTCAAATTGAAGGTTCACACTCTCTGCATGTGCACGCATGACAGGAACTCGTATACACGTAGCAGTAACTTTAACATCTGGGTCACTCTGAAGCATATATAATTAAAGAACCAAAGCGCATATGAGTGAGTATGATTGCACCCCTACTCTCACATGCCAAAGAAATCCAGAACAATGAATGATGAAAAATAAGTTGATTATGAAACTTACCCAGATTTTTCTAGTCTCTTTAACTAGTTTCATTTCCTCTTCATTGTATCCATTAGAAAGAATGGGCGCATTGTGTGAAAACAGATTAAATGCATACTGCACAAAGAGGGAGTGTAACGAATAATTAACTTTTATCAGAGATGAGAACCACTTGGTACTTCTCAAGACATTGCACAAAACTTTGACAAACCTGTCGCTTAAAGATTTCGCAAGTGGGTTCTTTTCCTTCAAGGACCTTTGTTCAAAAAGGAAAAAAGAATCAGCTAAAAAAGAGACAAAATGAAATTATTCAAGCACAATATAATTGGTATAAGAAGCAAAATGCGATCAAGATAGACGAAGAAAGAGACCTCACGAGTTTGAAGGACTAGCTCTTCCATAGCAGCAGCACCAGCGCCACTTGCTGCCTGATATGTGCTAACAACCATGCGCTTTACCTGAGGCACATACCAAAATTCCTTGTAAGGTAAGGTGTATATATGACATAACATTATTTTCTGCTCTAATTATTCATTAGGCACATTATCCAAGAAACAAGCGCAGATGAAGCAAATGCCTCCAGAATTAAGGCATTGCTCACTAGAGCCCCAAGCTCACATATACTCCAAAATTTACTTGACCTCATAATAACATCAAATCATGCCCCTGAGATTCATAATTATCAAAGACAACCTTTTTACAAAGGAAATTAGGACTAGACACCTCATGATTTATCAGTTTTCAGTCATGACCACCTACATAACATGAGTATCAATTAGACAATAGCTCTAATGGCGCACTTATGTGCTAAAACGAACAATCATTGTATATTTGAAATTTATCTGTAAATGGATAAAGCATAAGAACAACAATCTTTCTAGATACACAAGAAAAGTGAAGCAATCAGTTCTCACACAGAAATGCAACCAACTTGAGCCAAGTTCATTCAAATATTAACCTTAGCGTGTCGATGGAGAGGTGTAGCCGCCATCAAGCAAATAATGGTGGAACAGTTCGGATTAGCAATAAGTGCTCCCTTCCCACTTTTACGCTTGATCCCAGCCATAGCCTCCGGATTCACCTCCGGGATCACAAGTGGCACATTCTCGTCCATCCGAAACGCCGAGCTATTGTCGACCACAATGGTCCCCCTATCCACCGCAATGGGCCCGAACTTCTTGCTAATGGAACCACCGGCGCTGAACAAAGCGATTTCAACTCCGTCAAAGCTCTCGGGAGTGAGCTCTTCGACGGTGTACTCCTTGTCCTCGAATGTCAATCGCTTTCCGGCGGAGCGCTTGGAGGCAAGCATTT
Source organism: Erodium maritimum (assembly GCA_963921825.1). Taxonomy (NCBI): domain Eukaryota; kingdom Viridiplantae; phylum Streptophyta; class Magnoliopsida; order Geraniales; family Geraniaceae; genus Erodium; species Erodium maritimum. Next base: position 68,864,538 of record OY997590.1, on the reverse strand, counting down.
TAATGGAGCTGTAAGGGAAGTTTCGATCGGATAGGACGGATAGGAATTCCTGTCCGACGGCGCCGGTCACTCCGACGACGGCGACCGAGGGACCGTTCTGGTCGAGGGACATGCGAACTCTGGTGGAGATTGCTCTGGGTTTTGGCCTGGCGGCGGAGGTGGCAGTGAAGTTGGCGAAAAGCTGACCGCCGCGAAACTGAGTCAAAGTAGCCATTTTCGTTGGACTCGTCGGAGAAAGCGACGGCGGCTAGGGTTTAGCAGAGACAGCGGCTGAGCTGTAGCGCGATGAGTCTTTGAGCTTGAAAGAAGATAGGTTTTTTCGGTACAGGTGAAATCAGATTTGATTTTGATCAGCTACATTACAAAATTTTATTTGTTTTTGTACTGTTCCATTCAGATGGTGACACGTAACTACTCAAAATGGACAGCGTGGATTAGACAGAGGAGTTTCACTCTGGTGCTGTGAGGTGCGTGATAAGGATGTACACGGTGTCGAACTAGCGATGCGACGATGGCGCTGAAATGAAACTGAAACGAAAACGAAAACATTTCGCGCTAATATTTCGCTCTGTGTTTTAAAATATTTGTGCGCCTTCGAGCTTGTATTTAAACCGCAGAAACATTTTCAGAATCGGCTTTGAGTCTCTCTGTTTCCAGATCAAAATTGCGCAGTAGCAGCACAGAACCAGCGAGTGATTAGCAGAGAAGAGATGGGTGGTGGAGGAGGCGGATCGTCTAAATCGATTGTTAAGGCGAGGAAGAGAGTGGAAGCTGAGGATGGGTGCAGCATCAACTCCAACTCGTCTCTCGTTCGAGGAAAAGATGGAAGTGCTTTTGCCAAATGGTACTTTCATTTTCCAGTTTCATCTCCTATGGATCTGTTTGTTATTCTTGTTCTGGTGCTTGTGTTTGAATTGGGGCGTGCCCTAAATTTTTGATTTAGGGGTTAATTTATGTTGGAGGTTCAGTCTGGAATCTGAATACGCAGAGATCTATATAGTTATGGGCCTTAACGTGTGTCAATGGTTTGAGTAATTTTGTTGAAGAGAACTCCATGTTGTTAAACTTCAAAGTGATGTTGATTTTTGTCAATATGCAGTGATGAATGCAAGAAGGATGTGCCTGTAGCTCTTATTAGCATGCATAGTTGCAGCCTCGATGCCAAGATCAAGATGAACCTAGGTGTGTGTTCTATTTCTATCTATTTTGACTGTGTATAGTGTATTATGTATATTTATTCATGAGTTGTTGTATATAATTATGATTTGCCTGATTTAATTAACTAGTGCTTCTTAAATTCATGGTTTAGAGGCTCAGGTAGTTGAAACCTCCTCTGAAGTTAAAAAGAAGCCAATAGTAAGGTAATACTCATTCAGTCTACTTTGATTTTAAAAGTGTATGGTTTTTGATTTCCTTTCATTTGCCTTTTGTTTTACAATACTAGTTCTTTTGATCTATTTAATTGATATGTTGTTATGTCATTTACCCCCATCCCTAATGGTGGGCATATCGTGAGCTTGATGAAAGGATTTTTGTTATGATTAATGTAGAGGCCCTCTTGGCTAAGTGGAGGTTGTTAACCTCCATCTTCCTTTTTTTCTTGTGGGTTATTGGGACGTGTCTTTTTGAATGTATAAGCCATGAATTGACCTGTTGTGAGTCCTTGTATTTATGTCTAGAAGCTTTTGTTTTATTCCTTGTTCTGTACCTCATGGCTGTTTATATCTGATTTTTGATTCATCTCTTGATGTGTTGGTATTAGGGATGGCAAAACGCCCCATTCCCCACGGGGATCCCCGTCCTTGTCCCGCGCGGGACGGATTTGGGACGGGGATTTTTTAAACGGGACGGGATACGGGGAATTAAATGGGGATTTTGACGGGGACGGGGTGGGGACAGAGTAAGCAGTCCCCATCCCACGGAGAACCCTGCCCCGCACTATTAGTTTTAAAATAAATTTTTAATAATATACACATGTGTACTCCATATCAGTGGTTTCTGAATCATCGTTTAGTTCGGGTGGTAATTTGATCACTCCACATCGTAGTAGACTCCATCCAAATACTATAGAGGCACTTATGTGTACTCAAAGTTGGTTGTGGAGCGAAATACAAGGTAAGTCATATGTTCCATGCAATCTACTTCTTTTAAATTGTTATCAAACTAATGTTACTTATTTGTTTTATAATGTGTTTGTTTAGAGATAAGTTTGGAAAAGATGAATGCATTTGCTCAAGTAGTAGACTATGTTAGAGATAAGTTTGGAAAAGATGAATGCATTTGCTCAAGTAGTAGAATGGAACGGGGAATAAAATCCCTGTTCCCCGCCCAATCCCCGCGGGACGGGGTCAACGCGGGTTCAACGCGGGGATGGGGAGAGTAGCGGGAACGCGGGACGGGGACGGGGACTGGGGTCCCCGCCCCATTGCCATCCCTAGTTGGTATGTCTATTTGGTGCACTTCTATTATATGCAATTTATCATACAGGTGGTGCAGAATTTTATTCATTTTCTTGTATTGTCTGTCTTTTGTAGTTTCAGCATCCATCTGATATTTTTGTGCAATCTTGTGTAGCAAAAAGAAACCCAGTTCTTCAGAAGAGCCAAAGACAAAGAAAGCTAAGTCGGACAAAAAGAACAAAGATCCAAACATGCCAAAACGCCCTCCCACTTCCTTCTTCATCTTTCTGTATGTATCTCCACTTCATTGATTTATCATTGTTCACTGCGTTTCAACAACACGTTGCATATAAATTGATTTGTACTCAAATGTCTTTTAGGGATGAATTTAGAAAATCATACAAAGAAGCCAATCCAGAATCTAAGGGTGTTAAAGAGGTAAAATGGCAGAATTGTGAAATTGTTCCTTTTCATTGGTAGGTTTCCATTTTACAATTCTGTGTATTGATGAAATTGGTTGGTCTTAATGGTGTAATTATAGGTTGCAAAGGAGGGTGGCGAGAAGTGGAAATCTTTGACAGATGAAGTAAGCTATAGATTATGTTTCTTTTTACCCCTTTATGAATGCTAAATAATACAAGTATTTTGACATGATGTAATCCTATGGTTTCTTTAATTCACTTTAGGAGAAGAAACCTTATTTGGATAAAGCTATTGAGCTCAAGGCAGAGTATGAGAAGGCCATGAAAAAATACAACTCTGTAAGTGGAGATGTAAGTTTCCATCATTTTATACTGTTACTTATATTCTCCCTCTGGTTTGGTTTTGGTCTCCTTCCATAATTTGTAAAAATGTATCTTGGACTGAGGTTTAAGCTTGTTTCTCCTTCAGGATGAGGTTGCAGAGCAGGTTTCAGACAAGGAAACTGAACATGAATCTGGCAATGAACAGGAGGAATAGGATGGTTCTAAACTTTCAAACTGGTCTGGAAGATACTTTTGTCTAAACTTAGAGCATTGTAAATTTGAATGCAGCTTGCTCAGTGCAGTTATGCTCTTAAGTAGTTGTGCTTTCTTTTGTTGGAACTGGATGTTCATTTTGTATCAATGGAAAGCTCTTGTTTTGCATAATGATTACCATGTGATACTATATTTTTTCTGCTTCAATCATGCTTTGATATAAAAGCCATAAGACTAGTTGCACATAAGAACAAAGTATCTATTCAGTAACTAACATTTTAACTATAGTGAAGATGAGAAAGAAAAAGTGCAGCTGGATAAAGATTGAGCAACTAATATCTGTTGCTGAAAATGAACCTTGCCTTATTGGCTTATCTTGTTTTAGGTCAGCTTATTACTGACCCATCTTCTCTGTGTCCTTCATCTGCAAGGTGGCATAGGTTTGCCACATAGGCACAGATTGTGGGCGTAAGCAGATGGTGGAAAAATGTTGTAAGGTCTACCTTGTGGAATCTCTCCACACAAAGAGTTGGCCCTGAAATTTGCATGCTTTAGGCTTGGCAGTTCCAACATGCTAGCTGGGATTCTCCCGGCCAGCTTATTGATGGAGAGATCGAGCCACAGAAGCTTCTGCATGAGCCCCAAACTTGTAGGGATTGTGCCAGTTATTTGGTTCCTTGAGACATCTAACTTCTCGAGGTAAGGCATGTTTGAGATTGAAATTGGGATTTGGCCTCCAATGTTGTTGCTTGCAATATTGAGCACCTTTAAGCCTAAGCCTTCTTTGAACTCAGGGATGGCTCCTGATATTTTGTTGTGTGATACATCTATTTCCTCCAGGAAGTTGCCTGTCTTTTCATTTAAGATCACAGTGAGAGACCCAGTGATCTGATTTGAGTGGAGATTGAGAGAGGATAGCCCACTTGGCAATGTGAGTTCAGAGAGATCATACTTGAGCTGGTTGCTTGAGAGCTTCAGCTTCTGCAAGCTAGACATGCCAGTGAAGAAACCAGCAATCCCATCAGTAAACTGGTTATCTGATAGATCAATAAAGGTCAACGAATCAGGTCTGCCGAATTTGGGGAGCGTTCCTTGGAGTCCACACCCAGCTAAATGAACTTCTGTTAGAGGTCTGTTTCTGATCCAATCTGGTACTGTTGACAAACTGAGTCTGTTGTAGGACAGATCTATTGACAACAAGGCGGGTATGCCCTTGGCAAGGGCACCAGGTAAGGGATTGGAAAGGGCATTTCTGGATAAGTTAAGGCTCCAAAGGTTGCTCATTCTGGAAACAGATGCTGGGACTTGACCTGTGAGCTGATTAGAACCAAGTGAAAGACTAGATAGGGATGATAGTCGCCCAATCTGGTCAGGAATTGTACCTGTGAGCTGGTTGATGCTCAGAGAGAAGTCCCGGAGATTGGCCAAGTTGCAGATTGAACTGGGTATTTGCCCAGAAATTTGGTTGCTGGAGAGGTCAAGATTGGTAAGGTTTTTGTAATTGCCAACAAAATCTGGTATTGACCCAGACACTGAATTGTAGCTGAGATCAAGATATTGTAAAGCTTGAAGGTTTCTGAAGGTGGAAGGGATTGGACCTGTGAGGAAGTTTCTGGGTAAATTCAGCTGGAGAAGGTACTTGAGGTTCCCTAAACTTGGAGGGATGGGTCCCTTCAAACGGTTGCCACTCAGTGAGAGGGTACTGAGCAAGGGCAAGTGACCTAAAGATGGGGGGATGTTCCCTTGAAGTGAGTTGTCTTCAAGGACTAGCTGGGCAAGGTGGGTGAGACTAGAGATGCTTTCAGGGATTGGCCCTGTGATGCGCTTCATGCCACTTATCACCAAAGCCTCCAAGAACTGAAGACTGCCCAGAGAAGAGGACAGTGTGCCCTTCATGTACAGGTCTCTCTCACCAACCGGTCTCTGCAGCGTCAGGGCAATGACCCTTCCTGTGCCTTGAGGGTTGCACCCAACACCCTCCCAATCTCCTCCACAGCAGTCTCTCCCCATCCACGAAGCTAGAATATCAGTAGTGTCCTTGTGGATGTTTGCTTTGAAGCTGAGAAGAGCCGCTCTATCGGCGTCCGAGCAAGACCCAGTTGCTGGCTCTGCTAGGGACTGCGGAAAGGCTTGGAAAAACGAGTATATCAGCAAAAGCTTGAGAAGCCATCTCGGACAAAAAACCTGCATTTTTGGATCTTGATCAGATGAGATGAGAAAATATTAGGGGATTGAAGAGAAGAAATGGTGGGGTTTACGTAGAGGAGAAGGTGTAATGATGAGAAAAGATGGAGAAGAATTGGAGGTGTGAAGAAGGGACAATCATGATATGGAAGTGAATCTTCAATGATGTTATGTCTGTTATTTATAGTAAGGAGTAGCATAAAAATGAAGTTACTGATAGTGAAGTGAGGAGCGAGAAAATAAATAAATAGTTTGAATTTTACTGAGGGGAATTTAAAACGGGCACAAGAAAATTCAAGGGATAAAAGTCACGAGGGATTTCAAATTCCGCCAATTCGAACGTTGGAGCGCAACAGATTCAAAATTGTCCGCCGCTGGGACGCTAGTAAGAGAGAGGCACTTGCGTTGCACCATAAATGTCCATGCTGTTCCGCCGTTGGTTGCTAGCGAACAAACATGCCACTTTACATTTTACTCCTTTCTAGCTCTACACAACAAAACAAACAGTAAATAACAAGCAAAAAAACAACTGATACTTATATTCGATTGATTATATGTAGATAAGAAAATTACTATACTTGAAAGGAAGTAACATTGCTCTATCATAGTTAAATTTGTTTAATTATTTCAAAAAAATATCTACAAGAGACCCCGTTTTTTGTGTGTGTAAAGAACATGTTAAAATATTATTTGTTAGTTATAAATATTAGATGTTTTAATTTGGTGACCATAAATTACATTTGGAACCTAATAATCAAAGCTTAAGTCATAATAATGATGTGGACGACAATATAGATTATTGACTTCAACTTGATAATTAGTTTCCCAAAAGATATTTGAAAAATATAATTAATTTTTATATATGTACGTACATAAACATGGTATGCTCAAACTGACTAAGGGTCTTGAAACCCAGTCCGACCCAACTAGGTCATGAATCCTAATTCTGTATCTAAAATGTCTTCATCTTAATCAAATAGAGGATGTTAAGTTCTCATCAAATCAAAACATTTTCTCATCTTAAAGTGACTTGTATTTACCTTTTAAAAAGAGAAAAGAAATAAGATCATATTCTCATGTCATCCCAAATTATCATTTGGTCGTAGATTGAGATTGACTTGAAACAACCCTTAAAAACATCTCCAACACAAATAGTCTCAACATGGTTTATAACCCGATTTAATTAAAAGTTTTCAAGAAAAAGAATCTAAAAAAACTTGGGTAATTAGAAAAGTCTCACAATGAAAATTTTCCTCCCAGGCTTCTTGTATATCGGTTTCTACCGTTGTGACTCCTAAGAAGATCCCCTACTCTACTCTTTAGAGGGACCATGTTTCTTCTCAGCTTCAACCGGATGTGTGCTCTTTAAGGTTCTTTCATCGCTTCGAGAAGATGTCCATTTTCAGTGTGATTGGTATTCAGCGCTCTTTGATCTCAGCTCGCACCATTGGCACTGGTCTCCAGCTAATATGATTCTTAGATGTGGGTGTTCTTGACTTAGGATCGCGAGCCTTTCTTTTGTCTTGTAAAGACCACGACATTTGGTTGGGTTTAGCTGCCGACGAGTGGAAGGCGTTGCATCCCCGATTTTTCTCATTCTCAAATAGTGTGTATCAAGTTTTATTTGGTGGTCACCTTCTTTGGGTGGAAATCATTGGTCTCCCGGTCGGTGTTGAAATCGGGACTCCATTATTGAGCTCGTTGGGAAGCTTGACTCACTTGTCACCATTCACCCTTGCTCCTTGGCGCCAGCTCAATCGTCTAGAGCCCTAGCTCTTGTCTATGTTATAAATGTTTTGTCTGGCAGACGGGTGATCGCCTCTCGAGGCCCAAGTTTTGGTGTAAATGTGCTTCTCGAGCTAGTCTCTATGGATACTCTCCCTTACCTTCCTTTGGTTGGGTTTGGGGATACGAGGACCAAGACTGCGGAGCAACGATTCTTTATATTTAATCCCTTGTGTGATCCACTCCACCCCTAGTATCCCAGTTCTGGAACCGCTCGCCCCCTCTCTCCGTCAAAGGAGATAGCCTCCCTGTATGTCGTTCCTTCTACGTTTAAAGGGTCGTAAGATTCGTCGGCAAACATATCAGATAGGTGGGCGGATATGGCTTCGGACGTTGAGGAGACAAATACGGTCCTTTTCTCAGATAGGTCTCCCTTGCCGTTGCAGATCGATTGTGCAAATGCCTTTCTCCTTCCGGGTGCCTATTCGGAATTCTCCTCTTCATTGGTTGATGAACGCACATGGGAGAGTATTACTCACACTGTGACAAGATTTGTTGAAAAATTGGGAGTCCGCTACATGGGATCAGCTGAGGAAGGCTTTAATAAAATCGAGACAGTTCTGACTCCTCATTGTGGTAGTGGGACCCCTACCACCATCGGGATTACTTAATTTTGATTCCTTGGACTTGCTTTGTTTGTTGTTTTTGCTTTAAACTCTTCTCTTTTGGGGTTCTGGTTTTACATTTTTTGTAGTTAATGGTTCGTTTATAAATTTATTTCTTTTTGAGAAAAATAAAACTCAAGCTAATTGAAAAAAGTAAAAAATAAATAATCTGAAATAAAAGTACACTAATTTAATAACAAAAACAAAAATACATTAAATGTAATACAAAATAAAAAAAAATTCCCCACAAAGAGAAAATTATGTTATTAAAGCACGATATGAAAATTACAACACTCTAATCACCTATATATTTACTCCAAATGTGTTTATGATTTTGAATCCTTGTATGGTTCTATATTAATACGTGGAAATTTAGAGACGACTCTGATTGGATTGTAAACGTCAACGTCATCTCATCATACGAGCAAGAGTAAGTTGTTTATCCTATAATCAACTTAGGCCGTAAAAATGTGAATATGATCTTGGAGCACCTTAACTGTTTGTTCAATATCCTTCATGGTTGTCTTACCGTGCGATAGATAATTTGTGCTTAAAAAATTGTGGTGGTGATATTGTTTTCACAAATACGACCCAATATGGGTCAATACTATTAGTTAAATAGTAAGGATTAGTGTTCTCCCTACCCTTCACCGTGTAGCGAGCTTGTGGTTGATGACCTTGCATTACTTCGATAAACAGTGTTGATTGATTGAATACGCTAATATCGGTGTTCGAGCCTGCGACTCCAAAATACTCGTGCCATAACCAAATGTCTTGTAATGTAACGAGTCCGAGCATGATGGTCGGGTCGAAATGAACCCTGTGTTGGAATTGCCATTTTCATGCCATCAGAAAATTCATCCACTCCTGAATCCTGATGCATGCAATCAAGACTCTCTAACATCTCGGAGAAGCCACGTGTTGCACTAAGACGCAATAGGTGAGAAACTTCTTCCTCATCCAACCTTTGTAAACGGGTTGAGTCGAATACATCGATGATACCCTTATAAAACTTTTTTTTTGATAGATGATGTTTTTGTTTTATTAAACTTTTTACCCCAAGACAGGAAAAAAAGAGGGGACCGCATAAAGCTATCCCAAGTAACCTTCAAAAGAGACTCCACCACAAACGGTGAGAGAATCTTGCTAAGAGAAAAAAAAACGAAGAAAGGGAACAAAAGTCAAATACAAAGAAATACTAGTCGATAAAAGGAGGAACATCGTCCTTAAACTCTTTCTGCAGCATAGTCCCTGTAGCAACAAAGTGTCTCCAAGCTTCATTTTTCCGCTGAGCCTCGAGCTTCTGAGTTTCATTCATACAAAGTGAACGAGTCGTCACTCGGAAAGGCTGATGAGGTTTCTTTTTTCTTTTCCCTTTAACCTTTTGTATTGTTTCTGGCGACCAAACCGAAAAGTCTTGATCGAAACTTAACAACGGGTTATGGGAGGAAGACGCTAAAACCCGAGAGTCCGATTTGGGGGAAAATTCTTCACCAAATCAGAACACGATGCAAGAGGGCGGACAAAAGTTGCATGAGAGAGCCCAGTTTGCACGTGGTTTGGCGCATGCCTAATGACAGGTGAGCCAGCAACATAAGACTCCAAAGGGTCTTTGTGGGCTTGAATTACTGACCCAACACCCAATTGATTCAGGCCCGCGCGATCCTCACCTTCTGCAGCATCGATCGCGCGAACCTCGCACTTAAACAAATCGTGAGAAGGATTGCGAATCAAGTCAAATTCGTTCGTAATCTCAATTGATTTAGCTTCTGAATCGATTGCAGCCCAAGGATCTCGCGTCTGACCTTCAAGCCCATCCGAACATGGCACCACACTATCCAAAAAATTTAGATGCAACTAAAGTTATACTTTCTCTCATTCGTAGGTATTTGTCAATGAAATCAGGTGCGAATTCATAACAAAATAGAAAATAGTTGTTGTGTTTTTTTTTGGTATAAGAAGAGAAGTTAAGCTTATCGCGGCCATCAAAAACTTGACGAAAATAATTTTTGTATTCCAAATTCTCCATAAGGCGAACAGATAGGCCCTTCATCATTCAAAATTGGTGACGAAATTTTTTCTGATATACACCGCCAGGGTTGAGAAGTAATCAACCATGAGGCGTGCATCTACTACCTCGTGACCCCTGTCTATATGTGTTCGAGTTTTTTTCTTGAGCTCAATGACAATTTCCCTCTCGAACAATCCTATTAAGCAATGTTTCCAGATTCGCCTCGAGAAGAGTACGGGACTTCTCCACAACGACTCGTATATTTCGTGTAACCTCTCCATTTCTTTTAAATGTGAAAAGTTTGTGTGTACGTGTGGCGGGGGATATTTTAGACCGTGGTGAATATGTGATTTTTTGTTCATGGGGGAGGAGGTGTATTTATATTGAAATTGAGGGTTCAATTCGGTTATAAGTGATCGGCGAAAGTAGTTGTTAGCGAAACTGTCCACCACTGACAGTGGGAAGGTTTCATTGCCGATTGAATTTGCTTCTCCAATTCGTGCCTGAAATCGACCCAACTGCCACGATTCGTCCCGACCAAAAACCAGCAGTTAGTCCCCACCTTTTGTACTGCATGACAGGTGATCTTATGTGTGCCCTAATTCAACCCGTTAATGAGCATTTGCACCGTTGCTCAATTCAATGTGGGGGCAGTACCAACGGTTTGGCCGCCGTGATTGCGCTGTAAAGGGCATTTTAATCCCCAATGTTGACCAACTGAAATAAAAATTCAAGGCTTTAAGAGGTTTTGATTTCCTAAAGGCACCATAGTTGGTCCAAAATGGTTCTCGAGGACCCCATGCAATTTATGGAGAGCAGAGGGTCCTACCCCTTGATAACCTAACATGAATGAATAATTGCTTCACATTTACAACTGATTCACTGTCAAATTCAATTTAAGAAAAGAAAAAGTCAATCTTTCCTGTTCATTCCCATGAAAGCTGTAAACACTAGAAAATCTATGTGACCATACCAAATAGGCAAATATTGCTAATTTAACTCTGCCATTTTTCGACGACCCAACTTGTTGTATAGCCTTCACCATGTGAACTGTAAAGGCATCTTCTTGAAGTTTCTCAAATCTGCACTCAAGAAGAATTGTGGAGTCACACGGTATTCGAGAAACAAAACCGACGAGGCTGAGCAGAGAGCAATGGAAAGTTGGAACAGATAGAGGCAATTTACATCAAGAAGTACTAAAATGAAGTGGACAAACAAAGACAGGTACTTGAAAGAAATTAGGCAATACACTAGTCTGGTATGTGCAAGTGTGTAAAGTAAACTGGCACAGAAAAGATAAGGATATTGCAGAAACTTGGATGAAACATGTAGGTAGATGTATATCTATGCATGTGTAGCTCCAGGAGGAACTAAATAGTGTGCATAACAATATAACATTACCACCCTGACTTTTAGGATCAACCACAGTGATCCTTACTTACTTTAAGGAGACTAATACAGATGGTTTTACTACAAAATTTCAACTTCCCAAGAAGCAAATCCCTACCCTATAAAACAACCACTTGGCTATGGAATCTCAAAGACAACTATATTGGCCATCTCTTTCGAAGAAACAGATTCTAAGGGAACCAAAATCACTGACAAGACACATGGATTTATCCATATTTATGCTTACCATTTAAACCAGCAGTAACAAGAATGTTTGGGTAATTCTGAACCCCAACCCTTATAATGTTATAGGTCAAATAAACACCACCAAATTACCTTTATTCAACAGTGCAGAAATAAATAAAAATGTAGAACACGTTGCTCACGTTACCGACAGGTGAATATGATGTCATGTAATGGTAAATTTAATTAGAATGCCTAGGTAGAGAGGAACATAAATTTCCTTGAAATCCTCATACCTGCACATTTCATGAAGGTAATTTCTAGTAACTTACTGGTATCAGAATTATAGTACTCAGAGGTTGTAAGATGGATTGTTGGATCTAACATTATTGGATCCAGCAACTGCAGTGTAACATCCCGCCGTGCCAGACCCGGGCCCCATGCGCGGCGATGTTAGGTCTGCAGCCCAATACACCCCAACTTCTCTGGTGTATTGTCCACAGACAAATACCAATCTAGGTTGTTGGTGAGACTTGAACCCAAGACCTCACCCTTTATAGCATTTCCTTGAGTGATGCTATCACCAATTGAGCTGCACCTAGGTTATTGGTGAGACTTGAACCCAAGACCTCACCCTTTTATAGCATTTCCTTGAGTGATGCTATCACCAATTGAGCTGCAGCTCAATTGGTGATAGCATCACTCAAGGAAATGCTATAAAGGGAGCTCAATTGGTGATAGCATCACTCAAGGAAATGCTATAAAGGGTGAGGTCTTGGGTACAAGTCTCACCAACAACCTAGGTTGGTATTGTCTGTGGACAATACACCAGAGGGGTTGGGGTGTATTGGGCTGCAGACCTAACATCGCCGCGCGTGGGGCCCGGGTGGCACGGATAGCATCACTCAAGGAAATGCTATAAAGGGTGAGGTCTTGGGTTCAAGTCTCACCAACAACCTAGGTTGGTATTTGTCTGTGGACAATACACCAGAGGGGTTGGGGTGTATTGGACTGCAGACCTAACATCGCCGCGCGTGGGGCCCGGGTCTGGCACGGCGAGATGTTACAGCAGCCTTGAACAAATCAGGCCTCATGTTAAGAACATCACCCATAAATAATCCCCCAGCTCTTCTTCCATTACTACACAACTTTCCTTTTGAAGTACACGTATTATCTGTAAAATACTCAGCACAAGCAATGAAGTCTGTCTAAGTACTTTTTTGTTCTTTAAATACTTCCCATTTTCATACCACCCTCTTCTCATTTCACCACCTCATCGAATATGTGCAATTGCATAAATTAAACCTCGATCTAACAAGGACAGCCTTGAGGCTAGGATCTACGCATATCTGTTTGCAATACTGCCAATACAATATGCTAAAGGTGTTATGCAAGTTCAAATCAAAACTGTGTATACATAATCAATAACCCTTTCTGCACTTTCAAACAAAAATCATGTGCATGCATGGGTTATAATGTCAACCTGCGTATACACATAGTCATGAGATATTCATAGATTTAATTTCATCAAATCAGATATGCTCATTGTCATTTTTTAGCCTTTAAAGCCCACTTCCATTACCTAAATCCTCTGGCCAAATACTGAAAGGGAGGTTTAGAGAAAATTTAGAAATTAATTGCTCAAATCTCATCGTCTCAACCTTCTATAAGACAGATATGCCCATTTTTATGGTGTAACCATATACTGACTGAGGTGTCCTTAATGAGCTATAAGACAACCACAAAATTTAGAAAGAAAACTATGGTTCTGAGGGATCCACTGAATATATAAGGGGTCGATAAATCAACAGCCTGACCCCGTTGAAGGCTTACAAGTGGTTCACCAACTGGTGGAAGGCGATAAGTACTTTTTTAGGCAGACCGTTTTCACGCTCCAATAGAGCAAGATGATCTTTAAAAGTTGTATATCCTGAACTCTAATACTGTACAGAACCCAAAAATTTGTAAGGGGTCATTACAATTTTGTATAACTTTCTTCTAAGTGAATATACAAGGGTAAATTACAAACACCTACCCCAAACTTGTAGCGTTTAACTGATTTTTACCCTAAAGTTTTTTTTAACTGATACGTACTCAGATGTTTAGTTACATAACAAATAGCCCAAGCTGTCAGCTAAAATGACGAAAATGCCCTCAGTGATTTTTTTTAAATAAAACTGAAGTGATTTTTTAAATAAAATGAAGTGGTTTAATAAGTACTTATATATACCTAACAAAAGTGATTTTTTAAATAATTTTTTAAAATAATTACTGAAGTGTAGTTGAGGGTATTTTCGTCATTTTAGCTAACGGCTTGGGCTATTTGTTATATAACTAAACATCTGAGTAGGCATCGGTTTTAAAAAAACTTTAGGGTAGGTATCAATTAAAAGCTACAAATTTGAGGTAGGTATTTGTAGTTTACGCAATATACAAAGAGAAAACTGGCACAAAATAGAAGCAGTAATCAAACAATGCATCTTCACAACTTGGGGTAGTATGATCACCATATCAAACACCCTTCTTTTGCAAATAGTTTTCTTTGTATAGTTTACATAAAACTCAATCAAAATATTGGCATATTTAAATATGATTTATATGGATAAATTTAGTATATTCCTGCCAGTAGGGAAAAGAAAAAGAGAATAGTACATTACCTTTCTCTGAGGCAGAAAAACAGTATTTTCAGATACATTATCCACTGGACAAGCTACCAGTTCCGAATTGAAAACTCATTGCTCCTCCTCTTAATTTCCACGATGGTTGACTATTTTGTCAATGCCACCTACACGAGGTGTCAGCACCTGGAGCCCATTTTCAGGCTTGGAAATATCAAGATAAAAGGTGAATCTAGTGGCCTTGCTTTCAGATGCCACAAACAGTAATTTCTCTCAGAAGCTGAGATCAAGAGAAAACATATCATCCTTTTCATGATAAAGGCAGCAATCACTCGACTGGGGTGTTTCCAACTTATGCAACCACACCTAGGCTTAAGATATAAATCAAACAGTTGTTATAACATACTGCAGAAGCAAAGCGCTTTGCCTTCTCTTTCATCTTGCTCTTCCTAGCTACGACCTCATAAACCCAAAACCATAAACTCGTCTCTTTCCAGCCTTATGAAAGCTCGATATCATCTCATTTCCATTTTACGTGATAAAGCACTTTTATCTTGAAAGTGAGAAATAACAATTGGACAAAAAAATTAAATAAGTGAAAGCCAATTACAAGATTAGAACTGAACTAATGACCTAAATATCAAATTCATAATTAGTATGAGAGCGATTATTGTAAGAAGTATTTGAAAAGACCCAACCTCATCTGGCCAGAGAATCTCATTCATTATAATGTAAACTAAAGCCTCGTCAATGGCCCACTCAACATATGATGTTACAGCAGTTAAGGGCTTACCTATCTAAGCTCAAGTCTCAGCATCGATAACAAAAATAGAACAAATCTCATCTCCTTTAGTGTCTTCCGCATATACCACCAACTTACAATTGGGCCTAACCTGAAGAAATAAAAACAATGAAGAAAGAAACCTTAAATAACAACTTGAAAGAGGGCAAATCAGGGCATATCCAAACCATGAGGGTCACAGATTAAGTGATCCAATAGTTCTTACCTTGAGAGCACCAGTACTATAATAACCATGTTCTTGAGCCTTGATAATTTCATCAAATATAACATGATGTCATATGCAGAGGGAGGGGTTTCGCTGTTGATTAGTGGTCGCCTGCAATGTTGAACATACTCCTTCCCCTCTAAAGTCCTTTCATAATAATAGTAAGACCATTTGCGTTCAGGTGCTGATATATCATCCATTTTCCTTGATTCGTCTCGTATTTCACTAAACAACTGATCTTCAAATTGCTTGGTCCCTAAACAACAATCTACATACATTATATGAATAAGCTGCTGTTTAAATGTAAGGAACAAAGTGAAAGCAATGTTGAGTAATAGCGTTGATTCAGTACAGTTCCAGAAGTATATGTAAATACAAAGGTTGAAATTGAAAATTAACCAAAAATTAGAGGCATGGTCACTTCAAAATTTGCAGGATTCAAAACTTTTAAATTTAAATTCAACAGAAAAACAAAGTGACACATTTAGTAAATTAATAGTATGGTTTGGTTGCGCTGTTTGAATTTGGAGTTGCAAAATTCAGCTCGGTACCATAGTTATACGCAAATAAAAGGTGGATAGTGAAAATCAAGCAAAAACTCCTGTAAAACTAGTTGGATTGTGATATTTTACCCAAAAACATAACACCAAAACAGATTATCATTCATCATCAGTCACAAAAACAAATAAAATTGAAATCACAAATTTACCAGCCATGACGAAGTCTGTGTAATCATTCTCTTGCCGTAGATAGTAATTATCTACCCTATCCGGAAATACTCAACACATGCTCTGCCTTCTTCGCCACCGTCGCCGGCGGGGACTGAACTGACGGCGAAGTTGACGTATTGAGCTCAGAAATGCTGGAGGCTTTGGAGTGAGTGAGTACACTCCAGAAATTGAGGGACCTGACCGGCACAGGTAGGTACAGAAGCCGCATCGTACGGATTCTGATTTTATCTATTTAGTATTTTTCTCATGATGAAGAAAAGACTCATTTGTGATTCAGTCCTTGAAATTTAGTTTATTTCTGTTTAATCCACGTTAGTTGCTATTTTATTTTCTGTTTGAATTAGCACCGTTTAGAAGTAAGATTTTTTTTTTTTGCGTAAGAAAAATAAATGTTGATAATAATAAGATAATGAGGACAAATCAGTTAGACACCGCTTTTATTTCAAAAATTGTGTGAACTCATTCTAGTCACACATTACACTATGATGTCACATCATCACCCACAAGTCACCAAACTCACGCATAATTCAGAAATCTCTTACATGAGTAAATGCATAATTGTAATAGCATGGTGCTAAAAACAATATGTTCGTACTGTTTCTGGATAACTAATCTATGACGGATACCCAAGAGGTCCCTTATGTCATTAATCTCTCGAAGCAGACGTTGGCATTTCTTGATCACAATAATGTTCTCCTTGAAAACTATCTGACCCAAACGTCTAGAGATGCCCCAATGTCCAGTATATGATGTTTGAAGTGACAGTTTCCCGGATGTTTCCATTTATGTTGTATGATCTGTGCACACTCGGGGTTCTCGGTCCATCCATTTTCAAACCTGAAAATTCTCTCTGGCAATCCGAATTTATCCGCCTGAAGGTTGTTGATCAAGATGGACATATGATTTGAGGTAGTGTACTCAATATTTCCGTTGAAACTTTGCCCTAGTCGTGAGGGACACTAGACCCCTATCAAGCCGAACCTCGAGCTAAGTCTGAGAATCCTTACCCTTGGTCCACGTTAACTGATACTCTTCCATTGGTAAATCCTCCACCCCAATGTTAGTTAGAGCATGATGAAATGCCTGAATAAAACACATAGGATATGGCTAACCTCCTCTTTTCTCCGACGGATGTAAAATGCCGTTGAAGTAGCCCATAAGTTCGGGGTGCTATGATTATGTGCCAAACGATGAAGAAGGTCCTGAATAATGTGCCTGCGATGCCTTGCGGGTTTCCCATATACGCCCGTAAAACGAAAAACCAGTTCCTATTCCACCCACACATGCACATCGATGTGTGTTTGGTCCTCTTTTTCCACAACAACTCTGCGTCGTTCGGACCACAACAACATAATCCCCCCTTGCGTCCCACAGCTGGGATTCTGGTACCCCATGGAATCCGAGGTTCTCACGTAAGAGAGCTAGTCGAGATCAGGATTGTCTAGATTCCACGTGGTAAGTCTTTGTCAATAACACCATGTCCGTCCTCAATTAGAGAAGAAGGTCCTTCAGTTGTTAGCGGTTCCGATCCGAGCCTAAACCTCGACAATTCCAGGCCAATATCGAAGCCATATATATCGAGTCAATACTCGACGATCACAACAGAAAAATGCACGGACCAAAAGGAAATATGATAGATATCAATGGAGCACAAATAATCGATGAGAGCGTACCCGATCGGATAACAAAATATTAAAGAGGGAAGCTACAAAGGTCGTGGTCGTCATTCGGGGACAAGATGGACGGTGAGAAGACGATGGCCCAATGGACGGCATACGACGGTGAAGTTTCAAAATACCCTATAGGCTCAATATAGTCCCTTAGACACGGATTATGCCCGTGTATGTATAAAAAAACGGATCTATGCTTATACGTATTAGTAATTCCCTGATACCCGATTTCTGAAAGATACAAGTGTTGGTTTTGTTGTGGTGATTTAGCGGGTGCGTTTGGAGAAACATAATAGGAAAATGAAAAACAAGAAAAAAGGGTAGATCTCGACGTCACGGTTTGTTTTGACGGAAGGCATTTTTATATACGTACCAACCGTCCGCTCCGTGGAAAATTTGTAGCTATATCGCCCTTGTTTTTCTCTTTTCTTTCCTTGGGCTCTTCTTTCTTCTGTTTCGGTTGAAACCTAGACGCAGAGATTGGAGATGGATTTGGATCAGTGGATTTCCAAGGTGAAAGAGGGACAGCACCTTTTGGAAGACGAGCTTCAGCTTCTCTGCGAACACGTATGGCTTCCCCTCCTCCTCTTTCTGCTTTCCTCAGATTAGGGTTTTCTTACATGTTTTCGCCCATCACTTCAATTGATTCTCTTTGTTCAAGTGCCGCATTTTAGAGTTCTAGGGATTTTGGACTCCAATGTTATTGTTTTGCCCTTCCACCACAATTTGCTCGATTTTTGGATCGATTATGTAAATTGGGACTTGGAATTTAGCTGCAAAATCTGGTATTTCTCGTTGGCTTATTGTTTTGAATGTCATTTTGATCAAGTATGCGTTATAATGAAGCATAGCCTCCATCTTAGGGGCGTCGTTGTCTGCCACTTTTGCTAGGAGGAACAAACCGTTAAAGATTTCATTTTATTCTTACCCATTAGTCTTTAGCGATTCTTCTTACACATCTTGTTGCATCTGTGTATTTCTTGCATGCCTTATTTGAAGGTCAGGGTGCCTCCATACTTTTGATTATCGAATTGGCTTCAGGTTGAATATGGGTAAAGGCAAAAAAGTTTACCCTGGCGTTTATGTGCATTGACAACCTAGCTGACACCTATGGGTGTGTTCCTTGTTAGTCTTGAGGGCACTTTTCCCAACCGTGTGAATTAAAACAAACGTTTAAGTAAAACTGTTTATTTGGATTAGCCAGCATCTCCTCAGACCAAAGTGGCAGTTGAGTATTTTCAATAAAATCCATGGGCATCCGTATTTGGATTTTGTTGTGTGAGCTCTTATGGTAAATTGAAAATGTCTATTTAAGTGTTCACTTTGTCATTGTGGTTTTGTTTATCACCTTCTAGTTACTGATATGAATGCTCCATTGTTTATTATATTTGTGGAGCTTATGTGTGTACACTCCAAAATTCAAAACATTTGTTCCTATCCCAACCACAGAAGAACAGCTCTATGTGATTGTAACATCTTAACAATAAAATGTCTGTTTTTCTTGCATGAATAATTTCAAATGACGCGTTGTTCGATGAAGGTGTTCAATGGTATTATACTTAATATTGAGCATAACCATATCACAGGTAAAAGAGATCCTCATTGAGGAGTCCAATGTGCAGCCTGTCAACAGTCCAGTCACTGTCTGTGGTGATATTCATGGGCAGTTCCACGACTTAATGAAGCTTTTTCAGACAGGAGGTCATGTACCAGAGACAAATTACATATTTATGGTATGACATATTTTTTGTTTGGTAACTCCGTGAATCTTGCTGCTTCATTTAGTGTTTTTTTTATACACCGGGATGGTGAAATATTTGTAACCCCTTGGCAGGGGGATTTCGTTGATCGAGGTTACAACAGTCTTGAAGTTTTTACTATTCTGTTGCTGCTTAAAGCAAGGTATGCCCCAAAATGTAGTAGATAAGTTTATTAATGGTTTTATTGGTTGCCTCAGTGATAAAGTCATATTATAATACCTAAAATCTACCTTGCTCCTACTTTTAATAAAATGAGAGACGAGGCATTTGAAATAAATAGTTGTTTATATAGAACCTTATCTTCCACCTTAAAATTGATTTCTACCGAACAATAATGCATGTTGTTGCACCTTAGAAAATCCAACTTTCCTTGCCATCAGGTCACTTACTTCAGAAAAGCTAATAGTGCTTTGTTTGTTTTGTTGATGGATTTACTTTGTAGACACCCAGCTAATATCACTCTTCTGCGTGGAAATCATGAGAGCAGGCAACTAACTCAGGTATGCATTTATATGCCCAGGATTCCATATTCATATATTTACCCAACAGAGATATCTGGTTCGTTTAGTATTATGGTTACAGAGAGATCTTCCATGTCATTCCTCAGTGAAAAATATATGCGAAGTGTCATCATTTGCTGCTGGTTCTCATTTGAAACCCTGCTATGCTATATATGCCTGGTATAAGTTGTTCGTTGTTACATTCTAGCCCTTGGAAAGGTGGTTTTAGATTGGTGTTTCAGATTAACTTCAATTTGGACCTTTTAACATTCATCTGATGGTATTATGCATTATATTCCTCATACAATAATCACAATAGAATATCTTTAAAAAAAACTGTATGGTGTATAGCTTCCTATATGACAATTTCCTTTGTCACATTTGAACTCTGTATTTGGTTTCCTTCTTTTGTAGGTGTATGGCTTCTATGACGAGTGTCAGAGAAAGTACGGAAATGCCAATGCGTGGCGATATTGTACAGATGTTTTTGACTATCTAACTCTCTCGGCCATTATAGATGGAACTGTAATCCTCCGTTCATCTCTCTGCATTCACCTCAAATGCATGCGTGTTTCTAAAATGATAATGTTTTTGTCTCTTTTTCTCATGCTCTTTTATCCAGGTGCTTTGTGTTCATGGCGGTCTTTCACCAGATATACGAACAATTGATCAAGTGAGTTTTCCTTTCTCACCTTCTGGAGTTTTGGTTAACTTAGTTTTTTGGCACTTGTAATGATTTTGATATTTATCAATTACTAATTAGTCTTATTTATAAGGTCATAAAGTGTACCTGCATCCTCTCTTTTTTACTATTTTTATAGTTGTTTCTGTTAGTACTTGTACAAGATCTAGATATCTTCTATTAGAGTCGTTAAATGAAGTTTGAGAAACCATGCCATCAAGTATAATATTTGGTTTCATATTAGTAGGCTAAAATCTAGTTTAGGATTTTGTATATCATGTAGTAATTGTAAGTTCAGAAGGATTCTGTAATTTGTTGTTTAAACATGGTTGTTCTTGTATCCTGAAAATATGATAATTTGAGGGAGCCGTGGATTATTCTGTGGCATGCATATTGTGGTATCTCAATTTTTCATTAGGGGTGCTTCAATGCACTTGTGGCAACAACTTCAAATATCTATCCTCCAATCCTTAGTTTCCTAAATATGTTGAAATAATGGGGAATATATTTTTCATATCATATGTTGGTCTGTTAACTTATTGTCTCATGGGAATGGTTTCACTTGGTATGTTAAATTTCTATCCTCTTCTTTTTATTTTAGATAAGGGTAGTCGAACGCAACTGTGAGATTCCACACGAGGGACCATTCTGTGATCTTATGTGGAGTGATCCTGAAGATATTGAAACATGGGCAGTCAGTCCACGAGGAGCAGGTTGGCTTTTTGGGTCTAGGGTGACAACTGAGGTAATGTATTATGATCTTGGCTTCTGTTTGTTTCATGGAAAATTATTTTGTGGAAAGTGTTTACTGGTTCTCAGCCATTTGTGGCCCCACTGGGATATGCATAGGAGTTAAAGAATTAGGGGGATTACCTTTTTCTTTTCCTTTTAACATATTCATGTTATCTTTTGGAGGTGTGAAGTAAACACAGTAACACAGAATTCCATCAACAGAAAATGTTTCCATGTATGGTTTCCGAACAAAAGTTATTTTTAGAAAACTTCACAAGTAAAAGAGTTTTCCACACCAACCAAGCATTAAAAATAAATTATCTTTTTGGAAGACTGAAAATGTATTGAACTTATTATTCTGGAGGCAAATAAGTTTTAAGCCAAGACAATATTCTGAAGTTATGACTCATTGACTCCCTGCCCTCTTTGCAGTTCAACCACATAAACAATCTTGATCTGGTTTGTCGAGCACATCAACTCGTGCAAGAAGGGCTTAAGTACATGTTTCAAGACAAAGGCCTTGTAACTGTGAGACTCGGAATCTTTCTTACTAACATTGTTTTTATTTAGTAATGTCAGGAACTTCTATGAGATAATTTGTTATTTATTTTACAGGTATGGTCTGCACCAAACTATTGCTACCGATGTGGGAATGTGGCTTCAATATTGAGCTTCAATGAGAATATGGTGAGATATTGATTGCAACTTCCCTGTATATCTTTATGTGATCTAGAGGCTTGTTATGATTATATGTGTGTAGGGCTTTGCTAAATCTTGAGTTTTATTTATTGCAGGAGAGAGAAGTAAAGTTTTTCACTGAAACGGAGGAGAACAACCAGATGAGAGGACCAAGGACAGGAGTGCCGTACTTCTTGTAAGCAAAGGGACCTACCAATATATTGCATTGGTTGTAAAATTATCCCCCAAGTATTGTGGTTGGTCTTAAGAAAGCTGTATTGTAGATGCTTCTTTTTATGTTGGTTTCAGGTGGATTATTTATGTAGCCTGGCTGGGAAATTTCCATTGGCTGCATTTGAAATTTATCAGTTGCATGTCAAAACAACATTGTTTCAGTTAGTATACCTCTTTTTGTTGTTGTGTTTCCTTATGCTTCTCTTCTGTTCTGTTGAGTTTGATTTATTCGAAACAAAGAGCACAGCTACGCAAGTAAAGCTATGCACAATGTTCTTATGCTCAACACTTACTAATCACAGCCTTTGTACTATTCGGTACAGAAGCCAAGTCCATGCTCACTGTTATAGTGTTATGTGCCTCTCTAACTCTTATGGTGATTAATTTTCGGTTCAAAATAAGTAGGCACTATTTTTTTTGGTGAAGAATGGTTTTTGTATCGTTTGCTCGACTTGAATTTTGATCACCTTATAAAGCATCCTTGTATTTGATTATTTTAAAAGTTAATTTGGTTAAATTAAGGGGTAATTGCACGGAATTAATTAAAGGGCATTTTGAGTTCATCAACTCTGATTTGACAAAGAAAGTGATGACTGGCAATTTTGCTTTGGATTTAGTGGGGGCTGATGCGGTTCTACAAAGACTTAGATGACAAAAAATCAGCTTGGGGTTACGACTTGGTGGCAACTACAGTATCAATTTCTAAAAGCGATCAGATTCATAAGAATTGTTCGTGATAGTCAGTAGAAAGTAGTATATTTTTTTGAGTACGAAGTAGTTTCATTAACTAGAAAAACAGAGTTATTATGCGTGTTATTACTTTTGTAGGTATAATGATCCAATAACATTTGTAAACGAACCGGTCTAATAGAGAATGATTATAGCAATTAGAACTAAAACAACAATTGAAATCCAAATTAGAACATAAATAAAAACTAAAAAGTGTCAACTGTCAAGAACCGCTGAAAGTAAGGTTTAAACGCTGTTTGGTCCATGCTCTCCAAAGACTCGTTTTGTCAATGAGCTACGAACTTGAACCTCTCACTCTGGGTGGAAGTTGCCGCTCATCCCAAGGACTCCTCTCGGAGTAGGTCCCTAGAGCCTAGGTTACCTACCTATTCTTATACCAGTCCCGAAGGCCTGTTGGTTTGCTCATTGTCGCAATGGAGCCCGGGACGGACCCCTTGTTCTCTTCGGTCTGGTCCTAGACGGTCCCTACCACTCCATGTGGCATTCAACTGCCTCAAGGTTCAATCACAACCCTCATCTAGAGACTTCGCACCCCAGTACTTATTTGGCACCCGCTCGCCATTTTTCCCACATAATCACAATCAAATCAATGATCCGGTAAGAACTCGAACGATAGAGTAAGTAGAGACCATACATCCGATTTTGATTTTCGGGACTATAACTAGCATTTAAGCAGGAGACGGACATCCAATCGAACCCGATAGCATCTAGTCCCCCCCCCCCCCCAACTCATCCCATTTACTTCATTATCTACTTTCTCACAGATCCGCAGCGTTTCACCAACCGTGAAGCCCATGCCTCGATTCCAGGCGCCCACCGATAAACTAGATACCCGAACCTAAACACGAGAAATCTGTAAAGACAATATCCATAGGAAGCATCTTTGGCTTAAGGTCATCCAACAACATCAGGGATCGACAAAAAGACCACGACTCCCCCGCGAGCACCATCACTATTTCCCTAGTGTATCTAAAAAAAAGTCGACTAACTCATTCTCAAGAGGTCGGGAAATCACCTCTGGCATCCTCCATAATTCCACGAGTCATTCAACAAGTGATTGCCAAAATAAAGTCTTAGGCGATAGGACCTTAATCGCCCATCCACACGAGGAGTTAAGGTCATGGTTGAAGAATTATATTTGTGGTACAATAACTTCCAATATGGCAAACCCCCTGAAACGACTACCCAACGAATCCATCCTTATTGGGGTGACTCGACGAAGCCTCTGCTCGTCCCAGAACGGTTCTTACCCGCGACATCTGCTTCTCCACTCTTATTCAGTGGTGTCGGCGACACCACCATCTCCTCGAGCATGTCCTGCTCCCAACAAACGGAATTGTGATCCGAAACCAATGGTGCCGACAACCCAACCTTTCTTCGACGTTGTCCGCCTAACTTGAAAGTCAATCTATGTCGTTGCATCTGATCCTGGTTCGAGACCGCCAGAAGAGGGGATGAGATGTCTCCATACACGAAGAAGCTACTATCTCCCACCTCCAACACCAAAACCGTCATTGGCCAAATCCTCTCATACCGCGTACATCAGCTTCCATATCTCCTCGCACCCCTTGCAGAGATATCGGTTGTAGTGGATGCATAAAGGTCCCCCGAGCGGAGAATAATCCTTCGCCTTCATGATTGTACCAAAAGAGGTCTCCCGATCCGCCTACATCATCGTCGATGGAGTAGTCGCAACTCAGGTTTCTCGCCAAGGGTGAGAACCAACGCCTGCAACCCATTTTTGGGTCGGGTCGGGTCCCCTTCTCATCGGAACCCCTTGTTATGCCATCAATCTACCCTACTCCAGAGACCTTGTAATTGTGAACTCCATTTCCGTCGCCGCCACCTCCACGGTAAGCTATAGACCCTGGATTTATAAGTGAGAGAAACGAGAGAGACGAGCACTTTTACGCTATATGGCCGTTAAATACTCAGGTGATAACATGATTATCAACGTGTTTGAGGTTTCCTAATGTATTTGAATGCTCCAATTTGATCCTCAACTATTATCACTAAGATTTAACTCTAAAATCATAGATTGACGTGATTTACGACTAAGTATGAATCCATCAATATTAGAAACGATTTTATTATCAAAATTTTAAGAAAAACACACCAACACACCATAAATCACGATGATCAATTGATAAAACTATAAATCTGGATATACATATTCAAAGCTAATAAAATACATAGGGTTGTATTTGCATGTATGATTAGAAAAAGCGACAATTTAGCTACTTTTCTGTTTGATTGACAGAGAACTCATTAACTTTATAACAAAAACAGAAGTAATTAGGTTGTTACAATTGATTGATTTGGATGGTAAAAATAATTCTCATCTTCCTATTCCTAGGTTGATTCTCAATATACTTCCCCAGTTCCACTCACCTCGGTGCTATATTACTTAAGAGCATGTACATCGATGGAGGGGAAGAAGGGGGTCGGGGCGCCGGGAGGGTGGGGTGGGGTTCGAAGGGGGCACAATGTAGGGGAAAGAAGCGGGGGGGGGGGGGGGGGGGGGGGGGGGTAGGGGGCAGCCAAGGGCGGGGCGAGGGGCAGGATTGCGCCTCTCGCACCCGCGCCTCTCTTCTCGTCTCTTCGCGCGACACCTGTCCTCTATGTTTTTTTTTTCATTTTGTATATTAAATCAGTTTATAATTTATAAAAAAAATTATTTATTTTTTTTATTTATTGCATTAATTTTAAATTTTAAAGTCAGTTTTAAAATTTAAAAAAATCAGTTTTTTTAATTTAAAAATCGATTTTTTATTTTAAAAACTCAGTTTTATATTTCGATAAAAAAATGTCCGATGACGAGTTGTAATGAAATTTCAAGTTTCATTATCCATTTTAGTTATTTAATTGCATTTATTAATTAGTTTTGTATTTTTTTTTAATTTATGTATTTATTAATTAATTTTGTATATTTTATTTCTATTTTATTTATTATTTTGTTTATTTAATATACATTTAACAAATTCAGCAAAACCATTATTAATTATCCAGTCAGCATTTCAGAGGGACTCATCTCAATTTCAGAGGGGCAGGATCATAATTCAGAGGGGATTGAGCCTCAAGCCTCATTGATGTACATGCTCTAAGAGCATCCACATCACCGGGGGATCACGAACCCTGAGGCGGAATCATCTGTTGACTGGGCAGGGTTCAGCCCCCTACCCCTTAAATTTAGTGTGTTGCACATCAGAGGGACAAGTATGAGGGACATGATTTTCGGAATTGTTGACTGTGTAATTAATTAAGCTTTTAACTGTATCTATTAACGTTATTTTTAAATCAACAACTATTAAATAAAATAGAAATAAAATTTCATTAATAAAATACAAAATTTAAAAAGTACATAACTTAATAAAATACATATCAATCGTCCGAATCGTCTGAGTTGTAAGTCCCGCCCGACCGATTCCATATGTGCTCCATAAAGTCGTCTTGAAGTTGCCAATTGACTTTCATCATCAGACATTTTTTTGGCGACAATTGGATATGAAATGTAGAGAGAAATTTTATGAATGGTGTTGTGGATTTGATAAAATGGGTGATGGGTATTTATTTTTTTGAAACGAGAAAGAAGGAGTTGTATTACGATTTCACGTCATGCTTACAAGGAGGGACATAACAGTCCCGGATACCAGCTTTCTGTCCCAACCGGCCGTGGCCCGTCGGGCGCACATGGTTCCATACATATAGTCTGCTTTGTTTCGCAGATCCGAACTTAGGAGTTCCTCGATCCAACGTTTCCAACAAGAAATAAAGCACAAAATTAAACCTCAATAGCCAAAATATTATTCGACATAAACCAATGAGAATAGATTGAAATATAGCCTTGACTGCGGCTTCCCCGAGACCTCCCGGCTGCAGTTGTCCCGGGTCTGTGGGTATAGGCCCCTGACGGTCCTTCCCACTCCCGTCGTGGGGAATCATTCATCCCCTGGGGGATTATATCCCCCCAGGCTTAACTCCCTTTCCTGTTCTTGTTCCGTGGTATCTGGCGGCATCAAAGGCTCAGGTGGTACCTCCGGGACCACTGGCTTGTGCCATGTCTTGATCTTCCTGGGTCTGGGTCCAATGGCGGTATTGAATCTCAAAATCCCCCTGCGGACCAAAGGTGAGTCGCTCAGTGCATAGCGATTCACCTTGGGCTTTGGGCTCCCATGCAACCTAGGGTTTGAGGACTTCTCCCTCGTGACGATCGGCGATTGCGGTATGGGCCTTGCTGACACCCCACCATGTCATTTGGAGACCCCTGAATTTGGTCCCAAGACCCTCGACGGGATACCATGGTCCCCCGGCTTTGCATGTCCCCTAGGATTTGTATGCACCCTAGGGTTTGGATCAGTAGCTTCCGTTGCACCCGCCCCGTCAGATCATGCGTGTTTTCGTTGTGGACAACAAGGCCACGTAGCTCGAGAGTGTCCAGGGAGCGGACTAGTGGATCGCCTTGCGACCAGATCTGAGAGGGGACTGAGTGTTGGACCACCGTTATGCCACCAGTGCGGACGACCTGGGCACTTTGCGGCTAGATGTCCCGATCGAGTTGGAGGGATGCCGACCCAGCGACCTCAGCAGTCGCAGACTGGGCAGTCGCCACAGTTCCAGCTGCGACAGACTCAGGCACAAAGAGCTCCGCGTCAAGCGGCGAGCGCGCCAGCGCCGAGGCAGAGAGCTGCGCAGCAGGTGACACTTCCACCACCTCCGAGAGGCGGACCTCCGTTGCGGCAGGGTCGGGTGTATGCTGTCACCGATTCACGGGCAGAGAGACCGGACTCCGATCATGGGATCGCTCAGGATTTCGAGCACGTTTTGGAGTAAAGGACGTCGCGGAACTTGAGACTAGCGAGAGTCCGGAAGTTACTTTTGTTTGACTACAGAGTTGTGCTTTCCGTTTTTATTTGAGACTTGTTTTTGACTCGTTTTGGTTTTTATGACTTTTAGTTATTGGTGCTTCTTTTGAACTTGCGTTTTATTTAAGTCATTAATCTGTTATTTCTTAGTTCGCGCCCCGAGTGTGGCCAAGTGGCGTTGAGATCAAAGTGGCGCATCGGAAGCGTGGTGGACTTCTTTTGCTTTGTTGTGTTGCGCGATGCTTGATCAAGTGAAGTGAATAGCCGAGGAGAAGTGTTAGTGGGTTGGATCCGTCTTAAGTGCGATGTGAGTTTTGCTCCGGTTTGATGCCTACACCGACGGACGATTTCGGTGTAGGATATCTCGACCAAGTGACGTGTGTCAGTGTGACGTCTCTACCAACGGAGGATTCCGGTATCGACTACCTGGTCTTTGTGGTTCCGTGTGTTTTGGTATTATTGGACTGAGAGTTTTAATCGGACATTCCTTGAGGTAGGATAAGTGGAGTACGCTCGTTTAAATTTCGAGGACGAAATTCTTTTAAGGGGGGTAGATTGTAAGAACCGCCCCCGGTCGAACCGGAAGTTTTCAGTGAAAGTTGACTTTCTGCTGGAAAAGTCAACTGATGACTCCGGGAGTCATTCGGGACCTTTCCAGGGTCCAAAAATCTTATCCGTCATCACGGTTAGCTTAGTTGGGCCGTTTCCTTTCTGGGGACTTGGTTTGTGAAAAAGTCAACTCTAAGTCAACACAGGTCAAATGACGCCGATTTAAGGACAAACCGATTAAATTATAAGTGCTGAATTTAATTGGAGTGGAGGTGGTCCCTAGTTGGACATTGTCCCTAAAAGCTTGGAAGGGTAGATTGAGGGTCAAAAGACCCATGTGTTCCTAAGATGAGTGGTCTTGGAGAGATAAGGGTGGAAGGGTATTTTGGGAACATCAAAAAGGGGCTTAAAGGCACAAAACCCTAGGCAATTTCAGCATTTTAGTGTTGTTGGCCGAAATTGGTATAAAGAGGAAGAAGAAAAAGTATTTTGGAGAAATTGGAAGATTGAAGCCTTTTTCTAACCAAAACCACTCCAAACCTCTTTTTTCTTCATCTATTCATCACCCTCAAGGTAAATCCCTTTCTTAGTTTCGTTTTTGTTTGATTTGGTTCATGGGTTTTGGAGGAGAATGGAAGAACTTGGGTGGGTTTTGGATGAGAATGGAAGAACTTGGGTGGGTTTTGGAGTTTGACGTTTGGATTTTGATTTATGGAGTAAAAAGGAGATTGGAGGTTGGATTTATTGTGGTTTTGTGGAGTTTTGTTGATGACTCTTGTTGGTTGTTCAAGTAGAGACGTTTTAGGACTTTTTTTGGAGCTTGGGGTGGTCTTCAATGGAGGTTTTGGGGGCTAAAATCGTGAAAACAGAAGCTGGAGGAAGAAGAAGACGGACTGTTCCAGACCTGTCACGGATGCGTGACGGGCACCGTGACGGGAGACGTCACGACTCTATGAGGAGACCCGTGACGGCGCCAGGCACGACTCCTTGAGGAGAACCGTGACGGTTCGTCCCACGGATCCGTGACCCGAATCGTGACAAACCCATTTTTGGGCCCTTTAGCCTATGTTTGGACCTCGGGCTTATTTTGGTGTTTTCTCGTTAATTCAATTCGAATTTAGTACTGATTCGGGTTTTGTTTGTGTGACCAAGACTTTGGGCCCGAGATCGACAGAGGAGGAGACCCGAGGGCACCGTGAAGTGGAGGAGGAAGCAAGCCAGGACGTCAGCAGCTTGGAGACGTAGCTGTTGGTCTTCTTGGGGTAGGGAACGTAGTGGATACCGGTTCGATTGTGGAAAGGTACTAGTATGCCTATAGGTCATTTTTACTTAATTTAAACTATTAGAACTGCATGATTAGGATGTGAGAAACGAGTGAATTGAGGGATAGCTTACGTGCCATGTCGAGCCGTAAGTTTGGGGATTGTTGTGCTGGTAGAAATGCATGCGGGCCATGTCGAGCCCTTAGGTTGTGTGTTGTTTGAATTGCCTTGATTTGATTGAAATGCACGCTGAGTGATTTAAGTATGTTAGATCGAGAAGCATGTTGTAGTATTACTTGTTGTAGTGTGTTGTGGTTATTCTTGGGCAAGTGTGTCATGCGTGTTTTGACATGAATCATTGCTTATGATATGGTCGGATGGTTGATAGACCGACGTGACTGGTTGTGGTAAGATTGTTGGGCTTGGTAAGCTGTGTTTGAAACATGGCATTGCGATGCGTGTTATTATCTTGATGTGTGTTCCAAGAGGAGTTGTATTCCGGTATGGTACCTACGACCGAGGGGGTACGCCGGTGTAGAGTAGTACCTAGGCCGACGGTGTGGTCCCACGTATGCGCGGTCCCCCGGGTAGTGGTTCCGGTACGATACCTACATCGAGGGGGTATTTCGATGTGGGATATCTAGGCCGACGGTTTGTGTTGACACGTGGTGTCGTGTTTTGGCTCTAGGAGTCGTGCCCCGAAGGAGTGCCGGGAAGATGTCTAGGCCGATGGAGATTTCGGTGTGACGTATTGTGATTGTGCCCCGAGTGTTTTCCGGGAAGATATCTAGGCCGATGCTGTGTGTTCCGGTATGATATGATAGAGTCGGGTTGTGGACAACCGACGGAGTAGGGGACTGCGGTACGGGACGTGTATGTGTTTTTACTGTTTACTTTGTGCTTGATGACCTGTTAAGTGATGTGGTTGCAGTTTTTGCGTGTTCATTTGAGTATGTTTGTGAGTGTGGTTGGTCTCGGGTTGAGGTTATGGTTACAAATTCCGTTGGAAATTAGTTGTGTGCTGTACTAGTATGCCCTAATTGGACGGTTACCCGTGGTGGTGAGCGTTTGCTTATAACCTTAACTACTTTTCCTACTGAGCGAAAGCTCACCCCCTTACCTTGTTGTTTTTCAGGTCCTGAGCGGGATGTGTACTAGTCGGATACTCGAGAGCTCGCGAGGGTCCTAGACTAGCGTTCTAGAGACGTACTGTTTTCTTTTATTAAAGCTTTCTACTGAAGTTTTTACCGGGCTATTGACTCGTGTTTAATTTTCGGAGTTTAAAATTGTTATTTGAGACTATTTCGGCTTTAACTTTGTTCTAATTTTTTTTTTAGTTCACGTCTTGAGTCCGAGAAAAACCGGATTTGAGGCGTGACATCCTCCCCCGCGCCCCGCACGCCCCCCTTCCTACACCAGTCAAACTCTGAACCCGAACCCCCTCTGTCTTCCGCTCCCGCCTCGCCACAACCCCTCCCTTGTGCGGATGCTCTATAAGTACTTTTTTAGAGCGGTGCACCGAATCTTGTAATGCCCGAAAGCCCATCCTATTCGTGTTTGGGCCCTAAAAGCCCGTTTAAACTTGAGGATCGGTTGACTAGCCAAAACGATTTGTCTGTATTTACCTCTTCCCCTCGGCTTTTCTCATGCCCGATTTCGAATTCTCGGAAAACCCAGCGAAGCTGCTTTGCTTCTGAAGAAGCCAGGAAAGGAAGGGCAAAGGCTACGAGGTTGGTGTGAGAAACAATGGATAGCAGCCGCTCCTTTGCTCTCGACCAGGTACGTATCGCATCTTATTACTACTTTTTTCTCATTTGTTCTTCTTCTCGGAAACCTCAATCATGTTATGAATTGCGTCAGACTCTTTCCTCTTTTTTTTCGATTCCGAATTTTTGGGCTGATTTTAACACTATCAGCATAAATTATTTACTCAAATTTAGGGTTTTCCCTTGAATTTCGATTTTCAGTGCCGAATTTATCATTATTTTAACGGAAAAGGGCATCAGATTGTGTGTTTTGTTTGTTTCTTTCAGTTTCTTGTCCTCAAACTACAAAGCAGCAATTGGTTGTATAGTGGTGTTGATAATGAGGCCGTTTGGGGTTTCAATTTCAGGGAGAAGCCATGGGGAGTTTCAGGAAGGATTTGAGAGAAGCAGCTGGAGCCATTGACTCCAACAACAAAGGTTTCCAGGTACGCTACTTATCTTTTACCTCTCTTGTTTTTTATTATCATGATCTATTTCACTATGATAATGTCTTTTCATGGGTTATCTTCGATTCATTTGCTTGTTATAATGGCCTTTTCAGCTTCTGAAGAAGCATGGGTGGAAAGAAGGAACAGGTCTTGGAGTAACTGAGCAGGTCAGCTTATTTATGTTTAGTTTTTACTTTTCTTATGTGAATGCTGAATCTTCGTACTTTTCTTTCTTTAATCTTTTATATGCAATCAAGTTATATCATGTCATCTTTCTATTATCAATTTACCATTTTACAATTGTTAATTGAGTTGTGCCCAATTTGTTTTTATATATTTCTTTGGTTTCGTCACCGGCATTTTGTTTTCTGATGGGAAATATTTGTATCTTTAATTTAGCTTCGCTCACTGGTTGAACTGTTCTGTTTTAAATTTTGAAAGTTTATCTATGGATTTTGTTTTACTTTGATCCCTGAGGTTTTAAAATCAAACTCCCCTTTACAAGATAAAGACGTGTGAGTATAGAATGAGGGTGCTAAAAGGCGAAGTTAGATGTTACTGGGCAAAACCCTATGTAGTCTTGTTTTACTTTGGTCAATTCTCAAATCATAACTCATACCTATCAACTTTCTTACATAGTAACAAGTTTGACAAATTATTTCTCAAAATGCATCAAAATCTGTTAAGTGTGACCAACTCTGTGAAATACCAGTCACATGCTTGTCACGTGCCTCTAAAACATTCCTGAAATGGCATGAGAAAACTTGATTTCATAACGTAGACCTTTCGTTTATTCTTAAATCATAATCCTGGCCTATTAACTTATCCTGTTACTCACTAAATGACCGTTAAACTTGAGGACGGAAAATGAAAAACGTTGCGGTCAACGTTATGGTAAGAGAACCAACCTTTGCTTGGGTTATGATTTGGTAATAAACAAAAGGTCAGGGTTATGACATCGAGTTACCCCATGTTACTGTTATACTGTACGTGTTAGTATCTGATTTTAGATCCTTGTGATCTTGTTTCATTGATGGAGCATATGTGAGCAAGAATAAATTGATAAATAGGATTGCCAAGTAAAAAACATCGACCCAATTTTTAGGCCATCGTTTTAGAAATATATCGTTCTTAAACCAAATATAAGGTTTGATCTCATCAATGCAGATGAACTCTTGAAAGCAATGGTCTAGTGAACAATGTTATGCTGTGGTTCTATGCGTCTCCATTTATCTTTCAAGGTTCTTCTATACAATAGTTTCTCTCTATGGTGCTTGTTATGCTATATTTTTCTTGATAGCATCTATGACTACAGACATCAAATCTGCCTAATAAATAAATTGATGATGTGAACAGGGAAGGTTGGAACCTGTACAAGCATATTGGAAGAACAATAAGAGTGGCATTGGAGCAGACGAAGTAAAGAGGACGAAACCAAAGCTTATTAAAACTTCCAAAGGGAAAGATGATACAGTAAGTTTTATCAGGTTCATTACTGCTATATTTGGTTTACAAAATTAGTGAAAGAACAAAGGTAATGGGGTAAAAGGGTTAGTTTAAAAAAGAGCTAATTGGCAGGTCATTTCAAATTTACTAATATTTTAACATGAAAACTGCTATGTAAGGCCTTACTGACCCACGTTTTTCCTAGTGTTGACCATATTTGCAATTATGTGAGTAAATAACAACAATTTGTCCTACTCGTCTTACTGGCATGTTTCAAAGTTAGGGCATATCCTGCAACTCACTTTCTTAGGATCAGTGTGGTAGACATTTAATATCCTCTGCACTGTTTTTTTTAAGGGATAATTGTCAAAACATGCACTAATGTTTCGTCCACAAACGAAATAGTGCACAATGTTTTGTCCACGTCGTCTGGCTACCCTTATGAATCGTCCACGCACTTCTGTTAGAAAAATTAATGGAATATTCCATTTCTGTTATACATGTGCAGTTAAAGTATAACTGAAATGACCATTTTACCCTTGGCATGAATCTTTTGACTTTTCCTTTTGACTTTTGCATGAGACATTACCATTCTACCCTTTCTAATAAAAAACAAATTAAAAAATAAATAAATAGACAAATAAAATAATTTTTTTTATAAAATCAGTTTTTATTTTCAAAATTTCAGATTTTAATTTTAAAAAATACATAGAAATCAGTTTTTTTTTTATAAATTCAGTTTTTATTTATAAAAATTATTTTTATTTTCAAAAATTCAGATTTTAATTTAAAAAATACATAAAAATCATTTTTTTAAAAAAATACATAAAAACCAGTTATTTATTTATTTTATTATTATTTAATTATATTTGGGTAGAAAAAAGAAAAAGAAAAAAATATATAATAAAAATATTAATTAAATTTTTAAAAAATTGATTTTTTGTATTTTTTTTTAAAAACTCTGATTTTTTTAATTAAAATATGAAATTTTGAATTTCAAACCAAAAGGGAAAAATTGAGGGTATATCAGTCTTTTAACTCATTCTTATTTTTGAATTTCAAACCAAAAGGGCAAAATTGTCAATTCAGGTTCTGATGTTACACTTTTCTAACAGAAGTGCGTGGACGATTCATAAGGGTAGCCAGACGACGTGGACAAAACATTGTGCACTATTTCGTTTGTGGACGAAACATTAGTGCATGTTTTGACAATTATCCCTTTTTTTAATAGTAAACCAGAACTTCATTTCAACAATATTTAGTGCTACACAAGGGGTAGGCCTCACCTTTTAAAATGCACACTCTTTTGGATTACACAGTAAGAGTTTAACTGTTTGATAGTAATACTCTATGCACTGATACAGCAAGTACACAAAATGGTTATATGTTATGGGGTTCATGGTGATGGTTGAAACTGTTAGTCTCATCTTGCTTCTGCGTATTAATAATGCTACCACCATTAATTGCAGGAACGTTTGGCTGCAAAGAAATCGAAGAAAATTACAAAAGCAGCGATGAAGAAGGACATCTTAGAAAAGCAATTTCAAGAGAAGGAATTCGAGAAGGCTTTTTTCAGAGAATTCTGGCCTGACAATGTTTGATGGCTGAGTGGCATTTGCATGATCTCAGAACATAACCTTTTCATCTTCACTTCATTGTACAGGTGTAATAGTCAGTCTCTTTTTCTAGCACTTGAATGATTTATTCTTCTTTGAGCTACTTGTAATGAAGATAAATACATGTATAATTCTTTCCAATTCTTTGCAAAAATCAAAATCTATGTCGCTTGTAAACCTAGGAGCATGTAAACAATCTTCAAGTGACAAATTTTGATACTCAAGGTTCCAGCTTTATTCGTTTCAGCTGAATTACAGAGAATTGTCCAAGGGTTGGCCCACCCTTCCAAGCTCTTCAATCCTAGTTTGGGAATACACGTTGGCGACAACAAATATTTCTTGCTGAGTCCCAGAAAATAGAGTTCCAACTTGAAATAGCTTTTGAACACTGCTAGTAATTGATATTTTTAACTGATGAAATATTCAGAATTTATGAGAAACTCAGAATATCACAATCCTTGGAATTTGCTCATATACAGAAGGGCACAGTGGTATATCCAATTTACAGGAAAGAGCATTCAGATGTTGCAAAAAGGGCCAGATCAATTCTTTTTCTTGCTTTCATCTACTTTAGTTAGCTGAACAGGAGCTGCTGGTATCCTGAGCCACCATTCTCTTAGCCGTCTCACCAACCTCTCCGTGCTTTGCCTCCTCAATGGCATTTGCCTCGTGAAAACCTCTAGGAACCCCAACAGGAACAAATGTCTCACAGGCATAAATGCAAAGGCAGCAGCCACAACAATCAGACAAAGAGCAACCCTGTCTGTTGCCTGCAGACCATGAAGATAAAAAATTATAACTCCGACACTTGATATACATAGGACATGTCCTACCCCTTTTTTATGACCCTATATAGAATGAGCAATAACAATCAGCATCCTCAATATATATGCATGCGAGTCTTTGAATCCAGTAAAGATTGAACCAGAGGACATATATTTCAGAATACCCACGACTTTTTTTTATAGTTTTTTTTCCTAATAGCTTATGTATGAAAATTTGACCAAATGATTCAGAGATACAGTTTAGTGTGTATTGGTCGCATACCTGGGGAAGTACAGCGAATAAGAGAGCTCTTATCTTCAGGAGAGCAATATTCCCTGATTGAATGAGAGATTCAACTTGAGCAACGGCTTCTTGCAGTGCCAGCAGCTGCTCTACAGCATTTCTATCAGGTGGAGCGGTGATTCTGAAGGCTACTAATGATGTTCCTTCGTTAAAATGACTGCGCCAGAGCATGGGAACAGCAAGGAGTACAAATATTGATGGCAGTATGTACCGGATCCACCCCCTGTACAACATCAGTAACAGCTTCCTTTACTTAGCTCTCTTATCCAAAGAAAAAGGTTATTCTGAGAAAAATTAATGGTTAAGATAACAGATTCATAAAAAAAGGTTTGATTAATAGTCCACTGACATTTTCCAAGGCAACGGCAATCCCCAGTCAAAAGCTGAGTTATTCAAACTTGGAATAGGTCCAACGAACAGAGAGCTTTACAATAATGCATGCTTACAGCCTATGGATAGACAACTTAGTCCCCTCTTAAGTTCAGGTACTAAATAAAAATCTCATTAACAAATAACTCTAGGGGTCAAATTATAGGGGAAGTCATGAGAATGGAGGACATTCAGTGTCCACTTTGTCAATTGGATAGGTAATTGTTGTCACTCACAAATATTTCTAAAATCTGTCCCCTTAGAGATGTCCCTAAACCAACAAATCCCTGTCCTCAAAAAGTCGCTTTCCTCATTCTCTTGTATATACTTTGGATTTAGTCTATTACAGTTCCAATAAAATCAGTAAGCATGGTATCCTTAATTAAAGTAGAACTCAACTAAACAAAGTTCACTTAGATAAGTCAAGTGTCCTTTATATACATAGAAAAAAAATACGAGAAGTGATTTCTATAAAGTACTCCTTTCAGATTTTTATCCCAGATTCAAAGTTATATCTAGCCTAATATGGCCACATAGATTGCAGTAGTTACGCATTTGCAATCAGCTATGTTATATGAAATGTAGCATAGGGAGATTCTTCCCAAAGATATAACTGGGAAGTAAGCAAAAGAAACTTCCTAATGCAAATTCAAATCATATACAACTTACCAAACAATTAAATAGCAGGCAAACACCAGGAATACTATGGACTTGTAAGGGTCTTCCCATGAGGATAAATGTTCAAAATGACTGAGTGACACAGTAACTGGAAACATTAATTCCTGCAAAGAAGAAAACATAGAATAACAGTAAGAAGAGGAACGTTACTGTCCACTGATAACACATGCACATTTCTTAAAATTCTGTCAATAACATTTCTTTTTGACAACTATCACTAGAAAAGACAATAAGACAGTTAATCAACAAAACAATCATCCAAGCTGCTGCTTGCCATAAGACTGCACAACCATGAGTTTATTAAATTTTTGTCTGCCATATCAGATCAGCAGATATTTTAAGTTTCAGGGTTGAAAAAAGAGAAATGGAGGACTGGGTCGGGTGGCTTCATAATCTGATTAATCAATCGGAATCAGGTCCTTGTAAAGAAGTACCGGAAAGTTTACTTCCCTCCCAACAAAATAGATAACATAAATAAATCAATCATATTTTGGCATGGAGATGTTTTTTTTTGGCGATTTAACATGTAGCTTCATTGCATACTACTTGAAGGGTTACTCTATCCTAAAAA
Source organism: Erodium maritimum (assembly GCA_963921825.1). Lineage (NCBI taxonomy): Eukaryota > Viridiplantae > Streptophyta > Magnoliopsida > Geraniales > Geraniaceae > Erodium > Erodium maritimum. The sequence continues at coordinate 68,827,046 of OY997590.1, read as the reverse complement.
GCACAACCAAATAGAAGGCTCTCATAACAAACCTTCATCACAGCAAGATTCGTATCAATTCCCTCCACTTTCACTTGGTCAACAGTTGCTTGTGCAGCTTCAGCTCTCCCAGTATCTGATATTGACTGTTTCACTACCATTTCTAAGGGATTTGTCTCTCCAACACAAACATCTCCGATTAATATTGTTTCACTGTCCATCTTGACATCCCTTTGCAGCATAATTCCAAAATGACTAAGTGTTAAGAGTGCAATTGGAGGCAATGTAGTCTGCCTTTTCGAATAGGGACTTCCAGAAACTTCGCTTTGGGAAGTGCTAGCATTCAAGAGTGCCAATCGACTATACAACGTTTCCAATATTTTATCCCCCCTTGGAAGACTTTCAGCCAAGTTAAATGCAAGTAAAGACTTGTAATTTGATGAGAAGATATTCAAACCTTCTCTAATCGCACGCAATCGGAAAATTCCTAAAGTAGCCCTTGCGAGTATTTCTATCTGTTGATTCTCTCGGAGTTTGTATTTCCTAATAAAGTTGTGCACACGCAAGACCTCAAGGGAAATATCTAACCAATAGTCCCGGCGAGAATTGCCTTTAAATTCTGGAAACTCCAAGTATACGGGTTCTTCACTGCAATATTATCAACACGAGAAGAAGAGCCTGAAGTTAAACATAATAATTTCATGAAGTATTTCTAAGCAACTACTATGTTGTACAAGTATCCATATACATACACAGATGTTGATTTGTACATCACAGCTTTATCAAACAGACGAGCACCCAGTGGTCCAGTTAATTCTGGTTTTACGACCTGCTTCATGTCCATTGCCAGATCATACCTGATAGCTTTATCATACATCCCAACTCCCGATTCAAAGTACAGAGCATAATTGGTAAGTGTCAGCCGCCCTACAAAAACAGAAATTTGCTGATATCCACAACTCTCCAGGTAAAACATCCACGACTCTCCAGGTAAAACTAACTGAAATGCATACTCTTCTAAATAATTTAGGTATTCAATAAGTCAATCGTTAAGTGATGCAATTTAAGTAATGTATGTATATTTCTAATTAGCTTTAAAGCTTAAGATAGTAAACAAGATAGAACTCGGATCATTTGCAATTCCTAATATTTGCAATCACCCTTGGCAATAAACAGACTCACCAGGCCACGCCGAGATTCCAATATGCTGCAAAACTGGTTGAGTGGGAACTGTACCATCAGTATCTAGAATTATTTCTCCTTCGGCAAGCTGAAGGGTAGAAATTGAAGGTCCCGTTACATTTCTGGCACCCTTGAGAACCCTGCAGTAAGAGATAATGTCGAAATGTACACTGTTCAGATGGTACTTGATAAAGTGAAATAATCCAGAATAGGATTTTGTAGAATAAGAAGCAGCGCAGTGCACACAAGAAGTTTTTACTTTTTAGTTCAGTGGTTTATGTCTAGTTTCCCAAAATGCATTAACTTAATAGTGAAACCAACTCACCACCCTATAATGATTAAAAACTGTAGTTACCAGTTTAACTAAATTGCACACAAAGATAGCATGAACTAAGGAATTTTGGAAATGTATTATATTTATAATAGAAGACAATGCACTATCCAAATGATTGAAATGATCTTAAAACATATATAATTACAAACACCGAAAGTAATTCATCAAAAACATATGACTATATGAGAGCTATGGTATCAGGGATTACAGTAGTTTGGCATGAGGAAGGTCTTGCTTTTATTCTCTCCCTTAAGAAAGAATTTCTAAACTCATCAAACACAGAGTTGTACCTAGCACCCCTTCTAAAGAAGGGGTCTCCAAAGGAACATGGCTTACATAGGAAATCATTTCCTTCCCATATATTGTAGCTGTCATGCTTAAACCAGCCAATGATAAATCTTATATACTGTTACTACTTTGTATTTGTTATAAGTATATCCTTATGTGTGGCTCAAACTATTTACTGACTTACTTCACTAACTCTTACAGCAAATAAACATTTCTACAACTCATAGTCTATTACCCCTCACCAGTGAATACCTTTGTCCTCCAAATTGAACAATTCACCTCTATAACTTGACTCAATTTTGACCTTTACAGGGTGGACTTGTTTCTGAAAGGAGATGACTAGTCCTCCCTACACCCACATCAATATATGTTGCATCTGTATCAGGTCACATGTTTGTAGTGAAAAGATCGAAATTCTGAAGAGAGTAGACAACATGTCAAATCACTCAACAGTGGAAAATGTTTCTAGATAGTACCATTACCATCAATTTTGTTCTGATTTGGTACCTATACTATGCATACTGTTCAATTAGTATCCTACATCCAATTTGTTCCATGTTGGTCATTTCCATCAAAGAGCCATTAAATCATGCTAACGTGGCTTCCACATGGCATCATTTCATTGCACCACATCAGCTCAAATTAGCGGTTTTGTGATGGAAATTACCAAAATTGGAAGAAAAGAAGATTGGATACTTAGGGTATCAAATTGGAACATAATTCATAGCATGGGTACCAAATTGGAACAAAAATCTTTTTGGGTACCGAATAGAAACAGAATGGATAGTAAGGGTACTTCTATAGAAATTTTTTCTCTAAATAGCTGAAGCAATCACAAAGTAGGGTTTCCTACATGAAGAATTGGAGAAGGAATGGATAATACAGTAGATGACAGTCTTCATGAATGATGATGTTGTAGCAGAATACCATCTCCTGTTAGGCCAAGCGTTAAAAGCTTGGTTCCATAAGCAAGGTCTTGGCTTCAAGCCTTGTGGGCTGGTGTATTGCTAGTCCAAAAAATAAATTGCAGCAGACAGACCAAGGACTTATACTACCATACTTTCTGTACAAACCTCTTCTACTACGGGGTATTACTAGTTCATTTGAGAATATAATTTCCTAGGTTATCATTTCTTCTAAAGCTTACAGGTGATGGATCTTCTTTTTGCACATAGATCTAAATCACTCAAGTGTTCCGGTTAAATCTATAGTTTCAAACACAAAATGAACCAGAATATGATGATTGTAGCAGAAATGCCAAACACTTAGGAGTTAGGATCATTCACTTTGATACCAGTTGATATTGACAACATATACATCAATAAACCCATTATACCATGGGATTATGGACCTTCTTGTTTCCAGATATGATTGCCTAGACATTCTTGTTATCCTTTCCTCTAAAAGTTCAACTGTCTCATATATGCTTTATCTTACAGTTCTGAAGCATTCAGCTAAATGCATTGAATCTCTAGTTTCCATCATTCTCTTAGCCTTCCTCATCAGCAAGGTTCTAAAATTCATTAATGGTCAAAACTCGGCGAGGTGCCGATTAAGGATTTTTTAGCTTTTCAGGGAGATATCGGTAAAATGTGTTTTGTATTAAATAAATATATGTAATATATCTATTAAAGACAAAACACATTTTAACTCATGTTCTATAATCTTGAATTGTATTTGAAAAGTGAATTGAACTTGCTGTTGATAATATACTTTTTGTGTTTGTGCTGTGCACAGATCTTTGAGTATAAATTTTCATTTACACTTGAGAATTTTATGTGAAAACTAGTTGACTGAGTTTCGACCAGGTTTTGATTGGCTTGATCAAATTTGACTGAGTTTTGGCCGATTTTCACTTACCGGAAGAAATCGGTAAAAAATCGGGAGATATGAGGTTATTTAGACCACAGCTCATCAGTTGCCAGCCACTTACCAAAACAAAAAGACCTAGTTTAAAGTAGCAATGTTTGGTTAGCAAGTCAAAGTATATCACTTTAGTGCCCATCATCGATTAATTTTGGTATAACAAAATAGATTTCAAAGCTTCTTTTAGCAAAGACCGGGTAGGTGGTGCCTAACTTTTCTGGTCCTTGTTAACCTAAATGTTGCATATGCTGAATGGTCTCCAAAGCCATATTGCAGATCCAAGAGAAAACTCTAGGTGAAAAAAAAACAAGAATTGATTAAGATACACTTCATTAACAAGAAGAATAAATTTACAAGTTACTTGTAGAATAATGAACTAGGTCTTATGCAATGACATGGATTTATATAGAAACCTCCAGTGTGATGCAATATTTTAGAAAATAAGTTGAGAGAAAATTCGAGTGCGACAGGTAGCAGTTTAACCAACATACAGAATATAATTAAAGATTTTACACAACTAATACAGATAAAGTAAATAGGTCGTACTTATCAAGGTTTCGAAGGTATTTGTCATAGATGAGAAAATGGAGTCGATAGCATGAAGAACTAGTCAGTGCTTCAAAAAGATTGTGGACAGTTATTACATCAGCAACAACAACACAGACAGGAGCAATACGTGCAAAAGCCTCAAGCCCAACAGTTTGCTGCTTGTCATCAACCTGACGGAGAAAAAAAAAGATGTTCCTAAAATATTACTGCTAAAGTGAATGCTGAAAGATATACCTATCCAAGGCATAAAATTTTAAATAAGAATTGAAATGAATTAGGAATGTGAAAAATGAAAAGACAACCTGCACGGCCATGTTGGTAGAATTTGAATAGAATAATGACCACCCATCCTCATCCTCCATCTCATGGCTGCTGCAAGGAGTGGCTACTTCCTACAGTCAAAAGAAAGTTGACACAGCATCATCAAGCCTCCAAAAGAATGGGAAAGAAGCTTAAGTCCAACATTTGCAAGTGCAACTCAAATTACGTACGACAGAAATACCCAACAATTAACTTCCGTATATCTTACAAATATCAACAGGTAACAACAATGAGCTGTCTCACTTTGTCTATTGGTTCATTCTCACTGCTAGGAGCCTCCCATGCAAGCATCATGTCAAAAGTCAAGCGACGGAACTCCTTGTCACTCAAATAATCAGGATTTTTACACATTAGATGGAGAGCTTGGTAAGAACAAAATTCCAAGAAATTCGTAGCGTAAGTCATAATTTGCTTAGCGCTCTCAGGTAGATCTGCATCAAAACGATGTTGTAACTCTCCAGTGGATAGTTTAAGGATCCTGCAAACGAATGGGATATATTTAAAACAAAGGAATATATAAACTATACAAAAGGTAATTCTTTGAATCAACAAAGTTTTAGCATATGGTGAATTTAACTCTCTCTGTCCCAAAATAAGTGTACCACTCGACTAATTACAAAATTAAGCATTTAAAATTTTAGCTTGACATTTTACTCTTTACCCTTGTGTGCTACCCTGTGCCCACTACTCAACTTGTTACAACTAACTTACAGTAATATATTCTTGGTAATTTGTGCTTAACTGACCAACAAAATGGAAAGTATCCTACTTATCCTGGGACACCTATTTTGAAAGTCACTTATTTTGGGATGGAGCCGGTATAACTGGCTTACAGTGCATTTCGTTGAATGAGTGAAAATACATATAAAATAAGGCCCAGTTCAGTTTCTTCTGCCTGGATCTACTTCTTCAAATTGTATGCACATTTTCCAAAACTACCTATTTTAGCCTGCTAATGCTAAGAGGTGCACTATTGTAGGGTTTCTCCAAGTTAATATAACAAACTTCAATGGAAGACATAAACCTTGTACAGGGAGTTCATTTGAGGCCCAGATGCCAAAAAATTGCATAAAGGATTTCAGTACTCAATATAAGCTTTAATCAATTTCAATAAGGAAATAAATAAAAACATAAATGCAAAATGCTATTATATGCTGGAATGGTAATGAATTGTTAGTGCTATGCTGCATGAACAACCCGAGCCCAATATCATGCATCCGATTGAAGAATAAGAAATCACCAAATCTGCTCGGTTCCATTGCAGAAATGAGAAACGGATACGATAAAGTAATGCAGCGAAATGAAAACCAGAAATCGAAAGAGAAAATAACTTGGAACAGCGAGAGACGACGGAATTGGCGAGAGAAGAGAGCTGAGGGATAGGCACCGGAGAATTAAGATCGTCGTCGTCGTCCTTGTTGCGGTTGCGAAGGAACATGGATTTCAAAGTGACTTGCTGGTTCCTCATGAAATTCTCCAGCACCGCCATTCCCGTCTTCTTGCTAGCATCGACCTCCATTTTCTCTCAGCGATTTCGATTCCAAATATTTCCGATCGCTAGCTCGATTCAAAACAAACTGCGATGAACTCTGCGATCGCTTGCTGGTTCTTTTTTTCCTTTTCTCTCTTCCTTTTTTCTTCACGAAATGAAATAAGTGATCATCACCATTCACTCTCTAATCATGATCCAAGATATGATTTGGGCTCTTATTCTTAGTTTTGGGCCTAGCATATAGCCAATGTAAGGCCCATTGGGCCACTAATCTCCTCGATCAAGGTCTCTCGTGGGAGCTTAAGTTTATGAGTCTGAATCAGATGAAGAACATCGGAATCTTACGACTCTTTCGGAGGGAGAAGTAATCAGAAATCAGAGAAGATGGGTCAAGTTCAAAGCGAAGCAGCGGCCTTCGCAGACGATGGAGGGAAGACCCAACACCAGTCCGAATCACCATCAAATGCTTCGTCCATGGATTCTCTGATGGCTGGTTGGTTCTTACTCGTCTATACTATTGTTTGATGAATTGCAAATTGCTTTAGAATGGTGATGATAGGAGTAGAATGTCTGATGTTGTTGCAAAAACCCTAATCAGTCATCTTTTTTTGTGGGTTCTAAGCGTTTGCAAAAATGTCTGGCTGAAATCGTGATTGCCCCTATAACTTGGCTCTCTAATGGGTTCTAGGTGTTTGTAAAAATGACTGGCTGAAGTTGTAAGAAACCTTATAATTCAGCTCTATTTTCCTAAACATTTTTTTGATGGGGAGAACTGAATATTCCATCTAATCCGCAATGGGTCAGTGACAATTGATCTTTAAGGATGTTCTGTTATGTTTTTCTACTCGAGTGTTCTATTTGATTATATGGAAATATTAAAGCTTCAATGTTTGGTGCTTGACTTTACACCCCATTCCCCCATAGAGACATTTCCTTACTACTTGAACAATTTTATTTGTAATGTGCCTTGAATCTATTTGTACCTTGTCTACATTTAGACATTATCGAGTATGTGCTGAGGTTGTATAATAATAGCTCCAGAAAAGTAAGTTATTGCATCAGCACTCTTGGATGCCAAACTTGGTTCCAATTTTCAAATGTTCTGAGCTGTGAATTCTACACTGCTTCCACTCATTTCCAAAGTGTATAAAGTCCATCATAAGCTATTCTTTTATTGTGCGGCTATTAATTCTTGTCATACAATTGCAGTTAGTTTTACCTTTAATTGTGTGTGTCTCGTCAGTCCGGTCATTTAAAACTAAAATCATTATTAGGACGCAAACAAGTTTCTTATGTTCTTATTCAATACTAATTTTAGTTGATGAAATGCACATAAGTTGCATTTCCTTTCTAACTCTTAAAAAAACTAAGATGAAATGCACATTAAGGTATTAACAGTTTATAGATGCTTGATGGCGCATAATTATTATTAGTAAGGTACTGCTTCTTTTACTTCACATTTATGATAAATGTTGACAGAGAAGACAATGAGTGTGATATGTTGGATTGAGTTGATATTGATGGTTGTAGAAGCATTCGAGGACATGTGAGAAAAGGTGAAAAAGACTAGCTACATAGCATATCATTTTTCCTTTATGGTCCCAAATGTTACCTCTATTGGCCACAAACGTAAATTCATATCTCTTTCGTTCACATATATAACTGAAAAATCATTATCATGAAATCAAAATCTATCGGATTGTATGGTGTTTTCATGTGCTCGACATTCATGTAACAAACATTTTATTTCTTCAAGGGAAGTCATGCATATCAGTGATATACTTTTATCGTCTCTGACCTAGAGACTTGAAGGAGGATATTCTCTTTGATACTAGTTTGCTATGATTGAGCCAACCTCAGTGCAATTGTGCACATACTTCTGATAACTTATGAAACATGTAGTTGTTACTGTACTCTCTTGTATGTTGGATAGTCAACGTTAACACCTTGGTGCAAGGTCTGACAATATATTTTGTTTTTGCAGAAGCCGCAGCATACGGCAATGATGAGAATGAGGTTGGTCTGCTTCCCTTTATCATTTTCAATTCAGAACTCTTTCCGTAGTTTCAAATGCTGAGTTATTCCTTTTCAAGTCTATCGAAGTGAAGGCTCAAAAAGCATTAGAATGCCCTTGCATAGCTCACTTGCGGAGTGGCTCATGTGGCACTGAGTTTTCAGAAGCCTTTCTTTGTTTTCTGAAAAGCACTGCTGAGGAAAAGGTAATCAAACTAGCACTTGCGATTTCACAGCTTTTCTTGATATTATGAGTTTACAGTAATTGATGGTTGCTACTTGTTAGTACCACTTGGTAAGACAACTGAGAAACATGAAGAAAAAAATCAGTTGTTTAAAAAAAAAGTAGTTTCTTAATTTGCCTCGACAATCTCTAAAAACTGATACACATACATTTCTCATCCCCCACTCCTCTATGCACTTGTGGGATGTTTCTCCTAGCTGTTTTGTCTCTTCTGCAACCAAACCGAGCACCTGTTGATTTGATCGCATGGGCTTGATCTTGATTGGCTAGTTTGGTTTATGATTGTTAATTATGCTTCTATAGGCCCAACCTCACTGGAACCTGAAACAATTTCTTACCTTCTGATAAGCAATACTAGATTTGAGCTCAAGTACTTGAGAATGTAAGTAGCTTGATGGGTAAAAATTGCAGCATCAGTAAACATGTCAACCATTTAAGGCTAGAACTATCAAAATGTTGAAGAGGAACTAATATGTATGTTCTCTTTTTCTTAACAGGGGTCAGACTGTGTGCATCCATTTGTGGCTTTGCAGAACTGTATCAAAGCCAACCCCAATGCATTTTCTGAACATGTCTCAGAAGATGAAGCCAAGGAGGTGGAAGAACCGGCCCAGGAATACAAAATTATTGCACCATTATGGTCCAGGGACCCTAGCACTGCAAAGCCTCCTAAATCCGCTCTATAACATGAACCATAAGTTCATGGACAGACTATTTGCTAGCTATTTGGCAGTGCCATTTATATTGTATAATTGTATTGGATTGTCAGATTTTATTTACTTTTCAGTAATTGATGCTTAAATTTTCAGTTATATATACATCCACCATTTTTTTGACGATGATCAAGAATGGCTGGGAAGTTGATGCTTCTTTTTCCATGTATTGCTATATGACTTTCATGTAGTATTTAACTTCTTGAATAAGAAATAAGATGTTTTTGGGGATATTTAATTGTAGGAAGTGTTGCATTTGTTTTAGAAATTTAATAGACAATATATAATTACTTGCAATTTTGAACTAAAAATTGATGATAATATTGTAAATTAAACATCTTGAAATAATTTTATTCAAAAATTTACTCATATATCGTGTTACTTTTCAAATAATAATTTTATTACTCGAAGTCGAATATATCATTGGAAAATTTTAAATCAAACAAAATAATCAAAAGAAAAATATATTTTTCTCGATAATACACACAGTAGAAGGTAATTTTTGGAGTGAAGGGAGGATAGGAGACGCAGAGGAGAGAAGGAAAGAAAAGGGGCAAGAGACGGAGGAAGCAAATCAGTCAGTCAATATCTAAAAAATGGCTTTCACTTGTTCGTCGTCCCTCTGCAGCGCTTCTCAATTTGGGCACATCTCTACCCTCGCATTCCCTTCTCCTTCTTCTTCATCTCCCTCTCCCATACGCAGTAACAATTTCCTTCTCGGACAGTTAACATATCCTCGCCCAATTCGCGTCCTTGCCGCGGCGGCGAAGAAGGACTCTGCTTCCAGCGTGACCGCTAACCCTAGCAGTAAGAGGCTAGTCGAGGAGGAGGAAGACGAAGAAGATGTTGAAGAAGTGGAGGAGGATTTGCCTTGGATTCAAGAGAAGGCACTGGACCTGGTCGAGTTCACCGGTTCAGTGACTCAGGCCATTCCGGGCCCTAGAGTCGGCCAGAGCTCTTTGCCTTGGATTCTCGCCGTCCCCTTGGGTTACGCCGCCGTTACTTTCGTTATTGCTTTCGTGAAGACCGTCAGGAAATTCAACTCTCCCAAGGAGAAACGCCGTAGATTGGTCTCTTCTTACTCCTTAACTTCTGGAATGTGTTATTGTTATTTGCATTTCTGACCTGTAATTCATGCCTTGTATCTTCATAGCAGCTTTATGATACGTTGAATGTAATTGACTGTGTATCTGTGATTATAGGTGTTGTGGATGATGTTCTGCTTAATTTTCCGTGTATGTGTTCAGGTCATTAAAAATGCTATGCTGTGCAAATCAATAGACGACTTATTTCAAAATGAAAGGGACGACCTTCCATCAGCCTTGAAGGCACTTTCAGAGAAGGTACAGACCTTTATAGTAGAGTATTCATTGATTTTGGCTACTTATTCTATTATGTTCATCTTTATTTTTATTTGATCCTTGTATACTTCTTTTCATGCTTACAAGGCTTATGCATGTGCCATCTTCTAGTGTCACATTATATGAATATGTGATGAAGGAATTGAACTGTGTGCCTCTATATTTCAAGCATTGCACCTGTGTAGTAAAAGCAGCCTGTCTCTTTCTGAATGTAGATTCCAAACATGGGGTTGAGTGAGAAAAATTTGACTGTAGCCCAATGGCTGATTGCTATATACAAATAACAGTATGCTTTATTACTGATATTGACATTGCTGTATCACTGTATTTTGCACCTCTAATACGAAATGGCATTTGATAACCAGACAGGTTTTGGCATGGAGGAAATTTTGCGCAAGTACATTCGGTATGCATTGAATGATAAACCTTTCAACCCAGATTCGGTTTCCAATTTGATTGAGCTCAGGAAGGCCTCTATGCTGGAAGACTCCCAGGTTGCTCAGGTTCTGAATGAGATATCAAGGAGGATTGTGCGAGAGAAAGGTAAATTTTTCACATCAATGATTTTGTTGACTTCCTGTGCACCTTTTACAATTTATGTCCTCATCAGTGCACACGGTATTCATTACCTCCCCCTTACACATTTTTGGCATACATTGCATTTGACGTGCATTAGAACCTATTATTAAAACAGAAAACAGTGGTAGGTAACGAAGACAGAAAATCATGAGTTACATTAACAGCTTAACTGTAGACGTCAGATTAAGTCATTCAAGCATGGAAAAGAGGCACATAGAACCTGGAGGGGATGATATCTTACATTCCTGTTCAAACTCCTGATAATAATTTGGCTGGACTTGTTGGTCTTGTCTGAAAATTAGTTGTTGGGTAAATTACCATAACCTCCCTTCAGGTAGGTGTTAAACCAAGAACCTGCCTTTTGAGCACTACTTTGCTATGCAGTGCACCCAGATGAGTTGCCACCCTCTAGGCATCAGACATGATAGTTCTAATAATTGAATCCAGTGCATCTTCATCACCTTCCAGAAGATGGAATCAGGCATTTAAAGACAATATAAGTTTGGGATTAATAATTCGCAAGTCAACTGGTAACTCTTTTGAGGAAGGCAGTTTTCTAGAATTATCAAGACCACTACGTAGGTTAAGTAACAAATATGCACTCCGTTAGCCATATGCTGAATCATTCCATGGGGATACTTCATGACATGAAAAACTACATGCATTGCACATATCTTTAATATCATTATTTTAAATGCTGGTTCACACCATATTAATATTTTTATTTTAAAAGTATCATTTACACTATGCAGAAAATTGTTGATTGCCATGCGTGTTTGAAATTGTTTATTGTTAAGATGCATTGCCTGCATGGCTTTCAATGTCTATTCAGTATGCTGGATCACCTGAGGAGCCATATCCAAAATGAAAACTTGTGGAAGAAATACATATACCTCAGTATCATTCTTGGGATGTAACATGTGGAAATTGTCTTTGTTTGCAGGCCCTGTTGTTATGGACATGTCAGGGTATTCTGAACAGGGTTTTAAGAGAAAGCTGGCTGTGAAAGCTCTATTCAGCAAGGTCTTTTATCTTTCTGAGGTGGGTAGTTGAAAGTTTGTTTCTATCTTTGTATGTTACACTTCTAATCCATATGTGAGTTCTCTCTCCATCTCTCTGTCTGTGTGTGGGCGTGCTGATTTTCCCTATAAAAATAATACTACCTGATTTTGCATAAGCTAAAGTATACCTTGTGAAACTGTTGTGCAATGCTAAAATGTTTTCTTCTTCTTGAATAACTATATATATTCAAATAAAAGGGGGAAACAAATATTTTTTTTATTAGATTCCCATAACGCCCTCCACTTAGTGTAATAAATTCGTGGAAGGTTTGAAACAATCATGTCTAAGAATTGCATCTAAGAATTGCATGGTGGCCCTAGTGAGTGAATCTCTAGTAACCCTCAAACATAATGTTTTAACAAAATGGTCCTTTTTGTGTAGGAGGTAGACTTGTTTGGAAAGAAAAAAAGAAATTGGTATGAGTTCTGTTGGCTGCGAAATACATATTATAGTTCGGTTTTACAACATAAAACATTTACCTGGCAAATTCGATTACCCTTCTTTCATGTTAACGCACGTTTCTTGGTAAATTTTGATCATTTCACTGAAAGTGCATGATTCTTGAGTTATAGTTGCTAAAAGTTCATTTTAGTATGTGCCCGACATGCACTCTCATATTTCTTTTTCCATTTTCTGGAATATAAAAGCAAAAGATGTGGCGAAATAGCTATTCATTATTATTGAATTTTCTGATAACTGAGTTGATAAATGCCCTATAAGTTATTTTGTTATTTTTTCTTTATCAGATGTAATTTTGTTATTCTTATGCATGTCTAATTCTTTTCCTACATGCAATGTGATGAATTGATTGCATTTTTGTTTGATCTTGTGAACCAGCTGCCAGAGTTCTGCTCAAGGGATAGTTCCTTAGGCGTCAAAGAAATTTTTGGGGTTACAGAGTATGGCCTCTATCTTCAACTTCTTTCTCCTTTTTGGTTCTGGAGAAGAACGAATAATATAAAATAACTAGAAAACTTTTTTCCCCCTGAATTTATTCTTCTTCTTCTTCTTCTTCTTCTTCTTCTTCTATATTTTGCCTACAGCACAGATGAACTTATTTCCATTCTTTCTTGTTTTGCCATTATTTTCTGCAGTGAGGATGCAGATGAACTCCGAGCACACACTCAATCTGAAGCAGGAGATATGGATTCTCTAGAAAAGATGGTTGACAGTTCAGATACAGAGGAACTCAGTGAGGACTCATCAGATTCCTGATTTATGAGGTGTGAACTTGTAAGAAATTATCTTGGAGAGTTTATCCTACAAAACTTGGCACAAAAAGGAACGTATCCGGATCTCAGTAATGCTGTCTTTGCTGGTCTTGTAAGCTAAAATTTTGACAAACACATTGTTTATTTTCCTGTCAATTAGGGCCAATACTGGTTAGAAAATGTTAAAATTAGTCTTTTATCTTGTGTACGGATTCAGATTTTTGGCGGATGCTGTGTCTCTGAAATTACCATGGACAGCTGCTAGTACTTGTAGTGTGAGATGTATCTTGTTTGACTTGAGTTAGAATAAATGGATGTTTGCCATTTTGATTTTGTGATAAATGCAGTATCTTTAAATTTTATTTGGTTGGAAAGTAAATGTCATATTTTCTTATCATGGATATTCCAGACAAACTCGTTTTTGCTCTGTAAAGTTGTTAAGGTCCTTGCTAATGGATCTCGTTATGACACCTTGGTATGACTTCAGATCAAGGGTTCGTTGGTACGAATCCTTGTTCTTCTTTCGCCTAATGGTGTAGGGTTATGAGCTCAGGGGTAGGGAACTCAAAGACCTCGGTAGAGAACTAATAGATAGTTAATTAATTCTCAATGCTTTATTCATAGATCTCTTATGGTTTATATAGCCATAGAGATTTCTCAATCCTAATGCAACATTAATTGAAAACTACCCAAGTTTCCAAATCCTAATACAATTATAACTAAAGGCAATAATAATAAAAAAGGAAATTTTCTAATCCTTTGTGCCGACTTTACCACTGCCTTGATCGGCACGGCTTTTCCTCTTGTAAACCAACCCTTTGAACCGGCCCACATGGCCCATAACATCACTCCCCCCATCCAAATAGCGCTTGACCTCAAGCGCAAAGGAAGGAAATGACTCCATCATCTCGTGTGCAAGCTCCCACGAAGCCTCGGTAGGTGATTTGGTCGACCAATGAATCAAGACTTCGGGCTGCCCTTCCTTCGTGCGAACATCTAATACAGCAAGCGGGACCGGCGGGGCGACAAGAACCTCCGGTGGTGGAAGAAGCGGTACTGTCGTAGCATCCCCGACAAACAATCGTAAACACGATACATGAAAAACTGGATGAATGCGCGACTCGGCTGGAAGGGCCAGCTTGTATGCTACGGAGCCAATACGTTCAATCACCCGAAACGGGCCATAAAAGCTGCGAGGTGCCACCGTCTTCTGTCGGTAAGGCTGCAACCTCAGGAAAACCAATGCTCCCACGTCGAATGAGACATCCCGATGGCCCTTATCGTAGTGATCCTTCATAGCTTGTTGAGCCCGGAGGAGCTGGAGCCGAAGGGCCTGCAATTTCTCGTCCCTCTCCTGCAGCTCCCGATCCACGGCCTCTACCTTGGCTGCGCCCGGTGTATAATCCAACAACCGAGGTGGCTTCCGGCCATAAACCACCTCAAAAGGCGTGGAACGGATAGTGGAATGAAAACTGGTGTTATAACAGTATTCCGCCCACGCCACCTAGCGAGTCCAGTGCTTTGGATTCTCGGCCACAAAGCAGCGGAGGTACATTTGCAAAGTTTTGTTCACCGCCTCTGTCTGTCCATCGCTCTGAGGATGATACGCCGAACTCATGTGTACTGAGGACCCGCTCAAGCGGAATAACTCCCTCCAAAAAGCACTCGTAAATGCCTTATCCCTGTCGCTCACAATTGTCTCGGGAATACCGTGCAACCTGACCACCGTATCAAAGAAAATCCGGGCCACCGAAGTTGCAGTGTACGGATGCGAAAGACCCATGAAGTGGCTATATTTAGACAACCTGTCCACGACCACAAAAAGAACCGATTTCCCGCCAGAACAGGGCAAAGCGTCAATAAAATCCATACTAATATCAGCCCAAACCTGAGAAGGAACGGGTAATGACTGGAGGAGGCCCGCCGGACGTAAGGAGTCCGACTTGTTACGCTGGCAAACATCACAGGCACGCACGAATGCCTGCACCTGGCCTTTCATACCTCGCCAATAGAAATCAGCCGCAACTCGGACAAGTGTTTTCTGGTACCCTTCGTGAGCTGTGTTGTGGACGGCAGCCAAAATAGAGGGGATCAAAGTCAAGTCCCCTGGTAACCAAGCCCTCTGTTTAAAGAGCACGACCCCGTCACGTTCCTCCCACAAATTCGAGAGAGCTCCGGAGCGAATCATAGCAGCCTTCTCTTGGATGACCGGTGAGGACTTGCTCTCGGTGACCAGCTCATCCCACAAGTGCAGTAATGGGGCGGAGAGAGCCAAGAAGAGGCCGACCTCTTCGTCACGCCGAGAAAGGGCGTCGGCCACCACATTCTTGCGACCCGAACGATACTCAACTTGAAAATCGAAGCCCATTAGCTTGGACAGCCAGCGCTGCTGCGGAGACGTCGCTACCCTTTGATCGAGCAAGTACTTGAGACTGTAATGGTCCGTCCGAATTAGAAACTGCCGACCCCATAAGTAGGGGCGCCAATGGCGGATAGCCTGAGCCAGCCCAATCAACTCCTTTTCATATGCCGCTAACTTCGTGTACCTAGCTGCAAATGTCCTGCTAAAAAAAGCAATAGGTCGGTTAGATTGGTGAAGTACCGCGCCAATGCCAGAATCACACGCATCACAGTCAACGGTGAATTCTTTTTCAAAATCTGGAAGAGCTAGCACAAGTGTTGTTGTCATTGCAACTTTCAAAGCCTCGAAGGAGGCCTGCGCCTCCGGATCCCAGCCAAAAGAGTTTTTCTTTAATAAGCGAGTCATCGGTGCTGCTAGAATCCCGTAGTCTTTGACAAATTTCCGGTAGTAACCGGTGTGCCCCAAGAAGTCACGCAGGGCCCGAGGTGTTGCGGGACGGGGCCAGTCGGTCATGGCCGAGATTTTGTCAGGGTCAGCTTGCACTCCTTGTCCCGAAATAATGAACCCCAAGTATGCCACCTGTGTCTGAGCAAACAAACACTTGCTACGCTTCAGATAAAGGGAATGAGAACGTAGTAAGGATAGAATTACCCGTAAGTGGTGGAGGTGCTCGGTATAAGAGGCACTATAGATCAAGATATCGTCAAAAAATACCATCACAAAGCGCCTCAGATATGGCGAAAAAATGTCATTCATTAATGCCTGAAACGTGGACGGTGCATTATTCAGGCCAAATGGCATTACCAGAAACTCGAAGTGACCATGATGGGTGCGAAATGTCGTCTTTTGAATGTCCTCCGGGTGCATTTTGACTTGATGATACCCGGAACGGAGATCTAATTTGGAGAAACAACACGCCCCATGCAACTCATCCAAAAATTCATCGATCACTGGAATGGGAAACTTGTCCTTGACCGTCTGCTCATTCAATGCCCTATAATCCACGCACATGCGCCAAGTCTTGTCTGCCTTCGGAACCAATAACATCGGAGAGGAAAAAGGAGATTTGTTGGGGCGAATGATCCCCTGCGCCAGCATGTCCCTACATTGTGCTTCGATTTCATCTTTCTGACGGTGGGGGTACTTGTAGGGCCGAACCACCACTGGTGTCGTAGCCGGCAATAGATGGATACGGTGATCCGCTGATCGTGAAGGCGGCAGGCCCTTAGGTTCGGCAAATACATCCGAGAATTCCCCCAATAGGGATGTGCACAGATGCTCATGTGAACGGCTCCCTGATATGGTAGCTAATACGGGTCCCTTGTCTCCGGGTTGCAGTCCCCGCAGGACTATGGGATGGTGAGAAAGAGAGAATCGCATAGTCATTTGATCAAAATTCCACAGGATATCCCCCAGGGTGCGTAGCCAATTCACTCCCAACACTGCAGTGAACCCACACAAAGGAAAAACAAATAAATCGAACGGAAATGTCTCGGAACCAACCTTGAGTGAGGCTAGGCGACAAACTCCCGGACTAGAAACGCTTTCTCCATTGGCGACCAAGACACGTAACCCGGACCTCGACTAGACCGGTAACCCCACCTTGCGAGCGAACCCCTCATCCACGAAACTGTGAGTTGAGCCCGAGTCAACTAAGACCAACAAAGTCGCACCTTGTAGGGTTCCCCGAACCCGCATCGTTTGCGGTGCGACTGTCCCTGTCATGGCGTGCAGTGAGATAGACGGGGAGGCCTCCTCAAGATCCGGTGGATCTTCCTCGTCATCAATCAGCTCTAGCCAGAAAAGATTTTTGCACTTGTGGCCAAAGGCATATGGCTCCTCGCAATTGAAGCAGAGACCTTTGGCAATTCGGTCTTGTTTTTCTTCCTTTGTGATTCTCTTAGCAAACGGCCCCGGCGACGGATTTGGCGGGCGCTGCCTACGTGGCATCAGAACGTCTTCCTGATTCCTCCTCTCATAGAGCTTAGCCAGTCCAATAGCCGTCGTCAAATCAGGTGGCTGTTGGATGTCCACGTCAATGGCCAATTTCAGCTGCAGGCCACTTAGGAACAAGGAGATTTCCTAGCTAACAGTCAAATCTGGGATCTGCGCTGCTAGACATTCGAATTGAATGGCATACTCGTCTACCGACCCTTCCTGCCGTAACTTGGCGAGCTCCCCCAATCGATTACTTGCCAGAATAGATCCAAAGCGGGAATTGCAATAAAGTTTGAAGGAAGGCCAATTCAAGTTTTGAACGTCCCTTTGGATTTTCGTATACCATTGTTGTGCCGCATCCTCCAAGTGGAAAGCTGCCAATAAAACCTTTTCGTCTGCTGGAGTACGTTGGTGGAGAAAAAATGCTTCACACCTGTTCAACCATGCTGTCGGGTCGGACTGGCCATCGAAACGAGGAAACTCGAGGCGAGTAACGCGGGGGACGATAGCTCCGTCCCACCAGAGCCGGCGGCGGACGGTGCTGGGACCGGCGGAGGTGTGTGCTATCGAGTGCCCGCGGCCGAGCTTCCCTCCGGCGGCTGCTCCTGCTGTGGAAGGGATAAGGCACGGATCTGAACAACCAAATTCTGCACCTCTCTTCGATCAGCTTCAATTTTCAGCCAAATTAAGTAAACACCCAAGTTAAAAACCCCAAATGTTCGGTTAAGAATAACCCTTCTAATTACTCAAGGAAACACCCAAAATAGACCCAAAAGGCCCAAAACTGATCTGCCACGGTTCGGGTCACAGAGCCTTGACGGACTCCGTGACGGTTCGGGTCAAGGAACCGTGAAGTTCCCCGTCACGGTTGACGTCACGGAGCCGTGACGTGCGCCGTCATGGCCTCCGTCACGGAGCCGTGACGCACACCGTCACGGTAACCGTCACGGTAACCGTCACAGATCCGTGACGGGTCTAACAACTCCTTCCTCCTCCTTCCTCCAGCTTCTTCTCCACGAAATCAAACCCTAAAAACTCCATTTTTCTCAACCAAAAACCTCTAAAACAGTACCATAAACTCCAAAACTCCAACACCCATAATGGGTTTCATCAAAATAACCAAATCCCAATTTATTTCTACTTAAATCAACCACTTCCTTCTCATAAACAATCATATAACAACAAATAACTCAACACCCAACTAGTTCATGCAATTTCTATGGAAACCCATAACCACAAATTAATTGAAAGGAGATTTTTAGAGCTTACTTACCTTGGGGATGAAGAGGTGATGAAGATTAGGTAGATTTGGAGAAGATTTGGGAAGAAAACCACTAATGGAGCTCCCTTTCTCCTTGCTTCTTCTTCAAGTTTCAATGGAAGCTCTCCCTTTTCCTCTCCCTTGTAGATTTCGGCCACACCAAGTAGAATGAGCTGAAATGTGACCCAAAATGGGTCTTAAACCTAAGGTAGAAAGGACTAAAAGACCCCCTTGCTCACTTTTTTCTATTTTGGCACATATGAGGGTAAATGGGTCATTGTAGACCCATTTCTTCTCCTCCAAGCCACCATGGAAAAGTGTCCATGTGGGGAGCACCTTTCCCTTACAAATTTCCAGCACATTTAATTTAATTGGGTTTAGTCATTAATTAGCCTTATTTTGACCGAAAGTTGACTTTTTCGTAAAAATAGTCATTTGAAAGGAAACGACCCAACTAAGCTAACCGTAACGACGGCTAAGCTTTTGGGTCCTGGAAAGGTCCCAAATGACTCCCGGAGTCATCGGTTGACTTCTCCGGCAGAAAGTCAACTTTCGCCAAAATTCATCGGTTCGACCGGGAGCGACCGGGGGCGGTTCTTACAGGTCTGGTTCAGAAATTTTTTCAGTAGTTTTGGTACAATTCTAGAGGTTTCACTGCTGAAACGTCCAAATAAAAAAGGTCGTTACTTCGGATTTATCTATTTTTCATCGTTGATAGCCGCGTCAGATGCCGTGGAGAGTTTAAATGGCTTCAAGGTAAACAGTCACGTCTTACTTGTTGCGATCGCCTGGAAACGAGCTTCTCCTGTTCTAGGCTCGCAAGGTTTTGTAGACGATGAGGTCTTCAAGCCACGAGTCACGAGCAATGTTCAGATGAGTTTGGGTGATGGAGAGAAGTGCCAAATCGTTGTTGAAAGTTCACCGAAGACGACCAGAAATAGTTTAAATCCGGTTCTGAGTTTGGGTCAACAGCTAGAAAAACAAAACATGTGCTCTGTTTTTGGTTCCAGGAAACAGAGTCTCATGCCGGAGTTGAACCTTTCTTCTGGGGGAATCGGGTCAGCGCCCACGACGGCTCTGCTCCTCCCGCCGGAAAAGCCAATCGTGGCTGATGAGACCTCGTCGCAGATTTCTCCAGAAATCACGGGCGACATAGATTTGATTTCAAATTCGAAATCAAATCTCAAAATCAGAGAGGATTTCTGTGCCGATGATCAGGCCAAAGATTGCGATCAAATCCGCGTGATTTCTGGAGATTGCATGGAGGTGGATCAGGATTTGGTGTCTGATTCGGTTGAGCGTGAGTCACGCGGTGAAGAAGAAGGAAGGCTGGCCGCGTCTGTCGCTAGTTTGGCTTCGTTGGAGACTAGCCCTATGTTTGGGCCGAACATAGTGAGCCCTCCTAGTGGTAGTTCTTGTATGTGTCAATTAAGCCCATGCCCAAAAGATTGTGAGAAGGGTGCTCTTTCCGGGGATCAGACCGGTCTATGGAAGGATGCCCTTCTCAAACCAAAACGTATGAGCCGGGCCCCTACACATCTCTCGGATTATGTTTGTGGTGTAAAGATCCCACCCATTCAGAACGTGTCCCAAGGAGTGATAGATCGTCTATAGTCTTTCGACGGGTGGTTGGAGGAAGCCCTCAAGGATAAGGCTCGTAAGGGACGGGGTCTAAAGCCAATTTGGTACCTCCCCCGGATGTTCCTGGGACACATAATACCATGTCCAAGACTCGAGCCCTCAATTTCAAGGCCCCTAGCGATCCAATCCAATCGTCGGATAACGAGTGGTATGAGGACGAGTAGGCGATCTCAATGGTTCGTCGGCCATAAGGTAGTTTTTACTCTTTTCTTTGTAAGGGACGTCTCCCCTTTTTTCTCTTAGATGGAGAGCTTTGTAATCGTATTTATTTTTGCATTCTCTTCCTCGGAGAATGTATTAGCAATAAAAAAATTTGCGCTTATAAAAAAACATCAAATTAACCAAAGAGCCATGCATTAATTTGGAGAAAATCGATATTTACACAATACCCAATGACCAATGATTCAAATCCAAAGTCATGGATTCAAAATCCTACTCAAATATACCAAAAAAACTAATTTTACAACAAAACTAGAGAAGGATAGAAATGGAAACCGGGATTGGGTTGAAAAACCCAATAGAAAACTCTTATATAACTTGTAAACCCATCATCTCCAACTCTCCCACAAAGATAGTGGGAGGCTTCGTGGAAACATAAATTCTGTTTAGATCTCCAAAAATATGCTCTTAGATGGTAGATTTTGCTCCAAAATTGAAGATGGAGCAAAAAAAATAAAGAGAAAAATAAATCTTGCTAAAAAAAATAATGTTGTGTATATAAAAAGTTAAAATCTGTGGGGCAATCGTGTACGACGACCATGTACGGGACACATCAGATCGAACGGTTAGCGATCAAACGGTTGGAGGACGCGGAAAAAGTAAGCGGGTCAAGCGGCTGATCGGGTCTCAAGCTCAGGCTAAGTGATTCGACGGCATATAGAGTACGTGTGCACAGGGCTGCGTTGTGCTGGATAAGGACAAATAAGACCGCCACGTGGCCTAGTCAGAGCGCACCACGTGGCCCAATCTGTTGTAGTTCTTTCCAAATTTTAACTTTATACTTTTTTGGCTCATTCTTGTTCTGTTTGTGCTTCGATCGACTTAGTTTTTACGTTAATATTTTTTTCTTTCTGATAATAATTTTTTTTAAAAACGACTATTGAAATAAAACTGAATAAACAAGATATTTAAAAAAATTGTTCGGTGCAGTTAGAGCATGCACAACGGGCCGGCCCTCGCTCCCGTGCCTGCGCGCGCTCGGTCCGCGGACCGCGGCCCGTTCCGTTGTGGGCTCGTTTTCGCGCGGTCCGCAGCCCTGAAACACCGGGCTCGCTCCTCGGGCCTCGCTCCTCAATCGCGGGCCGGGCTCGCAGGCCTCGCTCCTCGCTCCTTGTCCACACTGGGCCGACACCTGGCGCACTCTTTTTTTTTTTAACAAAAAATTCTGTCAATTGTGGGATTTGAACCCCCAACCTCAAGGTTCAAAGCCTTGTGCTTCTACCATTGAGCTAGATGAGTTTTTGTTATTATGTTTTATTATAATTTATATGATATAATTTTAATTTTGGAGTGAAATGCATATTAAAATTCAAAATCAAATCTTCTTTTTAATAGATTATATATTATATAATTTAGTGTTGGATGATATTTCAAATAAAATAACATATTTATGCAATATATATTTGACCATATTATCATTTTTGTGTGTATTTATATCCGGTCCGATTCAAAGATTTTTCGTTATGGCAACTACTATGAATATTACGTAGTTGACCATATTATCCATACACATATTTTATTGATTTCTTTTCCATTATTAAAAAGTTCATTTTTATTCGTGTTAAATTTATTTATTATTTTTTATTGTCATTAATTATTTTTTTCACATTTGTTTATATAATTTAAACGGTTTCTGATAACGAATTAAATAAAACAGCAAAATATAAATTAATAATCCAGTCAGCATTGTTCTGCACTCCCGGGACCTCAAGGTCCTTTCTGTTGCAAAACACCCACTTTTCTGCACTCCCACTCCCTGACTTTTGTCCAGTCAGCACAAGTTCTGCACTCCCACTTCCAGACCAAGGTCCTTTCTGTTGTTCATGCTCTTATGGAATCAACCGGTACAGCGGTAGCTGGACGCAGAAACCCAGAGTTGAGAAATAAATAAATAGGAATTAAAACGACGGAGAAACCGAAGGCAACGGTCGTTCCAAGTCGATTCTGCAGTGCCAGCCACCAGAAATAATCAACAACGCTTACCAAACTACTTCGGTTTGCTCGCCAATAAGCTCGAGCAGCTCGGCCAACAAGTCGAATCCAGCATTTGATTTTGAAAACAGAAAATATGTATCAGCAATCGGTTCCAAAACCCACAATCTCAATCCCACTTCCCAAATTTTCCTATTACCCTTCACCCTCCTCATCCTCCTCCCTACGATTCCGATGCCAATCCGTAGGAGCGCCGTCGTCAAAGAATACCGTGACGCCGCCGCCGGGAAATGCTGGGACGATGGGGCCGTACACCGGCAGAGATCCGAACGTGAAGAAGCCAGGCTGGTTGAGGCAGAGAGCTCCTCAGGGGGAGAGGTACGAGGAGGTCAAGGACTCCTTATCTCGTTTGAAGCTTAATACTGTTTGCGAGGAAGCTCAATGCCCTAATATTGGAGAGGTTTTTTCATCTTATTTTACTTAATTTACCCGCTCTTTGCATTCCAATACTAGCGATTGGGTCAAGTTCAATTTTTCACTTGTATGGAATCGAGGATTTGTTGATATGAACGATCCAATTCTTAGTTTTTGATGTGGGTGTGTGCAGTGTTGGAATGGTGGCGGGGATGGTATTGCAACAGCAACAATTATGCTTCTTGGGGATACCTGCACTCGCGGCTGTAGGTTCTGTGCCGTCAAAACCAGCAGAAACCCACCTCCTCCTGATCCCATGGAACCTGAAAACACTGCTAAGGCTATTGCAAGTTGGGGGTATGGCTTAGAAACTTCTTAGTATTCTACATATCATCTTATAGCTCAATTCATGGTAAAATCTCATTTTATATCGGCACAGAATTATAACAATTCAGTTTGAAGAATCGAGAAGCATAAACTCCCCATAAGCGAAACAGAAATTGTTGGAGAAGTGGATGGGATGTCACATAATAATCATGGTGTTATCGGTTCCAATCCACTCAGGGTCGTTGCCTATGATCGATAATGATGAATATTTAGAAATCTAATTTTTGTTGGAGGAGGGCGCTAGGAGATCCTACTATGAGCTATGACAACAACCCGTGTGGGAACAAGATGTTGTGTAGAATGTGTATCGATGACTTGCAAGTTTTAACACACTTGTAAATATATTGTTAACTTGGCAGCTCTAAACAGGGTCATATGCATTTTGTAGCTAAGGTTTTAGAATTTCTTTTTTGTATTTTAAGATCTTTATTTATACTTTGGCAGTGTGGATTACATTGTCCTGACAAGTGTAGATCGTGATGATATACCTGATGGTGGAAGTGGGCATTTTGCTCAGACTGTTCAAGCATTAAAGGTCTGTACATTTCTGTTTCTATTGTACTGTGATATTTCTTTGATTTGCGGTTTTTTTCTTTCAAGATGACTGAAGTCAAAGACTCTTGACTGGTCTACATGATTTCTCGTGCAGAGGCATAAACCTGATATCTTGGTTGAGTGTTTAACCTCTGATTTTAGGGGTGACCTAAAGGCTGTAGATACCCTGGTTCACTCAGGGTTAGATGTCTTTGCTCATAACGTTGAGACTGTGAAACGGCTCCAACGAATTGTCAGAGATCCCCGTGCTGGGTGAGTTAATTCTGTGAAAATTTTGGTTATGTTTTGTTGCAGAAGCTTTTGTAAAAGCGAAGTTCCTTAGCTTATGAGGCAAAATAGATAGAGGTACTAAGGAGTTATGCTGCTCCACTTGGGCTGAGTGTATTTTCTTCTATGATGAAGCTTTACATCTTGCATTATAATCATCAACCCCGCATCTGTCTGTTTTGTGTACTAGAAGTTGAAATGCTACTGCATGGGAACTTCTTTGGTTTGGTTGAATGTAGGAGGGATTCAGTGGCTCTTTGTGTAAAAAGAATCCATCTAAAGTTGAAGGGAAAACCTTCCTTGGTTCGGTTGAAGTATAGGAAGGATAAGATTAGAATGAAGTTACTGAGGAAAACTTGGAGTAGCTTGAATAGAAGATAGGCAAGAGGAAACTGCCCAAGGTGGTTTGAAAATGGACAATATAAGGAAGGTATGGACCCTGCGAGGAATGTGAGGCAATAAGATTAGGATAAAGTTAAAATAACTAGGGTAGACCTAGGTTGTGGGGAAAAAAGAAAATATATGGTAATGCATGACTTTACGAAGAGGATAACATTAAATAGAATGGAGTGAGGGAGGATACAACTAGAAGGTCCCAAGGAGTTTTGGTAAAAGATTAATGTAGTTGACTCCATCTTTGTTTGGTAAATGTATTGATTGTTGTTTATGTTGTTGTGGGCATTTTTTGTGGTTGTGCCTTGCAATTATTTTATCCTGAGTGCATATCGAATTTTTTGTTCCGACTTGCATGATAGAGTAATTTTCCTAGGAGTTTGTTACCGAGTGGTTACCATATCATTTATTCCTAGTGCTTAGCTTGAAATTGATTCTCAAACCAGTGAAGGCCTCTTTCCTGTTTTGAATTCTTAAATCCCAGTCAAACTATCGCAGTGCTGTTGTGAGTATGCACTTCCATCCTCTGTCTGCTTTTGAAAGATGTAAGTATGCACGGGTCTTTGTATCTACATGACTATATCTAAATATAGGAGAGTTCCTGGAATTCACAAAATGAGTTTTGGAACTGTAGACAAGTTTTCTCATCTTCTGGTGAGTGGGTAAAGAAGCTAATATAAGATTAATGAGTGTTGTAGACCTAGCTGACCAGCTTGCTGGGTTCAAGAGTCATGGCTGAAGACTTAATTTTGTTTTGGAAATAAATAGTGTGTTTGGTAACCTGTAATTGATGTGCGCGCATCACTGTAGATTAGTTGCCGCTTTTATTTTTTTGTGTGTAGATTGAAATTGTGATTCACTTTTATAGTTTGGTAATGCAGGTATGAGCAGAGTTTGTCCGTTCTCAGACACGCGAAGCTCAGCAAGGAGGGGATGATAACTAAAACATCCATAATGCTGGGCCTTGGGGAATCTGATGACGAGTTGAAGGAAGCCATGGCTGATTTAAGAGCTATAGATGTTGACATTTTAACTTTTGGACAGTATTTACAGGTACATGAATGTGCAAAACTGATTGAGTAACTATGTAGGGCAATTAACAGTTAGAGAATCACTAACATTACCGCTTCACAAATCTGCCCAAGTTTTGATAGAGAGATTCATATTGACATATGTTTAGAACTGAAATGACTGGCTCTATCAAACTTGTGTTCATTTTGATGTTGCTGACAATGGCTTGAAGTTTAACACTTTTCTGCCTCTGTTGAAAGTATAATTATGAACTTTACTTGATCCTAATTTGAACCATAAATAATACATTGCAGCCAACCCCATTGCACTTGACTGTCAAAGAGTATGTGACGCCAGAGAAGTTTGCTTTCTGGAAGGAGTACGGGGAGTCTATTGGATTTCGATATGTAGCCAGTGGGCCCCTGGTAAGTTGTCAATACCCCTCTTGATTCGGATGATGATAACAAGCTAAGTTGTGCACATTGTCTCATGAATGAACATCTAGGAAGCTAGCAACTTCAGTTTGACTTATGTATTGAATTTCCAGGTCCGATCCTCATACAGAGCAGGGGAGCTCTTCGTTCAGACAATGGTCAGAGAAAGAACTAGCAATCCGGAATAGTGATTTTAGCTGCAATTCACAGTTGCAGCAAGGGTGCTGAATACTGAATTGTTCTGCTGCTGGAATTTTTTAATCAAACTTACTTGATATTAATTATTTGGCTCCCGAGGTTAGCTGATAGGATTTGTTTTATTCTCTCTTGTGTCAGAAGCATATAAAGGTTAATGATTATATAGAATTCAGAAATATTGTGGTTGACTCTATACTTGTGTTTGTTTCTTTTTACGAAATGGTATGATTAGAATTTTAGTGAGAGATCCATTCTCTGTCTCTTATTTACTTATTTGATTTCAAAAAATGTGTGTTGATACAAATCATTAAATGTCAATTGAGAGAAAGTGGTACTTTTGCTTCCATTACAATCGAGTAATTGAGCTATATTGTCTCAGTAAACAAGTAAATATTTTTCTTATCATTCTGGGTTTTACCACCATTCAATTCAAGAAGAAAAAGTAAAAGAAGAGCGTGTTTTGTGCTAAAGTGCGCGCGCCAATTACTGAAAACAGAAAAAATAGACCGTTCCAGTTCCATCTCCAACCAACTATCTAATAAACTGCAATTTTCAAATAAATAAAACTCTCTTGCTCGGTTTTTGCAGTGTTCCTGATTCTTCTTCTTAGCCCCTCTCTGCATTGCTGTGATTTCGCTTACTGATTGTTTCTTCTCAAAGGTGATATGATTTTCTTTCTTCTTTTTCTCAAAAGTCATTCATTTGGGATTTAATAGGTTTTCTTTCCGTTTTCAATTTGTTTTAGCCCAAGCGAATTCATCTTGGAATTTCGATTCCATTACACACACAGACTCGTCGTTTATGTTTGATCCACTGTTTTTCCAATCATTATTCACCATTTTATGATGTTCTAGCAATTCCATATTCGTGATAATGTGTTGTTGTTGTTGTGGGAAGAAGAGTTATAATGGCCAACATAGACATTGAGGGGATCTTGAAGGAGCTCGCGTCCCGAAGACAAAGATCGTGTGCACTCTTGGGCCGGCTTCTCGGTCCGTCCCCATGGTTGAGAAGCTTCTCAGGGCTGGCATGAATGTTGCCCGTTTCAACTTCTCCCACGGTACCCATGAGTATCACCTCGAGACTCTCAACAATCTCAGGACTGCCATGCACAATACTCAGACCTTTTGTGCTGTTATGCTCGACACCAAGGTAATTTCATCTTAATCAACAAATAACCAAATGGCCCATTTTATTCAGAATCATGATAGTTAGCTGCAGATTCTGAATTAGATTTAGTTTTTAAACAATTCAAATTGATATTGCGAGACTAATATGTGTTCAATGTTCTTTGGTTTTGAATTTGATCATCATACCACTGTAGTGGAGGTTGTGGGTCCTGATCCTATTGGGTATCCCATCAACTATTATGAAGCTCAGTGCAAATACAATGATTTTCGATATTAAATGTGGCTTTGGTGTGGTTTGAATTCGACGGCACTTATATCTCAAATGTAAAGCACAAGGAACTGAGGTTGCAAAGGGGTTTTATTGGACACTGAACACCCTGAAATGATAGCTTAATTGAATGTAACGGGTTGCATTGTGCTGCAAGGCATACCATATGAGGTGGACTAATGTACAATCTAGCAGGGTGTTTGTTCTGGATTGTAATTGTCAGATACTTACTTGGTTGACAAAAGGGAGAGCAACGAGCGTGTTCTTAGTCCGTCAAGAAACTCTGTTATTTTTCTGTCAGTTCATCCAATATGGGTACTTAAATATAAAGAGGAGTCTGAGTTTTTGTTAGCAAATATGTTTCAAGGTGTTTGAGCTATGAGTGTTATCTTTTGAACAGTTCAAACATTCATTTGCTCTTTATAGGGACCTGAGATCCGAACAGGTTTCCTCGAGGATGCAAAACCTATTCAATTGAAGGAAGGACAGGAAATCACCATCTCTACTGATTATGACATCAAGGGTACTGACAAGATGATCTCCATGAGCTATAAAAAGCTACCCGAAGATGTGAAGCCTGGAAATACCATTTTGTGTGCTGATGGAACCATCACCCTCACCGTTTTGTCTTGTGACACAAGTGCTGGAACAGTTAAATGTCGCTGCGAGAACACTTCAATGCTAGGTGAGAGGAAAAATGTCAATCTTCCCGGAGTAGTAGTAGATCTTCCTACATTGACAGAGAAGGATACTGAAGACATCATGCAATGGGGTGTTCCAAACAAGATTGATATAATTGCTCTCTCATTTGTGCGCAAAGGTTCAGATCTTGTTAATGTCCGTAATGTTCTTGGCGAGCATGCTAAGCAAATAAAGCTTATGTCAAAGGTATGTTCTTGTTCAGTATGAACAAATCAATTTTTTTTCATCTGCTGAAGGGGTAGATTTTGTTAACGTTGATAGGGTTCATGGGTCCCATACGTACACAACAAATTTTTAAGTGTATATCCTTTCAGCGTTCATGCACTGGAATTATAAGTTCATGTCAGCATGTATGATTTTTCATTTTTGTAGCCTCCCAGTGTGTTGTGCCAATTAACTCGTTTCTTATTGTTTATCATCTTGTTTAGTGGTATTGTATACAGATCATGTAAAAATATGTCTGTTTCTTAAGACATATCAATGTATATGCTCAACTGGTAGTATTCAGTTGGATGTGATCTTATGATTTGCCTAATGGGGCGACAGATCTAGTACCTTAAACAATTTTTTGATGGGCTCAGCATTTGAAATGAGTAACAATTCTTAATCAAAGTTGTTATTGTTTCAAATTCTAAGAATACTTAGTTGAATTAAGTGGAAGCTGACATTTTCATTTTCATGTTTGTCTCTGTGTGCCAACAATGTTTATAGGAGGCAGATCAATCATAGCATACAGGGGAAAGGAGAAGAATTTAAAAACCATGTTTAGTAAAACAAATGCTGTGAAATAGAAAATGATATTAGTTAAAACAGTTTGAAGAACATTAATTTTGCAAATAGCAACTCAATATCCCCTCTTGATACCTATGTGCTCTTCAAAAGTAGTTTCCCCTTATTGATCAAAAAGATGGGGAACCATGGTTCTTGATCTACTTTGAGCTTTGTTTTCGCGATCATAATCTGAGTTTACTTTTTTTTTTATGCATTTTCCAACTACCACATTTTCATTTTTTGCACGGACTATCGTTTGTCATCAAAATTAACAGGGACGTTAGTTTTGGATGGGAAAAGACATAAATGCCCTCAACAAAAGTCAATAACCTAAAGTTGGGCTTGACTCTTTTTTGCACTTCCCAACTATGACCTTTCCATTTTTTGCACGAACTAACATTTTTTGCTGAAGGCATTATGGACTTTTCCCATCCAAAACTAACGACAACGTTTATTCAGACGGAAAACGATAGTCCGAGCAAAAAATGTAAAGGTCATAGTTGGGAAGTAAAAAAAAAGTCAACTCAGGTTAGGATCGCGAAAAACAAAACTCAAAATAAATTAGGAACCATGGTTTCCCCTTAAAAGATACAACCGATTGCTTTTCAGGAAAATATGTTCATAGTTACATTGAACACTTGTGTGCTTTTATCACCATTCACCTCTTGGATAATTATTTATTTATGATCGTCTTATGTTTCCTTATGTTGCTATGACTTTATAAGGTTGAGAACCAGGAGGGAGTTATCAACTTTGATGAGATCTTGCGCGAAACGGATGCATTCATGGTAGCTCGTGGTGATCTTGGCATGGAGATTCCAGTTGAGAAGATTTTCCTGGCACAGAAAATGATGATATACAAGTGTAATCTGGTAGGCAAACCCGTGGTCACCGCCACTCAGATGCTTGAATCCATGATCAAGTCTCCTAGGCCGACGCGTGCTGAAGCCACTGATGTAGCCAACGCCGTCCTCGACGGCACATATTGTGTGATGCTCAGCGGGGAGAGTGCAGCCGGGGCGTACCCAGAGATAGCAGTCAAGATCATGGCTCGGATCTGCATCGAGGCAGAGTCTTCCCTCGACTACGGTGTCATCTTTAAGCAGATGATAAAGTCAACCCCACTGCCAATGAGCCCATTGGAGAGCCTGGCGTCTTCAGCTGTGAGAACTGCTAACAAGGCCAGAGCGAAGCTCATTGTTGTCTTGACTCGCGGCGGCTCTACGGCCAAGTTGGTGGCCAAGTACAGGCCTGCCGTGCCCATCCTCTCCGTGGTTGTGCCGGTTGTGACGACAGACACTTTTGATTGGTCCTGCAGCGACGAGACGCCCGCCAGGCATAGTCTGATCCACAGGGGATTGATTCCTCTTCTGGGCGAAGGATCTGCTAAAGCGACTGATGCTGAGTCCACGGAGGTGATCTTGGAAGCTGCACTCAAGTCTGCGGCAGGGAAGGGGTTGTGCAAACCTGGTGATGCTGTTGTTGCTCTTCATCGTATTGCAGCAGCTTCTGTTATCAAAATATGCATAGTTAAATAGTATGTCTAATGCAATGCCCGAATAAAGGGTTAGTTTTCGTTTAATCTTGAAACCAATAAGGGGGGAATACAATGAAAGAGGTCTAAATACCTAAATTTTGCAACCATTAAGAACAAAACAGTAAACTAGGTCTAATGCCCTGATTTTTCTACCATGAAGCACATAAGAAGAAACAAGGTCAAGAACCTGGATTTTCCAACCATTAAGCTCGCACAAAACTGACATACACCAGTCGAGTACCATAGAAAGAACCACACTTTGTCTCATTAGGACCATCAACCTATCACATAGACTGGATGACCCTCACTAACAAGTCGACGGCCAACGCCGCAAACGACAGAGACATATCCCAAGGGCTAACACCCATCAGGACACACTAAACCAAAATCGAAATATAAGATATACAATTAAATGGCACATAGGCCAAACCACTGGACGGGGGCCAACACTCCAAACCGACGAGCCCTAACCACCAAAGTCTTGATGATGTGTGGAGTCCAATCGACAGAAATCTTCCTTGGACGGGCGTCGGAGATATGTCCGCCCAAAAATCTTGATGATGCCCAAGCATAATTTTTTAACACAGTCTAAAGCAGCGCTCTCCAACATTCGCAAGTACTCGTCAACGAGATCGGAGGGACCTCCATAACAGAGCTGACGAAGTGCTGCTATGCACTTCTGGCGCAAAGAGAATATGTGCTTCCCTGTAACATCTTTTTAAGTCCCAACTAGTCTTCGCCTAACATCTAAAACTCATCGTTGTTTAATTAGCGCCTAACGTCTTTTACAACCAAGAAAGTGAATATAGCTAGAGGGTAAAGTCTTAGTCAGCATCATTAATATCCTAACCTCTTATTAACTACCGTCGCATCTCTGTATTCTCTATATCATTCTAACTACTTCTGTAACTTCTTGTAACTTGTAAGTATCTGTACCTATAAATAATAGTCACTGCATTTCCATGAGGGCATGACATTCATATAAATCTAACATGGTAATCAGAGCCTGTTCTCACTTCCTTTTTCTTTTCTTTTAAAACCATCTTTCTTCCTGTGGCCTTCTCTTATAATTCCATGGAAGATCAAGACAACACAACTCCTAACTCTACTGCTTCCTCTCACCCTCGTTTGAGTCTTCATCCAGTATACACTGTCTCCAACATACAAACTAAGGTCCGTATTCTTGACGGTTCTCGCGTCACCTACACTCAATGGGTGAAGTTGTTCCTTCTTCATTGTAAAGGATACAAAGTTACCAGCCATGTTGATGGCTCCCCACCTCCTCCCAAAGATTCACCAGAATTTGAAGCATGGTGTGAGATCGACGCCCATGTTCTCCAATGGATCTATAGCACTATCTCCGACGAACTTTTAGGACGAATTCTCGAAGCCGAATCAACTGCTCATGAGGCTTGGATACGTCTCAAAACTCATTTTCATAACAATAAAGGCTCTCGTGCAGCAGCTCTCGAGCATGAGTTCAACACTTTAACCTTATCATCCCAACCATCTCTTGAAGCTTATTGTCAACGTCTCAAGGACCTCTCTGATCAACTACAAGACGTCGACAGTCCCATCAACGACCAACGTCTTGTCCTCCAAATGGTTCGAGGCCTCCCAACAGAATTCGATACAGTGGGGTCTTATATAAACCAAACTCTACCTACATTTGATACTGCACGCAGCATGTTACAACTTGGGGAGCAACGCCACTCGGCTCGTCCAGACAACACACCATCTCTTGCATTCACCACCCCGGCTGCCATGTCTTCTGATCAGTCCTCCAATAAGCAACCTACAACATGCCGTCACTTCCGACCTCGACATCACAACAAATCTCGTCGTCCATCATGGCAAGGAAATTACATAAACACATCAGATCTCCTCGTCCCAATCACCGTCCATCTTCTCGCGTCCCGTCTTACCCGTCATGGACTCCACCACCATGGCATGCTTCTTGGACACCACCTCCATGCCCGTACCCGACTCAGCAAGGTTGGGCATCACCTTGGCCTATGTATCAACCAACCACATCACCACCACCTCGCTCAAGTTCACATTCAGTAATTGGCCAAGCACACACTGTTGGTTCCAATGATCTTGAACCAACAACTCTCGGTCATGACTCCTCTACATCTTTGGTTGCTCCAAATGACAACTCAACTTGGTACATGGACTCAGCAGCTACGTCCCACCTCACCTCGGACTCAGGTAACCTTTCCCCACCTCTCAATACTAGTAGTATTCACTCCATATATGTGGGTAATGGTATGACCATTTCGGTTCACGACTCGGGTACGACTAATATATCTCTCCCTCACCGTCCCTTGTATCTCAACCAAATCCTACACACACCTAACATAATCAAGAATTTAATCTCTGTGAGGCGTTTTACAAAGGACAATAAGGTTTCTATTGAATTTGACCCGTGTGGTTTTTCTATCAAGGATCTACGGTCTGGGAGGGAAGTACTGAGGAGCGATAGCACTGGCGATTTATATCCTGTCTTTCCGACCAAAGCTCCATCCTCTCCAAGCTCATGTCTTACTACATCCAACTTCACAAACTGGCACAATCGGTTAGGCCATCCGGGCCTGCAAGTCATGCAATCCCTGCATAAAAACACAACTATCTCATGTACTTATCCCCATCCTTCTGGTTTATGTAACACATGTCAGATTAGTAAACATAAACGTCTCCCTTTTACTCACTCTCTATTTACTTCTCTATCTCCATTTGACCTCATACATTGTGACTTGTGGACGTCACCTATACACAGTAAATATGGACATAAGTATTATATGGTCCTTGTAGATGACTTTTCCCAATATGTCTGGACCTTTGCTTTAAAATTTAAGTCTGAGGCTTTCTCACACTTAGTCCAGTTTTTCAAACTCATCTCCACACAGTTTAGAAAGTCCATTAAAACCTTTCAAAGTGATCTTGGCAGGGAATTTGACAATTCCCCCTTCCGAAATTTTGCTCAAACAAATGGTCTCACTTTTAGGTTCTCTTTCCCTCAAACTTCATCACAAAACGGTAAAGCCGAACGAATGCTTCGTCGTTTAAATGAAATTACTTTGGCTCTCCTTCACCAAGCCTCTCTTCCCCCCACATTTTGGACCGAGGCTTTACACACTGCCAACTACCTGCATAACATCCTCCCTTCTAAGCTTCTTAAGTTTCGCACTCCTCTCTCCATCCTCTACCTCAAAGACCCCACCTAATTTGTATAATCACCCTCGCACCTAATTTGGATGCATGTGCTACTCTAACCTCTCTGCAAAACGCTCTCATAAGTTTGATAATCGCTCAACTCGGTGCGTCTTCCTTGGTTATCCCTCTCAGTTTCGTGGTTATCGCTGCTATGACCTTGATACGGGTAAGATTTATATTTCTCGGCACGTCACTTTTGATGAAACCTTGTTTCCTTATGCCTCTTCTACTCATATACCCAACTATACATATACGTTTTTATTACCTGATGCAACCCCACCAATACAAACTCTATATGACTCCAACTCTCCCACCACTCCTACTACATCAAGAATTCCTCCAACCCCACACCTTCTTGAACCCATTCTTCCCACACCTCAACCTACGCCTTCCCCCACCATAAAACCTGCTCTCTTGCTCTCTCCACCACCACCTGCACATCCCATGGTCACAAGATCTAAAGCCGGTATATATCGCCCTAAACATGTCCTCAACCTCCACACAACCCATACAAAACCTATCTCTCATATCCCACCTTCTCCCCGCGTAGCCCTCCGTGACCCGAATTGGTCCGCTGCCATGAGAGCTGAATACCAAGCTCTTATTGATAACAAAACGTGGGAATTGGTACCTCGTCCGTCTACATCACCTGTGATACGTTGCATGTGGCTATTTCGGCACAAATACAATGCCGATGGTTCCCTTCATAGGTACAAGGCACGCCTCGTCGTCAACGGGAAAACTCAACAAGTTGGAGTTGATTGTGAGGAGACCTTTAGTCCCGTTGTGAAACCGACTACCATTCGCACGGTTCTGAGTCTGGCAATTACCCGTTCTTGGCCCATACATCAGTTAGACGTCAAAAACGCATTTTTGCATGGTGACTTGATGGAAACGGTTTTTATGCATCAACCCCCGGGCTTTACTGATCCACAATCTCCTGATATGGTATGTCGTTTACGCAAGTCTCTTTACGGGATCAAGCAAGCGCCTCGCGCATAGTATCATCGGTTCACTTCTTTTATCACTACTCAAGGATTCAAGAGCAGTACTTGTGACACTTCCTTATTTGTCTATCACCATCAGGATGACATTGCCTATTTATTATTATATGTTGATGACATAGTACTAACAGCTTCCAATGTCGCTTTGTTGCACAAGATTATATCGTCTCTTTCAAGTGAGTTTGCTATGACCGATTTGGGTGAACTCAGTCACTTTCTTGGGATATCTGTTACTCGGCACACTCAAGGTCTCTTTTTGTCTCAAGAGCAGTATGCTCGTGACATTCTTGCTAGAGCTTCTATGACAGCATGCAACTCATCTACTACACCAGTGGATACATCCGCCAAACTAAGTGCGAACATAGGCCCTGCGGTTGCCGATCCATCGTTATACCGTCAACTCGCTGGAGCTCTTCAATATCTATGTATCACTCGGCCTGATTTGTCCTATGCCGTGCAACAGGTATGTTTGTTCATGCATGATCCCCGCCAGCCGCACTTACTATTCCTGAAGCGTGTTCTGATATACGTTAAGGGCACTTTGTCGTTTGGCTTACACTTAACCTCCAAATGCACATCTACCTTGACTGCGTATTCCGATGCGGATTGGGCCGGTTGCCCCGACTCTCGTCGCTCCACATCTGGCTTCTGTGTTTTTCTCGGAGATAACCTCGTGTCTTGGTCGTCAAAGCGTCAGCCAACCGTCTCTCGATCAAGTGCCGAAGCCGAATATAGGGTTGTTGCAAATGCAGTGGCCGAAACTTGTTGGCTTCGCAACTTGTTGTTAGAGCTTCATGTTCCGGTCCGTCAAGCTGCTCTCGTCTTCTGCGATAACCTCTCGGCGGTTTATCTTAGTGGTAACCCTGTGCAACATCAAAGGACGAAACACGTCGAATTAGATGTCCATTTCGTTCGGGATAAAGTTCGCATTGGAGAGGTCCGCGTGCTGCACGTCCATGCTGCTGAGCAATATGCTGACATTTTTACCAAGGGCCTTCCTCGCTCCTTGTTCACCCGCTTCCGTTCCAGCCTCTGCGTCCAGCACCCTCCCGCTTCGGTTGAGGGGGAGTCTTATTCAGCATCATTAATATCCTAACCTCTTATTAACTACCATCGCATCTCTGTATTCTCTATATCATTCTAATTACTTCTGTAACTTGTAAGTATCTGTACCTATAAATAATAGTCACGGCATGTCCATGAGGACATGGCATTCATGTAAATCTAACATAAAGTAACGGTTGGATCTGATTTAAAAGTTTCACACCCGAAGGAAGGAGGCCTATTCTTTCTCAAGGGCGAAGGAAAAGCTTGCGGCCCTGATATGCCAGATTGGTAGGAGAGCAAGTTTTGCGAGGACTTGGATGCAATCAGAGAGTCCCAAGTAGAGAACAGACTAGAGACCGAGGATAAGTTGGATAAGAAAGACACTGCTTTTAAAGCAGTCAACTAGAATGTAAAATATTCTTTTGACAAAAAGGGCAGAGATTTTGGTTTAAAGAGATGTTGAGAGACCAGTCTGTGACGTTGGATCACTGAAAGCAAAGAGAGATTTGAAGGAAATGTCAATCCCTGTCACTGAAGATTTGTAATTGTAATGTGAGTTTTGAGCTTGTAAATGCATTACTGATGTCAGATTCCATCTTCTGTGGTCGGCATGTGGTGGACCAGTTCACCCAAGCCCTACCGGAGCCGCCCAGGGACCACCGCACTCTCACCTAAAACCCTTTCATTTTCACAGTTAAGTCTTCATATTTGAACAATCTTTACCTCTAACATCATCTACATCCCATTGTGATTGGAGACCAAATTAAGCACAGAAAGGCTGTCTTGGAAGTTGCATCAAAAGGATACAAAAATAATTTAATGAAGTTTACATGCACGGATTGTGATTCTGTGGATGATATGATAAGATTGAATATCATATTCTTTATTAATTTTATTATGTTACACCAACAACTGTTAAGGACATGGAATTAAATACTCTTCTTAATTAGCTACATTTTGAGAGAAATCAAATTAGCTTTGTGTTGTATTCCTTATTCTGTGTCAGCTGACAATGATAATAATTTAAAGGAGGCCCAGATGATGATATTTCACCATTGTCTTGTCTTTTCTGGGAAAATTAAATTTTACTGTGAATTAGAAGGTTTGAGTTTTCAGCATTTTAGATTAACTAACTTATAATTCAGTCAAAATAGTTTTTACTTTCTTTTCTTTTTAATTGGTTAAAAGTTGAATCAACTCAAATAACTTGAGAGACTTTACTCAAATAGATTGAGAGTATACGGATTAATCAAATCCCTTAACTCTTATTGCAATCAGTAAATAGAGACTAAGTTAAGCATATTCTGTCTTTTAGTCAAATGCAAAGTCTACATAGAACACTGATGAACTGTCCAGACTCATAGACTGGCTTCATATAGGACAAAAGTGAAGTGTATATGAGTGTGTGTGTGTGAGAGAGAGAAGCAGCAAAATAGAGAAGTAGCAGTAGCAATAGAGTGAAGATGGAGATTACTAGATGGATGTTTCTTGCAATTGTAATGCTGGTTTGCAAATTATGCTGTTCCTCCCCATCGATAGCTAAGGCAGAAGCCACAATCACTGAGGCCCTGAGGAGAAATCTTCTTGCTAATGGTCTAGCCAAGACTCCTCCCATGGGGTAATCAAACTCTCTCTCTCTCTCTCCAGTTATGTTAATTGCTCATTTTGTATATGTCATACAATCTATGTACTGTTTGATTTCAATTCATGGGTTCTCTTCTAGTGTTCATGTTCAATCTGACCTTAGCTAAGTTTTTATCATGCAAGTCATTTATTTGCTTTCTGCATGACAGTAGAATTTCTCCTCCTTGCCCAGTTTGGACTTGAATTTTTCTCCATTTTGTTCTTCTGTTCTGTGTAGATGGAATAGTTGGAACCATTTCAACTGCAAAATCGACGAGAAGGTCATTAAAGAAACTGGTAATGCTAACTGGATTCATTTCTATAACAAAAGAATTACACAAGTTCTTTCATTAACAATAACATCCCTAAAGTAGAGCTAAAGCAACCTGTTTAGTATTTACAGTTTTGCTCTAACTTGTTTGCAGCTGATGCCCTAGTTTCCACTGGTCTTTCTAAACTTGGTTATGAGTATGTTAACATAGGCAAGTACCCACCGGATTCAACTATTCAATCTCTCTCTCTTTCCTCTTTCTTCTGTTATTATCATTAACTTCATTCCCCCAAATCATTAACCAAACTGCAATTTTATTCCTTCTTTCTTAGATGATTGCTGGGCTGAAAAAACCCGTGATAAGAAGGTATCTTTACTGTTGTTGCTACCCTTTACTTCATCACATTATTGGTAGAGAGTAGTGACAAGTCTGTTAGTGTTAGCTACTAAACATGGAAGCTTCTAATTGCAGGGGAATCTAGTTCCTAGAAAGGCAACATTTCCATCTGGCATAAAATCTCTTGCAGACTATGTTCATAGCAAGGGTCTTAAATTAGGAATCTACTCCGATGCAGGGTAATATATCCCCAAACAATCAAGTGAATCGCTCTAGTGGTTCAATTTTGATAAAACCCACTTTTTGTAGGCACTATGCTTATGAATGAATTCAATGTATATTTTGCAGATTTTTCACTTGCAGTAAAACCATGCCAGGTTCACTTGGGCACGAAGAACAGGATGCTAAAACCTTTGCCTCATGGGTATCGAATTCAACTGCTAATTTTCCTCATTTGAAATGCAATTTTTGCTATTGACTATGTTTTTAATTTTAACAATCATCATTTCCTTTCCCAGGGAATTGATTATTTGAAATATGATAATTGTTTTAACGATGGAACAAGGCCAACAGTTAGGTAATATATAATCTGATATACTCTAATGTTGCAATTACTATTCATAACCAAGTTATGCATACAATTATGTCCTGTGTACTATCTTCTTCCTTGTAGATACCCTCCAATGACCAAAGCATTAATGAAGACTGGACGCCCTATCTTTTTCTCACTATGTGAATGGTACATTATCCAGCAATTCTAGTTCTCTGTAGTGAGGTTCTTTTCGTGTCTGATAGATTTTTCTTTGTGGTTCTCAGGGGAGACATGCACCCGGCACTTTGGGGCGCTAAGTTAGGAAACAGCTGGAGAACAACTAATGACATCTCTGATACCTGGGATAGGTTTGATCTACTGCTCCTTTTGTTCTGTCTCATTAACAATCCAAAACTATCTTGATCTAAAATCAAACTTCTTGCTCGAATTTCTTGCAGCATGATGTCTAGAGCAGAAATGAACGAAATATATGCCGAGTTTGCAAGGCCAGGTGGTTGGAATGGTAGGATCACCTGACAAGTTTTTTCTGAAATTGTTTATGTATTTCAAGAGATTTATGGCATGTTTTGCATGTGAACAGATCCAGATATGCTTGAAGTGGGAAATGGAGGAATGACGACAGACGAATATATAGTTCACTTTAGCATTTGGGCCATTTCCAAGGTAAGCTAAATTATGCATTCTTGTGGAACTTGCTTTGTATTAGCTTGTAACTCTTCATCCCTTACATGATGCCTCGCTTCGATGAAATAAATACTATAGGCTCCTCTTCTCCTTGGTTGTGATGTGAGGAATTTGACAAAAGACACTATGACAATCATTTCCAACAAGGAAGTCATTGCTGTTAACCAAGGTAATCAAATCTCTCCATTCTCTTTGCGCCCACATGTATTTTTTTGGACTAGATCAGGTGTTTCAAGACCTTACTTATGTAGAAGTAGAGGAGCACCAAACATTTTTCTTTTTATTCTTGAATAACTTATTAAGATTGATGTATCAAGCAAGAAGTGAGTCCCCTTATGTGGAAGAGAGCTCCGGAGAGAAAGGCTCAATAAGAGCTTAATAGAGAGAGACCCAACAAAAGTTGGGAATAAAAGATAAATAACGAGTAGGGTACTGCTACTGGGACTTGAACTTTGATCAGTTGGACAAGCAGGCTTTAATGCATCAACTGTCATCTGAATATTGTTGTCATGCTGCATTATAGACCCGCTTGGTGTTCAAGCTAAAAAGGTCAGGAGCGAAGGCGATCTTGAGGTTAGCTTCCTGTTTTGGCATTCATTGAGACAAATCATTTTGAGTAGTCTTGAATGTGATTTGTAATTTTGTGGAGGCAGATTTGGGCAGGACCTCTTTCGGGATATAGAGTAGCACTAGTACTAGTCAACCGAGGCATGAGGGTTGATCGCGTAACAGCTCAATGGGATGACATTGGCATTCCTCCCAACAGTACTGTCCAAGCAAGAGACGTTTGGAACGTAAGATTCTGTTATAATTTGCATACTTGTTCGGATTGGAACTTTGTGTGCACAACGAGGAAGCTGATGATGTTTGTTTGTTTTTTTTTGCTGCAGCACACAACATTGAAGACAAGGTTCAGGTCGAGCTTGACGGCTTCTATCCGTCCTCATTCGTGCAAGATGTATGTATTGAAGCCTATTTCTTGATGCTCACGGAGAGGATTAGTGCTGGGATTTGCGGCAAAATGTTAGTGGATTTGGCTTTGTTTCTTGTTAGTTCTGTGGTGTTGAACTGTGTGATTGACATTATCAGGCTATCAACTTTTGAGACGATGTGTACTAAGTTTAAACACGAGCAGTTGTGATTAATAATTGAGGGAATTACTCAGTTCTAATAAACATTTTCTGCATATTTTTCTTATTGGTTTGAATATAATTTGTATAATGTATCAATCGAGAAGCTATAAAATGAGAACGGTGAGAATCATTCCAAGTCATTTAAATGATAAATGGATACATGAGATGCAATGTTGATTTGTTGACTTTATAAATAAGGGATAATTGTCCAAAACTACCCTAAAGTTTCGTCCACAAACGAGTTGATGCACAAAGTTTCGTCCACACTGTGTGGCTACCCTGAAGTTTTGTCCACGACTTTTTTAGTTTTGACGTAATAGGGATGTTCAGAATGATGGTCTGGGGGCTCTGGGAAGTGCTTCCCGCATTGAATAGAAGCGTGGACAAAACTTCAATGCGCCCACAAAAGCGTGGGCAAAACTTCAATGCACCCACAAAAGCATGGACAAAACTTCAGGGTAGCCACACAACGTGGACAAAACTTTGTGCATCAACTCATTTGTGTACGAAACTTTAGGGTAGTTTTGGACAATTATCCCTATAAATAAAACACAACACATTTGGGTAAGTGGCGGGGTTTTTATCGGTTAAATTGGAACATTACTTTTTTCTTGACAAATTCATTAATTTGCTCACTTCCGTTTCATTCTTGCACTAATATATTTTTTCCAAAGGCTATCTATAGAGACTAGTGTTGAATATATTGTGAAGTATGAGAAAAATCGACATTCCACGTTTCATATCGAGATGATAAAACTAGTGTTCAATGTTGATAAAAACACATGTAAAATCAAAGTGATAAAAACATGTACAGAGTGATAAAAATTCATGACAGATATTATGATTTTTATCACCAAAGTACATGTATTTTTTTCACTTTATTACATATTTTTTATCATCACATCACATGTTTTAACACCCTTATTACATTTGTAATATCACTCAATTACATGATTTTTCTCACCTTAGTACATGTGTTTTATCACCTCGTCACTTGTTTTTTATCATCACAGTACATGTGTTTTACGGGTCCGATCTTACTCCCCTTAGTTGTCACGCCCCAAATCCGGTTTTGACCGGACTCGAGACGTGAACTAAACAATAATAATTTTAAATAAAAGTAAAGCCAAAACAAGTCTCAAATAATAGTTTAAAACTCTGAACAACGCCACGAGTCAACAGCTCGGTAAAAACTACCAGTAAAAGAGTTTAATAACAGAAAGCAGTACGTCTCTAGATAAACTAGTCTAGGACCCTCGCTAGCTCCCGAGCCTCGAGTATCCAGCTAGTACAAATCCCGCTCAGGACCTGAAAAATAACAAGGTGAGGGGTGAGCTTTCGCTCAGTAGGAAAAGTAGTTAAGGTTATAAGCAAGCGCTCACCACCACGGGTAACCGTCCAATTAGGGCATACTAGTACAGCACACAACTAAATCCCAACACGGAACTCATAACCACAATCATCCAACACAAGACTAAAACCATACTCACAAACATACTCAAACGACCAAGCACAAACTGCAACCACGTCACTTAATAGATTAAT
The DNA here is from genome assembly GCA_963921825.1 of Erodium maritimum. Taxonomy (NCBI): domain Eukaryota; kingdom Viridiplantae; phylum Streptophyta; class Magnoliopsida; order Geraniales; family Geraniaceae; genus Erodium; species Erodium maritimum. Next base: position 68,785,019 of record OY997590.1, on the reverse strand, counting down.
CAAGTATACATAAACAGTAAAATCACACACACGTCCCGTACCGCAGTCCCCTACTCCGCCGGCTGTCCACAGCCCGACTCTATCATATCACACCGGAACACACAACATCGGCCTAGATATCCTCCCGGAAAATACGTCGGGGAACGATCACACTACGTCATACCGGAATCTCCATCGGCCTAGGCGTCTTCCCGGAACTCCATCGGGGCACGACTCTTAGAGCCAAATACGACACCAAGTGTCAAATCACAAACCGTCGGCCTAGATATCCCACATCGGAATACCCCCTCGATGTAGGTATCGTACCAGAACCACTACCCGGGGGACCGCGCATACGTGGGACCACACCGTCGGCCTAGGTATTACCCCACATCGGCGTACCCCCTCGGTCGTAGGTACCATACCGGAATACAACTCCTCTTGGAACAAATATCAAGATAATAACACGCATCGCAATGCCATAGTTCAACCACGGCTTACCAAGCCAAACGACCTTACCACAACAAGTCACGTCGGTCTATCAACCACCCGACCATCACACATGCAATGATTCACATCATACCAAGCATGGCACACTTGCCCAAGGATAACCACAACATACTACACCGAGTAATACCATAACATGCTTCTCAACCTATTAACGCCTAAATCACACATCATGCATCTTAATCAAGAACAAGGCATTTCAAATAACACACAACCTAAGGGCTTGCCAAGGCCAGCATGTGTTTCTACCAGCACAACAATCTCAAACTTACGGCTCGACATGGCACGTAAGCTATCCCTCAGTACACTCGTTCCTCACCTCCTAATCATGCAATTCTAACAGTTTAAATTAAGTAAAAACAACCTATAGGCATACTAGTAACTTTCCACAATCGAACCGGTATCCGCTACGATCCCTACCTCAAGAAGAATCAACAGCTACGTCTCCTAGCTGCTGACGTCCTGGCTCGCTTCCTACTCCACTTCACGATGTCCTAGTGTTTCCTCCTCCGTCGATCTCGGTTCGAAGCCTTGGGTCACAAAACAATTCTCGAATTAAAAAAACTTCCAAATTGCATTAACGAGAAAAACACCAACAAAAAGCCTGAGGGTCCACACATGGGCCAAAAGGGAAGTCGCCCGGAATGTGACCCGTTCCGTGCCACTCAGAGGGCCGGAATGTGGCCCGTTCCGTGCCACTCAGAGGGCCGGAATGTGGCCCGTTCCGTGCCACTCAGAGGGCCAGAATGTGGCCCGTTCCATGCCACTCAGAGGGCCGGAATGTGGCCCGTTCTGTGCCACTCAGAGGTCCGGAATGAGACCCTCTCCATGCCTCGTTCCGTATCAGACCAGAACAGACCCTCCTTCTTCTTCCCCAACTTCTTTTTATGCGAAAAACCTCTCAAAACCTCCATTGATGAACTCCTCAAGCTCCAAAACAGAACCCAAACCTCCAATCCTTCAATACCCTCAATGGGTCTCAGCAAAACTACTCAAAACCACAACAAAACTAACATCTAAACTCCTTTTTCACTCCAAAAACATCATCCACCATTAAAGCTTCAACTCCCAACCATTGTTCTTCATTCTCTTCCAAAACCCATGGACTAAAGCTACCCAAAACGAAAAAGGAAGATGGATTTACCTTGGAAATGGAGTGTAGAAGAAGAATCCAATGATTTTGGTGAGGTTTGAGTAGAATCAAGCTCCAAAATCTTCCCTTTCTCTCCTTTCTTCCTCATCAAGTCTCTAGAACTCTACTCTTCCTTCTCTCTCTCTACAAAATCTGATAAGAGGCACAAATGAGTTGAATTGCTCTAGGTATTTGTGTCTTTAACCTAAAGTGCAAATTCCCAAACTACCCCTCCTTGCTCTCACCCCTTTAAGGCATACCAAGAGGGTAAATGAGTCAAAATCAACCAATTCTTCCCTTCCAAGCAAGTATGGACACATGTCCAAGTGGGGACCACTCCTAGTTCAATTAATTCTAGCACAAAGGATTTATCGGATTTTGTTCATAATCGGACTGCGGTTGACCGAAAAAAACTCCGGGTTGACTTTACACAATATTACAGTCAACGGAAAGGAAACGGCCCAACTAAGTTAACCGTGACGACGGCTACGCTTTTTGAACCTTGGAAAGGTCTCGAATGACTCCCGGAGTCATCGGTTGACTTTTCCGGTAAAAAGTCAACTCTCGCCGAAAACCTCCGGTTCGACCGGGGGCGGTTCTTACATTAGTCGTCACCCAAAGTTTGGGAGTACGAACACATGTCATCACCAAGTTGACCCAACGGCCGAGAACCTCATTCTTATCATCACGGCCTCTAGATAACCCCATTTAACTCGGTTGTACGCTTTGCTCATATCCACTTTCATAGCCATAAGTCATTCTCTCCCTTGTCTTCTTGATCTCTAGTGATAGAGCATCTACCCTGAGATGACAATATTATCAAATATGAGCCAACCCTGGATAAAAGCGTTGTGTAACTATGACAGGAATATATGAGTGTATGGGCTACTTACTTCTTTATAGATCTGATGTGACCACAATTTTTCTACTACCACCTTCTGAAACTAGCGTCATGCATAGCGTTTATTAGGGTTTGTAGTTGTTTCCAGCTTTATTGATGATAATATTTTTTTTTGCTTTGCTTTTGTTTTACCCAGATAAATACCGAACAAACATATAGCTCATAGGATGACTACAAGCTAACTAATTGCTAAGGCCTTGTGAGCATTGTCACGTTATCTTGCAAGAGGACGAGACATCAATGCATGGAAGTCCGGATGACGACCCATGTTATCCAGCATGACCAAGTAAAAAAGAAATTGCCACTTTGACCAACACATCTTCAACTACTCCTTCTGGATATATTATTGAGTTGTCAGCTAACTACAAGATGATATCTGTTCTCCTAAGAACTCTTAGGTATAGAGTCTTGAATAATGATAGGGTCATCAAGTTGAAACTTACCCCCAGATCACACAAAGTAGTAATCATGCTCTTAGCTCCTCCAAACTATAGTGGCAATGTGATTCTCCATTGGTCCTTCTCCTTGGATGGTATACCTAGAGTGTTTGATATAATTCTCATGGGGCTTATAGGAACCAGATCTGATAGTAAGTATGGTTTGGGTAAGAAGGTATCACGAAGCTCTGATCTACACTCCAAGATCATATCTACCTACAACTGGAAATGTGCGTTATCTCCTATCTTCCTTAGAGTCTCTTCAAGTCTTCTCATTGCCCGATCATGTAATGAGACATAATTTTGAACGTGCTCAAGGATTTTGGCTTCATTGGCAAGGACTGTAGCTTTATTCTTGATCTGTTCAAGGCTTCCTTCATTTCTGTAGGCGACTTCTGTCATTATGATTGGCTCATGATCTTGTGGAATCTTATTTGATGTTAGGAGTTTCTCTGGTGAAGCTAGATATGTTCCCAACTTTGACTCTAGCTCTACTGTAAATTCCAGGACGGAGAAATCTTCGGTCACTTCATTCGTAGGCCTAACAATTGGATCATCATTGATTGATACTAAGCCAATTAGGCCACTAATGACTCCTCCTTGTTCTATTGGAGCTGGGTTTAATTCAACTTCGCAGGATACAAGAATATGCTCGAATGTCTCTTTGATGCACTATTCCGTTTCGACATCCGTCAAAGTGGTTCGATGATGCTTGGTGGTAGACTCAAGGGACAACTGATGGGGGTTATGGCCATTGCTCCAACAAATTTTTGCTCTACAAAAGAGTCAGACCAATTTCCGCATTTAGTTGATTCTTCTAAAGTGCAATAGCGGTATCCACCTACGATATCCTAACAGTAATCACATGCATAGTTTCCTCGATAGACTTCTTCCACCATCTTTGCATAAGCGCCACTGTCTTGAAATTTCTAGCAACCATCATCCAAACAAATATCGTAGTCATAATATGTACTGTATGATTCGTCCATCTATAATAGTCTCTTGTTATCTTGAATTGTAGAGATGGCTAGGACCTTTTAGTGAAAAGTCTCATTAGGTGCCTCGGTTGAGCTTGACAGTACTTTTGATACTCTATTTCCCATGAAATTGGCTATGTGGCCCACTTGCATCTCTTAAGTCTTTAGTGAGTTCTTGTTGCGGAGGTCCATGATGGCCTCTGTGTTGGCCTTCACGGGTCTGTTTGATGCTTCCATGCTTCTTATTATATGCTCGATGAACACCTCTAAACGATCACCTGGAGGTGTTGGAACTATATGTCATGTAAGAGGTGTTGCTCCAATCTTTATATGATATTGTTGCCTTCTGCTTGATATTTCTTTCCATAACGATCATCTCGATAGGATCTTTGATCTCCTTGATAACTATACAAACCACCGTTTTGTTGACAGCAGTGTCGATTGTCTCTTTCATAGGATCATCTGGCTCTCATAGTTAGGGCGATTGTGACTTACACAAGCTATCTAGGGGTGGCAAAACAATGCACGCCGTCGGAAATTAACCAATCCAATAACTACCGGCACCGGAAAAAAATCGTAACTGGTGGATTTCGTTGACTTTCTAGTAAAGAAAACGTCAAATCATAGGCGTGGTGGTCGTGGAGATGTCCCAGATTTACTGGACTAGTGGATTTCAGCCGCCGACCATATCTACAAGTGCAACCATCTTTTATAAGCAAAATACTATTAAGCAAACGTTCAACAAGACAGTAAAACAATGCAAGAAAACGACCCTCAAAAAAGGACCCTTTCCCCAATCAAAACGGCTACAAAGAGCAAAAACAGATAACAAAAAAACACGCAGGAAGCAAACAAAAAGAGTGACGCCCTCCTTTCATACTTTCTTCCCGAGTTCAAATACATAAACCGATTAGAGACCGAAATAGGGATTAAAGCTTTTACTGGAGTCAGATCAAGGTAATCCTCGTCCTCACTATCCTCGACGTCCTCCTTAACTATAGAATTGAACTGATCAAGCACCAAAGAACCAAGGTTAACAACCTTTTTTCCAATTTTCTTTTAATAACTCCAATCACCATCCTTGTGTTTTTAGAAACATCAACATTAAAGCTTCCCGAATTTCCTCCTTTATCAACAGAAGTCTTGGCTCTCATTTGATAAAATACAATTGGAGGAGCAATCTCCTTTGACTGTTCCTTCTTTGGACGATCACGTCTCTTTTTTGGACACATGTCTACCACAGATGGGACAACTTGAACAACACGTTCCTGACTCATTGACCTCGTAGTATGCTTAGAAAAGGTTATGTATCCCCCGGATTATGTTTCATTATATTCTGACCACTAGAGATCGGGGTTTTTACAAGGCGTCCTTCTAAGGACTACCTTGAACCTCAACAACCGGGATCGAAACACTCACATTAACCCGAGGCCCATCAACCAGTTCTTGTCCAACAAGAACCAACTCCTTATGTGAATCTTCTTGGGCTTCCTCAATCAGCCCCACAAGAAACCTGGCCCAAGGCTTCAAATGCTTGGGCCTCAAGAAAGGTCGTTCGCAACATGAAACCCGTGAAACCTGCTCACGCGATTGAGTCAAAAGAGGAAACGGAATCTCCAACCTGCTTACTTCGTTCAAACAACCTTGAATTACAGGTGAATCCATCGCATCCGGAATTACTGGTAAATCTCCAACTGGGATATGAGAATTCAAAATTGAATTCAAACCCGATGATTTCGCCATCTGACTCAGGATGCCATTAGACGATTCCTCCAACGAACATGCACGCCTGGTTTCGCCGGCTTGCAAGTGAGAATCAACACTCTGTTTCGTTCCAGACGTCGGTAACCCGATTGTCTCCTCTGGCACTGGAACGTCGGACTGAACGAACAAGCTCAGACTCAAACCCAACGCCAAGCACCCCTTCAAGCCCACCACCAGCGTTCTCTGCTCCGTGAGTCTAGCCCTTCCTATCGTCGACGATTGATCAACTGTTCCACGACCTTTACCAGGTCGAGCTATTTTGAAATTAGAGAAAGAATACGTTATGGTAGAGAATCTAAAAAAGAATTGATTTTATGGGCTTATAAGCGCATGAGACACTTAAGTTGGCCCATTATTCATTAAGTAACCCTATAATATCCCTTTGTTCTTCACTTTTCTATACATCTCATCACATCCGCTGACCTTTATGCATTTTTTTGCACATTTCTTCTTGTTTGTCTTGCCTTCTCATCCTTATACTTTCTCTATCAATCTTATTAAATCCAAGATTATAGAAGCTCTAAAACAAAATTTAAGGTTATAAAGCCCTAGATCTAGAATTTTTTCCGATAAATAGTCAACTTGTCATCTACCTCCGACCTATACTTGCCTGCTAAACAAACTTCAACTTCTAGTAGGTGGTTGAAACCAAAAAACCGACCGACAACTGATTGGTCGGAATTTTTATTTTTTCTCGGTTACGGTTCCGATGTCGGAGGTGGTTATCGGAAAACCGGACATTTCTAGTTTAGAGGTAGGAGATGGGTTGATGGTCGGTTAACCAACCAGTGCCCACCCTAACATCCACTACTTTCTTTTTCTCTTTGTTCATAGACTATTTCTGTAGTTATTCGGAGATCTCCGTGTCTTCATTAACTTGCAGCAGACTTCATGATCCTCTCTTGGTTTTGTACTTCGTGTGGCATAATCTCAGCTTCTCTAACAATGTCAATGCGGTAGTAGGGTTTGAATCTAGAAAGCATTCTCTGACTGTTGAGTCAACCAGGTTTTGGAGATCCTGGTTCAGTCTCTGGTAAAAGTATCGAACCAAGGCTTGCTCTAGCAGGTCTAGGTCGTGGCATCTCTTAAGATAGGACTTGTATCCAACTCATGTTGATTCGATGGATTTTTAATATTCTAACTTAAAACATCTTAGACTTACTATGAACCTCGCATCCAAACTTGGTGGATGGTACTGCTCCATGACACTTCTCCTTAGTCTATCGTAATCTCTCTTGTCCTCCGCTTGCAAGTTTATGTACCAAGCCCTTGTCATGTTGGATGTATGGAAATATTTTGTTGAACAAATGCTCTTCCTCATGGGCTTTGGTTGATCAGGACGTGCACCTTGCGATGTTCAATACTTTATCTACATGTATATACGAGTCTTAAGTGACCTTCTGTGGAACTATCCATTAATGTAGATCATCTGGAACACAACGGGTTTAATTCAGGTTGTTGAGTGTACCCAACTCAGCCTCGTCTACGATGATATTTGTTGTTGTGAATGGATATTGAGTCACCCTCCCTATTTCCTTTGGAAATGGGGATGGAGTTTTGTGCATTTCCCCTTCAGTCTCCATAACAGGTCTATGGTAGGTGTTTGAATTTTCGTGTCTACTTCTTGCTCGAATGCTTAGACATGTCCTCTCGATCTCTAGATTAAAGAAAAGTGTCAAGCTTTTTGATTTTCGAGTCATAAACTATAGCATGTAGAAGACATAGAAAAATTATCATCCCACGAATGGCATTAAAACTAGTTAGTTGTTAGATTTAAATAAGTAAAAATAAGGTGGTATTACATATGTAGGACAATTCAAAAGATAAAAATATAGAGTGAAAAACACTTAGGGAATTGATTTACATGTTGCTTCCTCAGCAACGACGCCATCTTGACGGGGTGGTGCTCGCGTTATGTAGCTCTTATAAGATGGGATATCATTCACTGTGGATAATAAATTGATTTGATTTTCCCAATAAAACCGTCATCTTGGTGGGACCCTGTTATCTTCTTTACACCCGATAAAATACCGATCATTGGGAACGATCAACTGATATAAAAGTTCCCAGCAATGGCCTCTATCCTAGTATTCGGAGGATGACATGTGCAACCTTGTTTTAGTTGTCACGCCCAAATCCGGTTTTGGTCAGACTCGAGACGTGAACTAAGTAACGATAAAATAATAATAATAATAAAAGGAAATTAAAGAAATATAACTTCGTATTTTTGTTCCAAATCTCAATAAAATCCCGCGAGTCAAACGCTCGAATTCATATAAGAAAACAGTGTTTAGTACAAAAACAGAGAGTACGTCTCTACTAAATGATAACCCACGGACACTCGACGAGCTACCGAGCTCTAAGACGTCCTCTAAACTGACTCCCCATCGAAACCTGTAAAACAGTAAAAACAGAGGGGGTGAGCTTACGATCAGTAGGAAAAGGTAGTAACGGGAAAGGTCTTTCGTTTGGTCGCCATAATTACTCGATTCCCAACACTTATTAATAAACGACAACAACAACAAAAACCAACAGGAGCACAACAATATCGATAATAGATCCGAGATATAGAACCCTATAAACAGTAGGACAATCTTCTACGACCTCGACTACAACCGTCACCCAAACCCGACATCATACGGACATAAGAAGGGACATCAGAGAGTTCTCAACACCCAACCCTGGGACACTATACTGCTAAGTTCATGACGAACATTACTCAGATACGATATCTCACAACATAAAACAAGCACCCACGACAATCCGATCACCACGCACAACTCAACATTTACATCGTACAGTTCGTTGTCGAACACCCATAACGTTACACTCGAGTCACACAAGAATCACTTAACAGGCATAAGCAACTACAACGTACCAACTAGTAAACACACACAGTCAATCACTAATAACCATACACACAACAAGTGTTCAATAATACGCCGGATCACGCGGCACGACTCAACCACATCGTACCGGAATACACATCGGTGTTGATGTCTTCCCGGACACACACATCGGGGCAAACAAATAATACAATATACCGGAATGCACCGTCGGTCTTCCCGGAACACACATCGGGGTAAACAAGTAATACAATATACCGGAAACGCACATCGGTCTTCCCGGAACACACATCGGGGTAAACATTATACCGGAAACGCACCTCGGTCCTCCCGGAAACGCACATCGGGGTAAATCACATATATAACATACTGGACTGGCACACACCTCGGTCAGGTATCTTCCCCTAGCATGGGGTACAAGTCACACCACACCATACCATGCCAAACATGTCACACCGAACTATCATACCGTTAAAACTTACCACCATAACTTACCAATCACACCAAACACAAACAAGTACCCATGACAATCAGATCACCACGCACAACTCAACATTTACATCGTACAGTTCGTTGTCGAACACCCATAACGTTACACTCGAGTCACACAAGAATCACTTAACAGGCATAAGCAACTACAGCGTACCAACTAGTAAACACACACAGTCAATCACTAATAACCATACACACAACAAGTGTTCAATAATACGCCGGATCACGCGGCACGGCTCAACCACATCGTACCGGAATACACATCGGTGTTGATGTCTTCCCGAACACACACATCGGGGCAAACAAATAATACAATATACCGAAACGCACCGTCGGTCTTCCCGGAACACACATCGGGGTAAACAAGCAATACAGTATACCGAAAACACACATCGGTCTTCCCGGAACACACATCGGGGTAAACACTATACCGGAAACGCACCTCGGTCCTCCCGGAAACGCACATCAGGGTAAATCACATATACAACATATCGGACCGGCACACACCTCGGTCGGGTATCTTCCCATAGCATGGGGTACAAGTCACTCCACATCATACCATGCCAAACATGTCACACCGAACTTATCATACCGTTAAAACTTAACACCATAACTTACCAATCACACCACATCGGTCTATCATTCACCCGATCATATCACAAACAACCATTCATATCACATTCATCACATCCATTCATTCAACCATATCACGAGACAACCATTCATATAGCATACTATGATTCTTAAATTAACCAACGAATATACTCTTTATCGACGTTAAGGACTATTGACCACAATCAAACACAACCAACACACAATCCTAAGGCCCGACATGGCCACATGTGATTCTACAGCACCGCAATTCCCATAATTGAAAGCGGTTATTCTAGTGAATAACATCCTATATGCAAGCTAAGACTCTTCCGGTTATTAACGTCCTATATGCATACTATTAACATTCTTTAATTTAAAAGCGGAAATTACTACTCTTCCCTACCTCGATCGCTTTCCAAACGCTTAGTCACTTCAAGATGCCCAAAAGTCTCCTCCGCCGAGCTCGGGTCCAACGTCTAAGATCAAAGGCAATCCTTGAATTAATGCTAATTCAAAAGTGGTTTTAGAGAGGGAAATAACTAAACTAATCCCAATTGCTCAACTTGTCGAAATGGGCCCGGAATGCCCATTTTGCCCGGAATCGGGACAACGTCCATCGGAACTCCGAAAATTTTCCTTTTCGTTTCTATCACTCATAATTAATTTACTTGTTCCAACGCACTTGACGGAATTATATTCCGAGGTCCGAGCGCTCTAAAATCGTAATTAAAGTTTCTAATCGCTTTTACCTCAATTTCACGAATCACATCCATAATTCGTTCCGGGTGTGGAATTAACGTCCCGAGGTTCACCCAAGACCGTCCAAGTACGAAATCACCAATTCCCAGCCATGTGGGCCCCACGGCCACACATGGCCGTGGGTGGCCGTACTTGACCGGGCCGGTCACAGTCCAAAAGTGGCCGGCTATGGCCGGTCCTCCTTTTGGCCGACTATGGCCGGATTCCGGCGATCCTTTCTCCCAATAAATTCCTAACTAGTTCTAGGTTCTCCACAACACCATTTTTAAGCTTTAGAACTTCAAATTCCACCTCAAACACTCCAAAGTTTCAAGACCCAAGGTGGGTTTCACCAAAAACACAAAACCCCAAATGATTTCTACATAAATCATCCATTTTCTTCTCATAAACAAACATCTAGCAACAATAACTCAAAACCTAACCATTTCATGCAATGTCTAGGGAAACCCATAACTTCAAATGGATTGACAGGAGATTGTGAGAGCTTACTTACCTTTGGAATGATGAGATGATGAAGATGGTGATGTTTTTGAGAAGATTTGGCGAATAAATGGCCCAAACGAGCTCCATTTCCTCCCTCTCTTCTTCTTCAAGCAATGAAGCTTCAATGGAGGAATTGTTTCTCTCTCTTCTATCTATGGTGTTCGGCCAACAAGGGGAAAAATGCTGAATTTATTGCCCCATGTGATCTTATCCTCAAGGTGGAAATGTCCATTTCGTCCTTTAACCCCTCTCTCTCTCTCCTTTGTCCATATGTGGGGACCATGTGGTCTTTTAACCCACTTTTCTTCCCCTCCAAGCTAACATGGGCATGTGTCCATGTGGGGGCCATTCCTACCCAAAATATCTAAGTTCATAATATTTTTATTCGTTAAAACTCCAAAATCGACGTAGTTTTACCCGGTTTGACTTTTTCACAAAAGGTGTCATTTGAAAGGAAATGACCCAACTAAGCTAACCGCAACGACGGCTAAGCTTTTTGGGTCCCGGAAAGGTCCCGAATGACTCCCGGAGTCATTGGTTGACTTTTCCGACCGAAAGTCAACTCTCGCCAAAAATCACCGGTTCGACCGAGATCGATCGAGGCGGTTCTTACAATCTACCCCCTTAAAAGAATTTCGTTCTCGAAATTAAAAAAACGGACATAATACACTTAACCGTACTTCACTTGATCACACTACTTATCCAAACACCACACTTAGCGTGTGAAAACAGACATGCTCAACAATTCACAATTTCACAATGTACCAGCTCATACCATAACACAAAGAATCACCGTGTAAATACACCCAGTCGGTTATTACCAAAACACATTGGGACACAAAATATCGGTCTAGATATCCTATACCGGAATCCTCCATCGGTATAGATATCGTACCGCCACACACAACATCGGTCTAGATAACCTATACCGGAATCCTCCGTCGGTATAGGTAACATACCAGAACCTTTCTCAATTCGAACCTAATACGGAACCAACACACATAAAATTCTCCTCGACTGCTCACTTAGTAACCGTTACTCGGACAGTTCACACCGGAACTCAAACACGGTTACGTCACGACTAACCACAAACAAATATACAAGAAAGTAATACACAGATGCATTCATCATGACAATGTATCTCATACTCACTGCACGGTTTGGAACAATAGCATACTCTACCGACATCTAGTCGGACAACCGGCGCACCTCAACAGGAAACGATAGTACCTCTTACCAACACCTAGTCGGAAGATAGGCGTACCTCGAAACACACACAAGTCAGACGTTACTATAATCACACTCAACAAGAGGTAACACACAACCATGATCGATCATCTAAGGTTATCCAACCAGTGATATTGCACTTACCGTCGACACTTACTCACATACTACCAATCGAACCAACTTATAAGTCGTTTCATCCATATAACTACATTAATGAGTACACTTCAAGCATCTTCTTCTCAAGGATCGGAGGGTTTTGAGTACCTCGCGCGCACCTCAACCTCGCTCTCCCACGTCGACTCTACGCGGTCCGCGCGACCCCTCAATCGTCTCTCGAACTACTCAGGAACAACAAGAGTCAACTCTTAACCTTCCCTTGTGCCCCGTATGGGCAATTGACTCGACCTACCACACCATGCTTCGTACGGTGCCATCTTGTTACTGGCCTGGAAGCTTTGTGGTAGTCGTACTCGGCTAACTGTTACCTAACTCCATCGTGAGATGTTCTCACTTTTACTGTTCACTCGTAGCGGTAGTACTAATCCCCGCGGGATGCTAGCGTTCGACTTTCACTTGTTGACATAAGATACGCCCCGATACGAACTCTGCTCTCGCTCTCCGCATCCTGCTCCGCTTGGAATGTCGCTTGATGTCGTTGTACCTCCCGGTGCTACCCGTCTGCACTGTAAGACATGAATGATGTGGCTCTCGTAATACATCGTCTCTACTGCTACGCGGCACGAACACTCTCCTCGATCTGTTACATGCTCACGATCTTCGGTGTCGCCTCTGGTCTTGGGTTAGTCCCGAACTTTAACTCGCGAACTGATGGCAATCCGATCAACTCCTCCGGAAGGACTTTTAGGGAAAACGTACACTACTCGAGGTAACTGTCGGCTCGGCATGGTCGCCCCCTCCTCTGACCGGTCTGACTGTGTACTGGTATTGCTGCGGCCCTCCGCCGCTCGACACTAACCGCTGATAACAATTGAAGAACGCTTGATACCTCACAATTCGGTCCTCATAACTCTCTCATCACGCTCGAAGAAAGAAAATCCAGTACGGAAAGGTCAGTAGGAAAATGACGGTCTGCTACTCTACTTTCATACTCACGACTGACACTAATCGGCACTACAACACCCCCAGCCGGCATGCTAAAGCATGGGGTGGGTTTAACGGTTCTAATTTCCGTCCCAACATAAAGAAACCACGAAGAAATAAACAAGTGGGGTACTCAAGTAACAAACAAAACGATACCCAAATTTAAATGGTAAGCACGTACCCTGAGCGATCTCATGATCGGGATCATGTCCCTCAGCTCGGGAACTGTCAACCGCGTACACTCGGGTCCGCGGTGCCTGAGGTCCTCCTCTCGGTGATGGTGGAAGGGTCATCTGCGGTGCAGCTCTCCGCTGATGTCTCGGTGCTGGCGCGCTCGCTGAATGTCGTGGGATCCTCGGCGTCTGAGCCTGACGCGGGAAAAACGAAGGTGAATGTCTGGGTTGCGCCTGCTGATGTCGCGGCGTTGGCACTCCTCTAACCCAGTCGGGACACACGGCCGCACTGGTAGCATGTCCTCTCGTCGGTACGCGGCCTCTCCTCGAACCTCATCGGACAATCCGATGGGCGGTATGTAGGTCCACTACTCCTCAGACAATCTCGGGCCAGATGACCCAGCTGCCTGCACAGGGGGCACAACAGTTGTAGCGGGGTAGGTCCAACGGACGCCACTGTTCCGACCCATCGCGTCCCACCAGACTGGGTCCGTGCCCGGAAAGATCCTGAGGTCCTCTACCTCCTCGGATCGCGACCCTCAGACGGCCTCAGAAAGCCACTCAGTCTCGGCCTGCTCTCCCGAACCCTGGATGTCTCTCGAAAGTGTCGTTCTACGGCCAGTGCCTGATCCACTAGCTCCGAATACACCTGGGTCCTCAGTGTTGTGACCCGATCCACAATCGCGGGGTGAAGCCCTCCCTCGAACCGTCTACAACGGTGAGACTCGATCGACACCATCTCCGGTGCAAAGCGGGATAAGGACGTGAATCTCGCCTCGTACTCCGAGACTGTCATCCCCTCATGTCGCAGTTCCAGTAACTGCCGATGTCTGTCATCTCGTGCTGACCTCGGAAAATACTGTTCCAGGAACAACCTACTGAACAACTGAAAGTTGTCTCTAACTCGAACCCCCTGGCGATGCCACCAATGGTATGCATCGCCCTTCAGTTGAAATGCTGCAAAGGATACCCTCAAGTGACCGTCCAGGATCCCCGACGTATCCAAGTTGCGGGTAATCTGTTCCATCCATCTCTCGGCTGCCTCGGGGTCTGGCTCCCCGGAAAAGACGGGTGTACCCAGCCTGAGAAAGTTTTTCAGTGCCTGGGCTATGTAGCGATCGGTCTGACTCGACCTCACAATAGTGGCTGCATGCACAGTCTCTGGTGACGGGGTCGTAGCCTCCCATTGGGCGATGATCGCCGCTAGACTCTGAACTGTGCGAACCAGCTCCTCCAGAGTGGTCGCTTGGGTCAGCTCTGCGACCGGCAGGACTCTAGGCTGGAGCCCTGAATGTCCTGCATCAACTCTCACGTGCTCCTCAACGGAGTCACCTTGGGCACTGGTTGCCCCTGCCGACCCAACGGCAGGTGGCTGCCATCGGCCTCTAGCTGGCCGTCTCCTAGTGCCTCGGGGAACGTAGGTAGGCGTCATGTCGTATAACCGCTACACGGATAATGCACATGTTCAGTTTCTTAACCTCGTATAAAGCGACACGCTTAAAACGCTGGCGTTCACACACGTTTCACAAAGGTCATACTCGGACCAACAATATACTTAGTCTTAGTATAGTTATAGATAATCTCATATAATCACAGAAGTCGGCACACTTGTGCGTCTCACACAATCAATCACGCAATTCAACAATCCATACAGGAGTTACACAGTTCACAGTTCACGTCACAACCATTTCACAGACGTCTCAACGTCAACTTAACTCCACAAGTACGAATCACAACTCGGTTTCATGGTCCTCAACAATTTCTCTTTCTAACATCACATTCATGTTGATATCGTGCCGTTACAACCCGGTTCAGGTGTCCCCGAATTACGTTGTAACCACTTGACATCCCCCTATCACGTTCGACTACAGTGGCGCCCCTGAGTCAACCCGTGATAGTCCAAACACTTCAGTTTTGTAGAAATTTGGGCATGACCAGTTGGAAAATTCCATTAACCACCCGCTTACGCGAGACATTCAATTCACATTTTGTACAAATCACTCAGCACAGCATAGCACACAACAAGACATCGTAACCTTACACCTCGGGTCTCGGAAATCACACGAGTATCACCCCATCAAGTCAACACTTCACACTTAACCAATCGATCAACGGCCGACCACGGCGCCAACCCAACAAACGATCACTCAATCAAGACCCACAAGTCGTAAATAAGTCAACCTGAATCTCAATCGATCGGCACAACAATTCAACCAAGGCACACAACAAAACCCACTACAAGGTAAAACACAAACAAGTAGTTCACTACCCGAGACTCTCGTCGTCTCGGATCTACGCGTAGGACATTTCCGATGTGCGTAACCACACACTAGAACCCTAACGACTTAACTCTACCCACCTAAACGACGTACGGTCTGAAGTTTTGAAAAACAAGGCTCTGATACCAAATTGTCACGCCCTAAATCAGGTTTTGGCCGGACTCGAGACGTAAAATAAGTAACGATAAAATAATAATAATAAAAGGAAAATAAAGAAATATAACTTCGCATTTTTGTTCCAAATCTCAATAAAATCCCACGAGTCAAACCCTCGAATTCAAATAAGAAAACAGTGTTTAGTACAAAAACAGAGAGTACGTCTCTACTAAATGATAACCCACAGACCCTCGACGAGCTATCGAGCTCTGAGGCGTCCTCTAAACTGACTCCCCATCGAAACCTGTAAAACAGTAAAAACAGAGGGGGTGAGCTTACGCTCAGTAGGAAAAGGTAGTAACGGGAAAGGTCTTCCGTTTGGTCGCCATAATTACTCGATTCCCAACACTTATTAATAAACGACAACAACAACAGAAACCAACATGAGCACAACAATATCGATAATAGATCCGAGATATAGAACCCAATAAACAGTAGGACAATCTTCTAGGACCTCGACTACAACCGTCACCTAAACCCGACATCATACGGACATAAGAAAGGACACCGGACAGTTCTCAACACCCAACCTTGGGACACTATACTGCAAAGATCATTACGAACATTACTCAGATCCGATATCTCACAATATAAAACAAGTACCCATGACAATCCGATCACCACGCACAACTCAACATTTACATCGTACAGTTCGTTGTCGAACACCCATAACGTTACACTCGAGTCACACAAGAATCACTTAACAGGCATAAGCAACTACAATGTACCAACTAAACACACATTCAATCACTAATAACCATACACACAGCAAGTGTTCAATAATACGCCGGATCACGCGGCACGACTCAACCACATCGTACCGGAATACACATCGGTTTTGATGTCTTCCCGGACACACACATCGGGGCAAACAAATAATAAAATATACCGGAATGCACCGTCGGTCTTCCCGGAACACACAGCGGGGTAACAAGCAATACAATATACCGGAAACGCACATCGGTCTTCCCGGAACACACATCGGGGTAAACACTATACCGGAAACGCACCTCGGTCCTCCCGGAAACGCACATCGGGGTAAATAACATATACAACATATCGGACCGGCACACACCTCGGTCAGGTATCTTCCCATAGCATGGGGTACAAGTCACACCACACCATACCATGCCAAACATGTCACACCGAACTTATCATTCCATTAAAACTTACCACCATAACTTACCAATCACACCAAACACAAACAAGTACCCATGACAATCCGATTACCACGCACAACTCAACATTTACATCGTACAGTTCGTTGTCGAACACCCATAACGTTACACTCGAGTCACACAAGAATCACTTAACAGGCATAAGCAACTACAGCGTACCAACTAGTAAACACACACAGTCAATCACTAATAACCATACACACAGCAAGTGTTCAATAATACGCCGGATCACGAGGCACGGCTCAACCACATCGTACCGGAATACACATCGGTGTTTATGTCTTCCCGGACACACACATCGGGGCAAACAAATAATACAATATACCGAAATGCACCGTCGGTCTTCCCGGAACACACATCGGGGTAAACAAGTAATACAATATACCGGAAACGCACATCGGTCTTCCCGGAACACACATCGGGGTAAACATTATACCGGAAACGCACCTCGGTCCTCCCGGAAACGCACATCGGGGTAAATCACATATATAACATACTGGACTGGCACACACCTCGGTCGGGTATCTTCCCATAGCATGGGGTACAAGTCACTCCACATCATACCATGCCAAACATGTCACACCGAACTTATCATACCGTTAAAACTTACCACCATAACTTACCAATCACACCACATCGGTCTATCATTCACCCGATCATATCACAAGACAACCATTCATACAGCATACTATGATTCTTAAATTAACCAACGAATATACTCTTTATCGACGTTAAGGAATATTAACCACAATCAAACACAACCAACACACAATCCTAAGGCCCGACATGGCCACATGTGATTCTACAACACAACAATTCCCATAATTGAAAGCGGTTATTCTAGTGAATCACATCGTATATGCAAGCTAAGACTCTTCCGGTTATTAACGTCCTATATGCATACTATTAACATTCTTTAATTTAAAAGCGGAAATTACTACTCTTCCCTACCTCGATCGCTTTCCAAACGCTTAGTCACTTCAAGATGCCCAAAAGTCTCCTTCGTCAAGCTCGGGTCCAACGTCTAAGATCAAAGGAAATCCTTGAATTAATGCTAATTCAAAAGCGTTTTTAGAGAAGGAAATACCCAAATTAATCCCAATTGCTCAACTTGTCGAAATGGGCCCGGAAGGCCCATTTTTCCCGGAATCGGGACAACGTCCCTCGGAACTCCGAAAATTTCCCTTTTCGTTTATATCACTCATAATTAATTTACTTGTTCCAACGCACTTGACGGAATTAAATTCCGAGGTCCGAGCGCTCTAAAATCGTAATTAAAGTTTCTAATCACTTTTTCCCGAAATTTCATTAATCACATCCATAATTCGTTCCGGTGTGGAATTAGCGTCCCGTGGTTCACCCAAGACCGTCCAAATACGAAACCACCAATTCCCGGCCATGTGGGCCCCACGGCCACACATGGACGTTGGTGGCAAGACCGGACCGGGCCGGTCACGGTCCAAAAGTGGCCGGCTATGGCCGGTCTTCCCTTTGGCCGACTATGGCCGGATTTTGGTGATCCTTTCTCCCAATAAATTCCTAACTAGTTCTAGGTTCTCCACAACACCAATTTTAAGCTTTAGAACTTCAAATTCCACCTCAAACCCTCCAAAGTTTCAAGACCCAAGGTGGGTTTCATCAAAAACACAAAACCCAAAATGATTTCTACATAAATCATCCATTTTCTTCTCATAAACAAACATCTAGCAACAATAACTCAAAACCTAACCATTTCATGTAATTTCTAGGGAAACCCATAACTTCAAATGGATTGAAAGGAGATTGTGAGAGCTTACTTACCTTTGGAATAATGAGATGATGAAGATGGTGATGTTTTTGAGAAGATTTGGTGAATAAATGGCCCAAATGAGCTCCATTTTCCTCCCTTTCTTCTTCTTAAAGCAATGAAGCTTCAATGGAGGAATTGTTTCTCTCTCTTCTATCTATGGTGTTCGGCCAACAAGGGGGAAAATGCTGAATCTGTTGCCTCATGTGATCTTATCCTCAAGGTGGAAATGTCCATTTCGTCCTTTAGCCCCTCTCTCTCTCCTTTGTCCATATGTGGGGACCAAGTGGTCTTTTAACCCACTTTTCTTCCCCTACAAGCTAACATGGACATGTGTCCATGTGGGAACCATTCCTACCCAAAATATCTCATCTCATAATATTTTTATTCGTTAAAACTCCAAAATCGTTGTAGTTTGACCCGGGTTTGACTTTTTCACAAAAGGTGTCATTTGAAAGGAAATGACCCAACTAAGCTAATCGTAACGACGACTAAGCTTTTTGGGTCCCGGAAAGGTCTCGAATGACTCTCGGAGTCATTGGTTGACTTTTCCGGGTGAAAGTCAACTCTAGTAAAAAATCACCGGTTCGATCGGGATCGACCGGGGGCGGTTCTTACATTAGTAGTGTTATTTGTCTCGCCTCCCACCACTGGTCCATGCACAGGTGGCGAGTCAACCTGAAAATAACTACAATGTGGGTCATACCGAGAGAGTGATCACGCGGTCAAACCATCGGTATATATGATATCTTTATTCTAACACATGCTCATTTCCAATGAATCATCTCATCAAGTAAGTTTATACGTTGCCAAAGTGTCATGCTAACAAAATACTCAATACATATACAGGTGCATGACTAACGAAGGTTTTGTATAGTTTAACGGTAATGTACTAGGCAATCTCATAGGCTAGCGTTGGGTAACTCAATTCCTAGTATTCATCTAGACTAAAGCTATAACTACCCTAATATAGTTATCCTTTTTTATTTACATATTGATGTGTTGCATATTGTCATATCTAAATTGGAAAATTTTCCTTTGTGTTACAATCCCCTGCACCATATCACGCCAAGACTTTGATCAGGTGCGGCACTGCTCTCTTCCACACGCCACACCCGCACGTTGTCTTCTCTCCCATAAGCTGACCCTCGTGGTTGACCCGATCCAACAATATGAACTGCACGGTTTCACTATAAGATCATGTTCCCACCAACATGTGACGATTTTAGTAGCTCTTATTCTAATGTGTTGATTTATCCCTATTTTTGGAATTTTGGACTTTCTTGGCCTAAAAGTTAGGTTTCCCTGGTCATCAAGACACCAATATCGAACCTTGCACCTCTCTTGTAATCATCCAAGATATTATTCAATAAATAAAATTTAGATTTCTAGTGTTCTATCGAAGTTTTTAGAGCTTTCCATCACCAAGGAGCAAAGAGTGAAGCGTCAAGGAGGATTCAAGAATTATGGAGCCTCTCATCTCCTCCTTTCCCTCCATTTTCATGTGTTGAAGTTTTGGAGAGTTGGGAGTGGAGGGAAAAATCATCTGAAGCTAGATTTGATCGGGGTCTTCAACCCGATCTTGGTTAAATTCTTCCTACTCTATCTATATTTGATGTTTTATAGGATTTTCATGTATGTTTGAGTTCAATTTATTCCATTACCTTGGAATTCAATCCATGGTCATGAGTGTTTTGTAAACGATGAACTCTTCTAAATTGATGCAAGAATTTGGTTTCAACTTGATGTTGGCAATGTCATATGTATGTTTTAGGTTCCTTGGGCTAACTAGCATCTAGATATTCTATGGGTAATTATCTATGAGGTTTAGTATGATTTATTTGCTTTTTGATTTGATTATCATAACAAAGTAATTCAACTCATGCATATGGCTATTTCATCTCTTTGGTGTTTTAAAGGTTAAGTATGGATTTTGGATAACGTAAGGGAAAAAATATTTAGTCAAATATGCATGCTTATATTAGATGAATGTATTTAGTTAATCCTTAGATTTAATCATTAAAGAAAGAGTAGAAAGTAAAAGGAACTTGCTATCTGACACGAGAAAATGTTTTTGGCTACCTAGTTAAGGATGGAATGATATGAATTGTTTTCTAGGACATTAGAGTAGTGGATGAGGACTTAATTGTGATATAGGTTTAACCATGATCGATGGTGGGAAAGTGGCGCATGGGTAGAACAAGAATCTATCTACCCCCGAAAATGTAGTTTAGGTTACCCATGTTTAGGGTCTACTATGTTGCTAGTGTTGTGCTAGTAATGATTTAGACTACCACATCTTGTCACTATGTTTATATATTCTCTTGACTTTATGTAGGACTTCTCATATTATATGTGTATATTTTCTAATGTGAGCTTGAAATTTGTTGGATGTACACTTATCTATGAGCGATTTAACGACATAGTGTTTGTTTGAGATCTATAATCCCTCTTGAACACCATATGGGTTGATAATCATGGAAGCTATATTTTGGGAACTTGGATATGTTAGCCTAGTGTTGACATATTACATCTTTTTGAGTTAAGATAGGCAAGTAAATAGTGTATGATTAACAATATTTGACGATCACCGACTCATCCCTTAATCGGGTAAAGTTGAGATACATGGAAGAGGTTTGATGATATAGATCATCTGTTATGACAACCTATATAGTATGTCTCCATTCCCTCCATTTTCATGTGTTGATATCGGTAATGATAATTCGTTACCAACTCAATTATTGGGCCAAAAATGATAATTCATTACCGACCCAAATATAGAGTGAGTCTGTAATGAATGAAAAATGGATTCATAGTCGATTGATCTTGGTCAACTGAACAGTCGGTCATCTTCGATTATGGTTGACTCAAGGCCTTTTATTACCAAGTTAGTCGGTAATGAATGCTTCTGTAGTAGTGTTAATTCACCTTTTATATATAAGTTTTCTAGTTCAAAACAAGTACGACAGTTAAATTAGCTTAACCAATAGACGAAATTTGTCCACAAATCTTATTGTAATGTAATATTTGTATTAAAACTTCCCCCATAATAAAATGATAAAAAAAGAGTGGTAACGTTATTAATAAGGAAAGCAGATTACATAAATTTAGGGACAAACCCATAAGGCCAAGATTGTAGTCTAGTATCCCATTGTGGGCAGGTGTACCAGCGTTCTAAGCCATAGAACCAACACTTAATAGGTAAAATAGGTAACAACGGAAAAAAAAATTGAGGCACATATTAACAGATACAAGGAGCTAGAGAACCTACTAGGTGGTTGTCTTGAGCTGCTAGGAAAAATTTGGGCTGCCCTTCCATGTAGAGGATGACCAAGGGAACGATCGGTATCAGTATAAGAAAATCCTCCAACCCACTATCCTATACCAGTTCGAAGGTCTCATGTCTCATAACGAGGCTCCTGAGAAGACCTCACTTGAACATTTGGGATCTCTACCTTGTCTACATGCGATGTCAAGACATGGGCTGAGATGATTCTCTTCATTGGGATCATGATAATTGTTTCTCCTTCACAACCAAGAGAAGACGACCAAGTGGATCTGTAGGGCTGTCAGATCATATTTGGTCTAGCACCGTCGATCCTAAAAGCCTTGAAGCGAGGGAAGGGATCACAGTCACATAAGAGAGAATCAACGTCGGGACTGTTGAAAGAGAAAGCACGAGAGAGGGAGTGAAGAACATCAGGAAGATGGAGGTGTTGGCTTAAGTTAGTGGCGAAATGATCCATTCGTTGCTGAAATCCTAGTCTTGAAAGACATGACACAATAAACTCCATTATGGAGCACATGATTTGTAAGAAATCGGAAGATAAAGATGAAACCTAACAAGAAAGTGAAGAGAGACTCACCATTTTAAAGAGCCTTCGTATAAAAAAAAATTTATCCAAAAAACAGTAACTTACCCTATAGTATTGGTCACACGATATGCCACTCAATGTCTAAGGAATCATATTTACGATACCTAAACTTTTGGTCACAGACTTATGTTAGTAAAAACTAACTGCAAAACATGAAATGTTCATTATGCCCTTCTTTATTTGAATTAATTTACTTATTTAAATTGAATGACTATTTTACCCCTTTTAATTATTAAATCTTTAAACTATTTCATAATTACTCTTTATTTATTTTTTAAATTTTAGTAATTTCATTAATTCTTATAAAAAAATAATATTCCTTTTTTTTCTCTCTTATATTTTTTCTAATTAATCTTCATAATTTTTTATTCTTTACATTTTAAATATCATTTAATTTATTTAATCTTTTTATTATTAAGTTTTAATTTTTAGAATTTAATTTATCTTTAATAATTGTTTAATTAATTAATAATAATAATAATAAACAAAGATGAACCTGGAAGCTCGGCGAAGAATACGAAACGAGGTCAGAACAGTTCATCTTCTTTGTTGTTCTCTGGTAGCTGGTCTTCGTGGGAGTATAAGACGAGGGTTCTATTGTTCCTGGCTTCTTCATCTTCTTCATCGGGACCCTATTCGCCACCCACCGAGACCTAGACATGGTGTGGCATGGAGAGGTGAGGCCGGAGCGTGAACCTCGTCTCACCTCCAACAACATGCCCAAAGCCCATGGTGACGAAGAACAGCATGCCTATCATTTGCAAATCTAGCGTTTCATTATAGATACAGAGATGAAATCGAATTTGGAGACAAAGAACATCAAAACCCATATCTCGAGCTCGAATTCTCAAAGGAATAAAGAGTCGGGTGTTGGTCAGAGTTTTCGTAGAGGAGGGGATTTGGCCGAAGGCGGGTTGATGGCAGGAGTCGCCGACCTCCAGATCTACTTATGTAGATACCGAGCTCCTTCAAGCTCTCTTTTTCTTCACACGACTTCAAGTGAGATGGTGGATGTCTGAGTCCCTACGCCTCGTGTTCTCTGGCCACAAAGGAAAGACCACTCCATGTTGCTCAGGTTTTCACGATGTTTCTTAGATCTTCACAATATTGCTTCGTTCTTCCTCAAATGACCAAAGACGCTAACATAATCTTAAATTCTGAATTCATCTTCTTGAGTTGATTTGTAAAATGAAAAAAAATACATCTTTTTTGTGTTAATCTTATTTATTAATTTATTTATTTATTTTATGCTTTATAATTAATTTGATTATGTATTTTTTTAAACGAATAACTGAGGAAATGCATTACTGTCAATCAAAGAATACAAAGTGGGGCCATAAGCCCTAGACTCTAGAATATTGTCCGGATGCATCTAAATGGGCCCGACTCTCTTGGACCCATATACTTGAGGACATCCTCTTACCAACATTTAAAAATTCCTAAAAACAAAATGTAAAACCAAACTAATCAAAAACCAGTAAACATCTAGACCAAAATAAAACCAACTAAAGAAGAGAACAAGAAAGGAATGACGTGTTGTCCTATATGTTATCCTAAGATTTCCCAACACTGACCGCCTTGGGTCTCCTAGGGTAGGCCTTCTCCGAGCCGTCCCCCCTCCCCTAGGCCTCTCATTCCCCTTAACGAGGCTGTTGAAGATCCCTCGCATGTTGATCAATACTATCCTCGTTGTCCTCCTCATCCAGAAACTAACGGGATTGCGGGAGTAAACCTGAAAGCTCTAGTGCCTTCTTCACTTTGGTTGTCCGGGTGTAGCAGTGTCCCATCTTCCCCTTGTCCTTCTGTTTCAGCATTTTTGCCCGTATAAGACCTATGCCCCTTATCCGGACCTGAGGCTCATTCTACCTCCCCGTCCTGGTTGTTATCCCACATGTGGAGAAGTCAGACAATAGAAGGTCCTCATCCACATGCATGTTAGCCAAATCTCCGGGCTTTGTGATTCTTGGGGATCCAATAAATGGTGTCGGATGATCCTCCTGTCTTTTCGAACGTGTCCGCTCAAGGGCGTCCTTAGCCAAATCGTCGGGTTCCTATCGAGTCTCCTTTCTTTCCCCCAGAGCTGGGAATCCCAAGGGTGGTGACATAGAGACTCGGTGGGATCCCATTCTACTACCACCCACAAAGTCCCGAATCGGGTCAAGGGACAAAGAGGTAAAGAGTTCATCCACCGAGGCCTCCTGACGAGGTAGGGGACCCCTTCACTCCGTCTTAAGGAGTCGATCCATATTCAGCCACATCTGAACTCGAATGGAGTCATCGTACCGGACCTCCTCACGGCCCACTCCCAACAAACGGAAAGTGCATGCCTTTATACAATGGTTTAACCGGCCACATCGAGTATAAAAACCATAAGGTGTTTGTATTGCAACCCCACCAAGGAAGAGACAGATGTCTTGAAAAGCAAAGTCGGATCCGTCCCCAGAGTGGGCTGTCCACATCCATGGTGACACGCAGCCACAAGAAGTCATCCAGCAAATAAGGTTTTAGGATAAGGGTAGAAAGTACCTATGTTCCCTGTTTCGCTGCCAGTATGGCTCCGATTTGGGCATTCCGAGCGTCGTCGGGGATATTTGTGGCTCGCACCCCAATCTCCATTAAGGTGAACGGGATCGAGCTTGACTGCATGCACGGTTGAAGGGGTACCAGGAGAAGTGGGTAGCCACCAAAACCCCAAGGGCCCCGATAACAGATGGATTCCATTGTTGCCCTCGTCGGGAAATGAAAGGCCAACACATCCTTACTAAGGCGTTCCATCTTCTAATTACGGATCATTACCCCACAGAGGGCGGTGATGTTGTGACCGACATTTCTCGTAACCCTAACCGCTAGAGAGAAGCGGTACCGGTCATCCGTTGCTGTCGGTACTACCTCAATAGGGACTTCCAAGACATACTCTTCATCCTCCCAATCGAGGATCGGTAGACGAGGGGTTATCGGGAAATTGTCTAGGGATCAAGATCAGATCATCAGTTATTTTGGAATCTTGAGGATCGATTCGTCCGATCGTGGTGCAACAATACCAGTAAGCCTCGAAATGGAGGTCCCCGCCTCTGCATGTGGCAGGCGGAGAGCGGGCTAGGTCGGTGCTTGGGGCTACACCGGATTCCGGGGTCGTAGGGGTGCTATAGTACCGCCCAGTGGGATATGCAGGGACGGGGTGTTGAACCAGACGGTGGGGATGAGGGACGGAGTGTTTGTGGGGAGTCCATAGACTCCAAGCGGGTCCCGAGAGTCCACAGAGAGCCCTGATCGGAGAGAGAAAAAGGAGAAGGACATGGGGGCTTGGCCATAGTGGTCGGCGACGACGATGAGAAAGAAGAAAGGGGAACCAGGTTTTGAGAGAGAGAAAACCTAAAAGTCTCTTTAGGTTGCGATATTTCTCAACGTTTATCAGATTAGTTTATACAATAAACAATTTTATGTTTTCGAGGGGGCATTTATAAGATTTCAAAAGATTTAAATGAGGGTAGAATGGTAATTTCAAATTAACAAGAACAAAATCATCATTTCACTCCCTACTAAACAGTCAAAGGTGTCAAATGACTGACAGAATGACATATTCTGTCCGTTTTTAACTAACAAAAATCTGTAACCAAAAATTTAGATATCGTAAATAGATTTTTAAACATTAAATAGTACCTCATGTGTGACCAATACTGCAAGGCAAGTTATTGTTTTTTGTCCCTTTTTAAACCTATATAAACTAGTTCTAGGTGCCTGTTAAATTTATTTTTAAAATAATAATATTTCAAAATATATACTAGGGTATATTAATTGGGAGGAAAAATCAAATAGAAACCACTCCTTAACGTAAAAACTGTGTGAACCAATCCAAGCCATTCATTTTAAAAATGGATGGATGAGATGCGATTGATTTGTTGACTTGTTGACTGCAAAAAAACATCAGTTTTTAGTAAGGGGTAAGGGCTTTTTAGTAAAACCATCATATATTTTTTTTACCAATTCACTAATTTAATTTTTCCCGCTTTGTTTGAACTCCGATTGGCTTCAAACTTGCGCCATTAGTTTTGTTTTTTCAAGGGCTTTCTATCAAGATCAGTCATGAATATATTTTGAAGCACGAAAAAAAAATTATTTTCGGGGTTGATTTTAAAAAAAAAGTTAAGTCTGGGTAATTTTTATCAACACTATACACTGGGTTTATCAACACTATACACTGGGTTTATCAACACTATACACTGGATTTATCACCTCATTTTCCAAAATCAAACATGATTTTTATCACATCATCACATGTTTTTTTATGAACAATAAGCACTAGTTTTATCAACACTAAACACTATGTTTATCATTAAATTACATGTGTTTTTATCATCTCATCACATGTTTTTTATCAACACTAAACTCTAGGTTATCACTCTTATTTCAGGACTGATTTTAAAAAAAGTTAAGTCTGAAAAAAAGTTAAGTCTGTGTAATTTTTATCAACACAATACACTGGGTTTATCAACACTATACACTGGGTTTATCAACACTGAACACCAGTTTTATCACCTCATTTTCCAAAATCAAACATGATTTTTATCACATCATCACATGTTTTTTTATAAACACTAAGCACTAGTTTTATCAACAGTAAACACTATGTTTATCATTAAATTACATGTGTTTTTATCATCTCATCACATGTTTTTTTTATCAACACTAAACTCTAGGTTATCACCCTTATTTCGGGGCTGATTTAAAAAAAAAAGTTAAGTCTGTGTAATTTTTATCAACACTATAAACTGGGTTTATCAACATTATACACTGGGTTTATCAACACTGAACACCGGTTTTATCTCCTCATTTTCCAAAATCGAACATGATTTTTATCACATTATCACATGTTTTTTTATGAACACTAAGCACTAGTTTTATGAACACTAAACATTATGTTTATCATTAGATTACATGTGTTTTTATCATCTCATCACATGTTTTTTTTTATCAACACTAAACTCTAGGTTATCACCCTTATTTTGGGGCTGATTTAAAAAAAAGTTAAGTCTGTGTAATTTTTATCAACACTATACACTGGGTTTATCAACACTATATATTGGGTTTATCAACACTATACACTGGGTTTATCAACACTGAACACTAGTTTTATCACCTCATTTTCCAAAATCGAACATGATTTTTATTACATCATCACATGTTTTTTTGTGAACACTAAGCACTAGTTTTATCAACACTAAACACTATTTAGCACTAGTTTGATACCCCGATATGAAAATTTTATTAGTGAAAATTTATCAACACTTAAAATTATTTTTATCACCCCAATATAACTTTTTATTTTCGTGTTTCAAAATATATTCATGACTGATCTTGATTCAACGCCCTTGAAAAAAGAAAAATATTGGCGCAAGTTTGAAGCTAATCGGAGTTCAAATGAAGCGGGAAATATTAAATTAGTGAATTGGTTAAGAAAAAAATGGACAATTATCCACATGGCATCATGCTTTTACAATAGTATTATGGTAAATGTTTGATCAAAATGGTATAGGATTGGTTCACAAAATTTTTAAGGATAATAAGAGTTTGTACTAGATTTCTCATCTATTGGAGTATTTTGTTTCTCGAACTTGGAATGTAGCAAATTAGATAAGGAGAAGGTGACATCGAAGTGAAACAGAGTAGAATAGTGTAGAGAAGCAGCTAAAAATAGCTTAGGAGGGAGAAGAAAGAGAGTTTGGGGAAGAAGGAAAAGGGAATTAAGCAA
Organism: Erodium maritimum; assembly: GCA_963921825.1. NCBI lineage: Eukaryota > Viridiplantae > Streptophyta > Magnoliopsida > Geraniales > Geraniaceae > Erodium > Erodium maritimum. The sequence continues at coordinate 68,756,624 of OY997590.1, read as the reverse complement.
AACCAGAAGAGATGTTGGGTTGCTATAACATTCAAAGCCACCATTTTTGTCATCTTCCTTCTTCTTCTTCTTTGAAACCAGACTACTGTTACAGTCTTGCAAAACCCACGTCTTTTCGCTTTCCCTATTCCCATAATTTCACTCTACCCATCTTCACCAACAAGAAGCAACCCGCCGGAAAGCTGCTTCTCACGGCGGCGGCGACAACCCGTGAATCAGAATCGGATCCCGACGACGAAGGAGCTCCGAAAGGGTCTGGAACCACGGCGAGGGGACGCAGGTTGCTCAAGGTTCGGGAAGAGAAGCGGAAAAGAGAATACGATCGCCTTCACAATTATCCTGCTTGGGCCAAGTGAGTCTTGTGTCTACGTCTCTCTTTGACTCAATTTGTCTGATTGAATTGAGCACGTTTTCGATTTTGACTTGCAGAGTCCTCGAGAATGCTTGCAAGCATGACCCCGAGCTTCAAGCTGTTCTCGGCGATAGCATTGGCAAACCTGAGCTTATGAGGAAGAGGGTATTTCTTTTTAACTATTTTCTATGGATTTATCTTACTATTGTCACTGCCCACTACCAATTTACTTCAAATTCAGAGATGGAATAGAGAGAGTGTGTGTGTATGTGTGTGTGTATGTGTGTGTTATTTGTATTTTACAACACTTCACTGAGCATGCTCCATTTCATGGTTCTCGATTATTCCAACAGATACTATAGGGGTAAAGCTGAGGCCGAAGCTCCTTTTGAAAGATTTTTGCTAGTGGTTGCTTAAACTTCAACTACCACTGCTCCAGCTATTTTATTGGAATCTGATTCTCTGCAAGTGAATCGAGATTATAGGTTGTGGATATTTATTAGTTGCTTGATGTAACCGAGCAGCTAGAAGTGGAAACTAGAACCCTAAGCCATTTGTTCAAGCCTAACAACTTTAGTATATGGATCAGAATTGTTAACCATCTTCAACTGTTAGATAATCATATCACGCAGACTCAATGCATGTGTTTAGGGTGATGTTTGTATATTGAATTACATAGTTGGTAATGTAACAGGTTCACGAAAGAGTTCGGACGAAGGGTCGAGATTTCTACAAATCAAAAACGGGTTCTGTTCTTTCCTTCAAAGTCAGCTTCAGAGAGTAAACTTTTTCTGACCCTTCTTGTTTATATTCAATTTCAAGTAGTAATGTTTGTCAGATTGTGGGGTAATACTTGGATAGATTCTTGATTCCATAATATGTTACAGTAAAATATCAGGCTTATTGAATTGTATGGATATGTTGTTACCCTCTCGAAGCCTCTCCAACCAAAGAGGTTTAAGTAAATTTTTGGGTTATCCAATTAGCATTTCAGTCTCTTAGGACTGGATTTACTCTTGTGGGCTTCGGGTGGAACATTGTTAGCTTTGTGTAACAGTTGGGAATTTGGAAGGTTGAACTTTCTTGCTAACAAGTAACAACTTACTAGGTATGAAACTCGTCTATCTGCTGCCTTATCCCTGTGTACAGCTGAAATGCTTTTATTAGGAGGTGCTAATGAAGAAGCAGGGTTTACCAAAAGGAGTTTTTTTTCTCCTTATATAAATAAGTTTTTTAATATATATAGTTTTTATATCTTCTGAATTCAGTGTTACTCGTCAATGGTATAGTGACATTATAGCCGGATCAAAACAACTCTTTAGATTTGATTGCCTGTTCTAGGTTACATGTGGGTGATACTTAGAGCAGCGGTTTGTTTAATGTTCATATAATGTTAGCTACACTTAACTTATTTCCTTTTTGGACAGCTTCAACCCTCTTGATTCTTACATATGGTTTGAATTATACGGATCTCCATCTGATCGGGAGGTTGCTCTTGTCGGTAGTGTGAGTAGATCCTACAACAACCTCTTCCTGACTTCTGGTTAAACTGTCACTTTTTAAGGAGGCAAAAAAAGACTAAACATATTTTGTTCCCATTTATTTCTAGCGGTTTTTTTTTATTTAAATCAACTTAAAAAGAAAATAATGTGCAGGTTTTTCAGTCGTGGTATGTTATGGGGCGCTTGGGTGCCTTCAACTCTTCAAATATGCAGGTTTGATCCTTCAACTGCAGTTTCTTGACTGTGTATTAAAGACCTTGGCACTATCAACCACATTTTAATTGGCTCATTCTTAATCTCCTTTGCCCTTCTTCTTTTATGTTATCTCATCTGTGTATGCAGCTTTACTTCTCCTACTGTATCTTATCATGATATCTACATATGGTTTAATAACTGTATGACCTAATGGCTATCTGGGATTCAAGACTTAACTAGAGATTATGGAAATGGCAAGAAGCAGTATTCATGAAATGTATCAAATCGAAACCGTATGTGTATTGCCGAATATTGATTACACCTTATGCACACATAGGAAGGAATCATCGCCATCAGTATGTGTTGTTAATTTAGGGCGGCATTGAAAAACAGTTAACGGAAAACGATCAAAAACTTTGGATACACCGGGGAGGACTTGTAAACACATTTACTCCTCTTTAATGTTGAAGAAATTATATAAGCATAGTTATCTGATTCCATGTGTGACAAGCTATACATTGTCACCATAATCATTAATCGGTTTTCAGTTTTACACATGTATTATGTGTTTCACTGATCATAATGCACTAAAGATGGGTTTAATCAATAGTAATGCAAGCCAAGCCTGAAAGTGCTTGTGACACCAAAAGTTAGTGATTTGACTAATGAATGTTTATTTATTGGGATAATTGTCCAAAACTACCATAAAGTTTCGTCCACAAATGAGTTGATGCACAAAATTTTGTCCACGCTGTGTGGCCACCCTGAAGTTTTGTCCACGCTTTTGTGGGTGCATTGAAGTTTTGCCCACACTTTTGTGGGTGCATTGAAGTTTTGTCAACGCTTCTATTCAATCCGGGAAGCACTGCCCAGAGGCCCCAAACCATCATCCAGAACATCCCTATTACGTCAAAACTAAAAAAGTTGTGGACAAAATTTCAGGGTAGCCACACAGCGTGGACGAAACTTTGTTCATCAACTCGTTTGTGGACGAAACTTTAGGGTAGTTTTGGACAATTATCCCTTATTTATTTATACTATTCTCTTGATGTTGTGTCAGACCTTCCAGTTGAAATGCAACAATGTTTTCTTCTATTGGGACTGAGCAGTTCTTTTCTAAACTAGATGAGTTATGCTCCGATACTGTATGATGAATTCAGGTGGCAAATCAATCAATGGAGTATAATCCTCTGTATGATGCAGACAAGGGTTTTCAAGTAATGCCTTCATCATTCCATGATATCAGTGACGTTGAATTTCAGGATAGCTGGGGCCGTGTCTGGTAAGCAATTCAATCATGTGATTCATAGACTGGCATGTTTGCTTTGCTATTCTTGCCCACGTAAAGGAGTGATCCATAACATGAATATTTACCTACAGGGTGGACCTGGGCACTTCAGATTATTTTGCTGTTGATGTATTGCTCAACTGTTTGACAGTATTGAGTTCACAGTAAGTTTGAATCACCAACTGTTCAACTTAAAAGCAAGAGTCATGAAAGCTACAAATCTTTATAATGGTTTTGAGTATTTAATGTTACTCTTTCTCCATGACAGATATGTGGGCATTCAACAGGTAGTTTTTGGTGGGCGTAGCATGGGTGATTGGGAAGAGGGAATGACAAATCCCGAGTTCGGGTACAAGTATTTCAAGATCTAGTACTTCTCCTTATATGTTTCGTAATGTATATAAGCATTCACAAGTTTGGGGTAAGAGAAGTACTTTGAGCTTCAAGTTTTTCATGACTGGTGGATCGAGCATGAGAGGAAAATCGTAAGACATGTTTAGGGGCTTGTTTTACTTAGTTTTATTAATCCACTTGTCATGTTCGATATGGAGATGAAAATGATGATCTTGTTATGTAGATTTGGATTATTGGAAACCTGCTGCAGTTTTGTTGCAAGGCATTGGAGATTGGTTTGGTTTGGTTTTCTTAGTCTACTACCTATGCCATGTATTTTTTTTAGGGATAATTCCACCTCAGTACCCTAAATTTTTCATACTTCATTTAAAGTACCTTAAATCTTTTTCTTGTCATCTCAGTATCCGAACTTTCTATTTATTTTTGGACGAAAAATCGTCATGTGCCTAACACATGACCTAAATATATTTTTAAATACCAAATTCACCCTTTGGTCCATTTAAATCCTAATTTCACTTTTTCAACCTTCTCTCACACAATACACTCTCAGTTGCGCCCCTCCATCGCAGCTTGCAGCTCTGGTGCGTTTGGAGAACTGGAGTACTTGATGGCGGCGGAGGAGCTCGGGCGATGGATCTAGTCACGAAATCATGGTCTTCGTTCTCGTTCGTGCTGGTCAGATTCGACGTCGGCGAGCTTCTGCTTTTGTTCTTCAATGCCATGGACGACAACTTGCAGATTTCGTAGACGAAGTTTGTGGCTAGATCCAATCCCCAGGTCCAGTGTATCGCTCTTCCTCCGTCGCATAAGTTCCCAGTCGCCGCCAAAGCAACGCCACCGGAGATCGAGTCCCCCTCCATCTCTACTACAAGTTTGAGCTCCACCTCAAGGACCTCAATTACGAGTTCTAGCTCTTCTTCTGCTACCTCGAGTTCAAAGAATCTCAGGCCAATTTCACTTGCAGATTTGTGTTGGGTTCGAATCTTAAGGTTCAAGTTTAGATTTTAGGGATTTTGTTACAAAATTTTGATTTGCAGTTTGGTTTTGTGAATATGTGAATTTTTCATTTCCTTAGGTTTTGGTTTGAAGGATTCTTTTTTGTTGTCAAATTATATGACATTCGTTATAGTGAAAGTGAAATTGGTTTAGTTGATTGCATTTGGATGTTTAATGGATTCTAAAAATGGTTTGAGTTTTGGATTCTCGAAATTCTTAATGTGTTGATATTGGATTTGAATGTGATGTTTGTTGGAATAAAAATACGTTGATATTGTGTTTGTTTTATTATTTTAATGTTATATTTGTTGGAAATTCTGATAATCGACGATTGATTAGATTTACAGACTTGTTGAGAAATTGATCTCAGAAATTATGAGAAATGGATGATTTTTTTAGAAAGGTGATGAGAAATGGATGATAATATCTTTTTTATGATTTTTTAAATAAAATATTGAATTTTTAAAATAAAATATAGCTTTTAAAAAAATAAAATTTTTATAAATAAAATTTTAAAGATAATTAAAATAAAAACTGATTTTTTTTAAATAAAGTGATTTTTTTAAAAAATTAAAAAATAAATACTGAAGTTTTAAAATAAATATTAAATTTTTAAAAAATACAATTGATTTTAAATAAAAACTAAAAAAACTGATTTTAATTATATAAACTAATTTTATAAAATAAAAATAATTTTTGAAAAGTTTTGAAATTTTAATTTTTTTGATATTTTTGTGATAAATTTTGAAAAATTGAAGATGAATGTTTGGCAATTTTGACATTTCATAGTGAGGGGTATTTTGGACTTTTTACACTCTTTGGATGGAAAAATAACATAAAGTTACCGGTTAGGTAGCAAAGTATGGTTAAATGTTTGGTAGGGTTGGTAGGGTATTATATCGCAAATAAATGTTTGGCAGAGTATTATATTGTAAAAAAAAATATGTCAGCATTATCTTGAAAATAAATGTTTGGCAAAGTATTATATTGAAATTTTCCCAAAAAATTTTATTATAGTGAAATTGTTGTTGTACCTTTACTTATGTCTTTAACTACACAAAACATCCCAAAAACATAATCGTTCCTTCCTTATTGAAATGAATCATGAGATCGAAAACCCCTAATATTAGACTTCTTCTTCTTCAACTTGTTCTTGAGTTCCCCTCTGTTCGATTCAACTTCTTTTACATCACTCATCCCCATTCAGGCATCCACATTTGTCCCCGAGAACGAGCATCGACGGTGTCGATAACCAAGCAAATTTGTCGCTCGAGCTACTCCTTCGCATCCACGACCTAGGAACGTACATTGATACACTTATTCTCATCTCGTTTGAATTTATGTTTAGATTGTTCATATGTAGTCGGGTTAGGGTTTATTTCGAAACGTAATGTATATGAAAACAGAGTTGGGGATTGGTACCATGTGTTGAGGTTCATAATATAATACCCGATATCTGAATTTCTAATTATGCAATTAAAGTCAGGGTAGGGATTTTGTGCCAGTATCGGGATTTTGAATTCTGTAATTTTCCTAGTACCAGAATTTTATACCCACATTTGACCTAGTATCAGAATTTTATTCCCAACATCTGGATTTTTATACTCACATTTAACCCAGTACACGGATTTTATTCTTAGTATCGGGATTTTTATACCCACATTTAATCCAGTATCAGTATTTCATTCTCAATATCGGGATTTTGAATTATGTATTTTAACCCAGTAGCAGGATTTTATTCCTGTTATCGGGATTTGCATTCTTCAATTGAACCTAGTATGGGGAATTTATGAGGAATTGTTTTATTCTACCAAGAAATCAATCATCCTCACTGAATGGCACGCACAAAGAATACGGGACCTGACTGTCGTCGAAAACAACCACTAATAGGAGCAAACAAGCGGGTTTTGATACACAGAGGTGTTATTTCATCTGATTCAGTATACGAAGCATCAGGATCATTCACTAGGAATGTTCAAATAGAAATGCCAATTTCAAGTGCTCCCACCAAACATAATCCAAGTAAACCACAATTGTTTCCTCGGTTGAAACTCAAGATCTCTATGTTCCCAATTCAGAGTGTAGTGTATAACATAATTTTTTTTCTCTAAAATATTGTTGTGTTTCTATTCTTCATATGGTATTTTATTTTAGTGTTGTTTGTTTGTAGTATAAAGTAGAGATGAGTTGATTTCCCTCCCTCTTATTGATCCAGTTGGACGCCAAAAGCTAAATGGATAAAAATATGTAAACCCTCAATGGCAAGACAGTTTCTAATGTTGTCGGCCCACCACACAACCATTTCTTCACCATCTCTCTTTGTCCAATATCAAAAAGGTTATACCACATTGACAAGTTGAGCAGTTTTTTATTTAGTGGGGGTAAGGGTAAGGTCCTAGTGGCGAAGCTCAGAATGGAGCAAGTGACCCTCTCTCGCTTTTTATTATTAAAATGTGGTTTGGTTTCCAAAAAAGAAACCAAAAACCACCAATCTAACAACAAAACTCAACATAGGTTCAAAAGGCCTGAAAGGCTGAAAGAAAATGAATCAACAACACTCAAGTAGGTTGAGAAATAGCAGTAGTCGGTGACACCATCCAGGAACTAGGAGACGGAGCTTGCCCTTCCGCTTGAATCAAAGTAAGCGCTTCAAACTATATTCTCCGCATAATGATACTCGACTCAGGGACCGATGCTCTCTGGAAATTCCATCCAAAGAAACCATAAACCCAAAAGAATGAGACGAGACCAAGACTTACGTAGTCGGCGCACTCTATAGATAGAAGGCCAAGAAGATATGAATAAAGGTAGAGACATAGGGAGAGTTGAGGAAACCCCCCACCACTAAAGAACTGAAGACCGTACCTACTAAGCCCAATCACAAGTAATGAGAAAGTGAGAGGTGTCCTTAGTGTATATATCACACATAAGACACATTAAAAGACTTACTGAGATTGGAAAACCTCTGGACACCAAGAAAGATCTAGTAGGGATAGCCTCGAGTACGCCAAGCCAAGAAAAATATTGTAACTTAGGCGGAGCAGCACTACTCTTTCAAACTATAAAACCCAGAAAACCGAGCTCAGCTCGATTGTGCTAGAAAAGGCATCAAAAGCTCTCGAAGACGAGAAATCACGAGAATCCAAAGACCATGACAACTTGTCTGGGAGGAAAAATTCAAGAAGAACTCCCAAGAGAAAGGCAAGGAGACCCTCGAAGGCGATGATCCCTCTATCTAGAAGATGACGTCGAAAAATGAAGTTCTAGCCATTGTTAGCCTTATAATGAATATATGGCTGACCTTGTTCCACTAACAATCTGAAAAGTAGAGGGAACAAAGTCGAAAGAGGAACATATGTGACCCATACATCCTCCAAAAAAACATATGAAGCAGCCAGGCTCTCACATCAATCGAACCTTGGTTGGACCAAAACTCTTTAGAAAACGAGGATCTTGAGCCAATTGAGCAATATGCCGAAGAACCAAAGATAAGGAGTGATGAGCGAATAGAAAACATGAGAGATTCCACTTGAACTCGATCCATTCGTGACGAGCACACAACACCTTCCACCATAAGGAAGTACGCTTTATGGCGAACCGCCACCACCGCCACTTCACGAGCAAGCTCTTGTTAACCGCCTCCAGGTTACGAACACCAATGCCCCTTGAAAATTATAACGACATATTTGATCCTAACTGAAGTGGGCTAGGCAACCCTCGTTCAAATAGGAATCCCAAAGGAGACGCCGCTAGATCATCTCTATAAGAAGCAAAACCTGTTTTGGGCTCGCAAAACTGACATGTAAAAGATCGGGAGGTTGGCTAGAGTAGACCGAATTAACGTGAGTCAACCCCAGAATGAGAGAAGAAGTGCTTGCCACACCCTAAGCCTCGCTACGGAACTTGGAGATAATCGGGGTCCAAAATGAGGCATGTGTTGGGTTAGCTCCAAACTGAAAACTCGTATAAGTAATGAAGAGGTGATCTAAGTCGTAGTTCAAGGCCGAAGAAAGAGAAAAGTGATGGATCTACAATTAAAGAAGAATCGATTTCTCAAATTTGGTTCACAACTTAAAACAATTAAGCAACATACCAACGTGATAGAGCTCCAAGGGATCAGCCTCCAAAAGAAGTAAAGTATCATCCACAAACTGAATATAGGAAACACAAATGTTATCTCCAACCTGAACTCCATTGTATAAGCTCAATTAAATACCGTGTTCAAGGAACTGATGAAGGCCCTTGGCAAAAATGATGAACAAAAAGGGAGAGATAAGACACCTTACATATGGTGTCGTAGGGTAAGATTCATCTACGATGCCATATTATGACATTATAGTGGTTGTAGTACCTCTACGATGTCATGTTAAAACATCATAGAGGAACCTTACCCCTACGACTCCATACGACGCCATTACATGACGTCGTAAAGGAACTCAATACTACGACGTCATATAATGGTGTCGTAGAAGTGGACAACTTCTATGACGCCATAAAAAAAGGTCAGTCACATAAGTGGAAACCTGGTATAGTATAAGACTAATGGGCTGAAACTCAAAGAACTCTCCAAGGCAAGAAACCTTCAGAATAAGAACAAGGAAAGTCGAATTCAAGCCTTTTCCGAGCAAGCCAGTAGTGGAAAAATAGTGAAAAAATATCATGAAGTCATCCCTAATAATGTGCCAAACAATCCTACAAAAGAGGAGATTAAACCAGTCCGGACCCGGGGATTTATCTCCATCACATATAAGAGATAGCATGACGAATCTCCTCTTCGGAGAAAGGGAGCTCAAATGAGACGCACCCATTGAGGAAAGGGTCAGGAAGGGGAGAAGGGGGCCTGGATCTCTCTTTCCTCGCATAATGTAACCTGGAAGCAAAATGGGATGCAGTAGATGCTTTAATAGCATCAGGATCCGAGTGTTCAACCTCGTCCACTACAACTGTAGTGATGCGATTTCTGATCGCTCTACCTTTTGCTACCTTGTGAAAATAAGTCGTGCCACGATATCTCCCTTCAAAGCCCACTTGAGACGTAAGACTTTTGCTTCCACATGATGGCGTGCTGACTAGCTTTAGAGTAAAGATGATTGTCACAAGAGGACTTGTTAAAGAGCTCCTCCTCAATAAAGCTCGCAAGTCGGTCAACACATTAAAAGTCGATGCTTTGATCTCAAGTTCGGCAATATCTCTATCAAAATGACCAAACACTATGGAGTTCCAACTACGAAGATCATCTCGAAAACGCTTGAACTTCGACCAAAGAATATAATGGTGTTCCCCGAAGACCGCATAAAACGCCCTGTAACACTCAATAAAGGGCAAAAATCCCTCGTGATCTATCTAGGCAGAAGTGAAAAGGGATGAACCCCAATTTGTCTTAGGGGAAGGCAATAAGTTAAGATAGTGATCCAAGAGCATCCGTGAGAGCCCAGATTGAATGGGATTCGAGAGCACGTCAAGGTTATCTGTATACAGCAGGAAAAGATCGATGCGACTACTACGAGATCGAGGTTCGTACAAGGAGTGTTTCTTATTCGAAAGAGAGAGATCAATTAACCTAGAGACCGAGATAAAATATGCAAAATCACTACTCTGCATGAACTCTACTACCCGGCGACACCTTGTCCGAGGCCGCAACCATATTGAAATCACTAGGAATAACCAAACAGCGATCAGAAAAAGGAACAGTTGAGGAGAAGAGAGACAAAATATTCCGCCGAGCTATAGACGTAGAAGGATCATAGACATTAATGATCGTAACCTGCTTACCAGATGGGAGGTGTTCACTTGACCTAGAAAACAATATTATATTGGGAGTAGTAAATAATAACCTTGAACACAATATTTTTGATCCAAAAAAAAATCACACCGCCCGAGGTCCCGACTGACTGGGTAAAAACGAAGTCGTGGTCAACTCCAAAATCACACGACCAAATTGTGGAGAATGAGACTTTCTCCCTCTTCAACTCTTGAATCAATATAAAATAAGGATGGGTGGTCCCTATCCTAGATCCAACAACTTCTTCTTCGAGGAGTCGGGGCCTCTACAATTCGAGGAGAGGAAGTTCATTGACAATTATAGGGGTGATTCACCATGTTGCTAGTAACTGAGAGTATTGATTCGATCATGCGAAAAACCATACTGTCAAAACCATGATAGGTCACCCCTATTATATTGTCGAACCACATGACAACACTTAATAGAGGAACACCAGTGATAGGGATAATCCCTACGGATATCCCAAAAGAGCTCCAGATAGTCAGAGAATCAGGCTGAGGAAGAGAAACAAGGCTCCTATAAGTACGGTGAGAGGGAAAACTCTCAATTCGACCTCAACTTGAGTCCTAAAGAAACGAGGGGAGGAGATAGCCTCAACAACAGGTGGCACTGCATCATCAAAGTCATCGTCTCGATTATCGGTTGCAACTTCAACCCTAACATCTACGACAACCAATCCTTCATAAATGACAGCCTGAGACTCAACAGGTTAAACAAAAACCCCGTCGAAAATCCATCTTGAGCGTCAGCTATCACCTCAATGACACTAACAAGGACTCAAAGAGGACTCTCGTGGGCCGGCCTACTCGATCACTCTCTTTCGAGACTGAGACTTTTAAATTTTAAGCAAAAGGTACTTGTTTTAGGTAGCATTGTATAGATAAGGTGGAGCATCGTCATCCTGTAGTTGTACCAACTCATCATCTATTCTTACACGTTTAAACAACCACTTCATTTTTTGCAACATCATGATGTCAAAATTAATACCAAATAATAGAAATCACTTTCTAGGACCAGAGAAAATGCTTAGGACAAGCCTAACGAGAGTTTTCTGAAACATACGGCTGTGAACTATAATACCACACCATATATTCATCAAAAGAAAATCTCTGATGCAGTGTTCGCATTCATTTCCAATCAACAACTTTGTTCTCACTGCTCACTCTTGTAGCCAAGTTACAATTCAATACCAGGTTAGTGTGCACCAAGGAGTTGTTATATTCTCCACCATTCAGCTACCGATTGATGTTGTGCAGCAACCAGCTTGTAATAGTGTCAGTTCCGTCAGTTCCAAGACCCAGTTAATGTAGAATCCTCAAAGCCTATGCTTGAGATGAGTGAGGACATATACAACGCCATGTCCAGTCAAGGGCCACAAGAGGAAGTGAACATAAACCTTTGGACCGTTGACCTCAAACAATTGTATACAATCAACTCCTTGTAGCACCAAACAAATCAATCCTTTAAAGTTAAATCGGCACTTCCACACCTAATATGTTATTATGAGACTTCTTGGAAAGCCAGATTCAGTTCCTGGGCATACTTGGCGACCGAGCCGCCTCTTCTATTGGACAGAAAAGAAGATAAAAGCAATGTAAAAAACTTGATAATAAAAGAAAAACTTGAAATGACAAGACCACCAAAGCAAGGTTCTAAAACTCGGTAACGGTCAAAACTGGCGAGGTGCCGGTCAATGATTTTTTTAACTTATCGAGGAGATATAGGCAAAACGTGTTTTGTATTATATAAATAAATGGGTTAATTGTCAAAAAGTGCACTGAAGTTTTGTCCACAAACGGAAGCATTTGTGGGTGCACTGAAGTTTTGTCCATCGACTTTTTTAGAAAAACGTAACAGATTAATTGTCGAAAACTAGCCTAAAGTATTGCCCACACAACTTTAGAATGCATTATGTATTGCCCACAAATCTACTTGAATCTGCGAAAAACTGCCCAGACTATCATACCTGTTACGTTTTATCTATAAAAAGTCGGTGGACAAAAACTTCAGTTCACCCACAAAGCATGGACAAAAGTTTATGCATGCTTCCGTTTGTGGACAAAACTTCAGTGCACTTTTTGACAATTAACCCTAAATAAATATATAATACATATATTAAAGACACAAAGTGGCAATAGTTTGGTAAAATAAGATAGTTCCAAACGCATTTTTATTCATGTCCTGTGAATTTGAATTTTATTTGAAAAGTGAATTTAACTTGTTATCGATAATCTTCTTTTGTGTTCATGCTATGTACAGATCTCCTAGTACAAGTTTTCATATACACTTTAGCATTGTATATGAAAAGTTGAAAACTAGTTGACTGAGTTTTGACCAAGTTTACCAAATGTAAGTTTTGACCCATTTTCATTTGTCAGTGGAAATCGGTCAAAACTCAGTGGTTAAAAGTTACCCAAGTTCTTGGGGAAATATCGAGTTATTTAGAACACTGCACCAAAGTATCTGAATAAGCACCTGATGAGAGTAGGCAGACACCGTTTGACTTTTTCAAGCTCCACGAAGCAGAGATTGCAACGTTCCATCCTGCGTTAGTCATTTTGGAAGTATGCCATGTCAGACCAAGAACTCAAAATGATAAGTAATCGAGTCTGTAACACGTTAGATGAGGAGGCTAAACACACCTTTGCTCCGCCTCAATATCTACCCCAACAGACGATGATGCAGATAATGTTGAATAGATAACCGGACCATAAGTCCTCACCAGCTTAAGAAGCAGTTCCAAGCCAACTCCTGATTGCCTATAGATGATATAAAAAGAGAAATGAGAGAGCCATATTGGAAAATACTGCACTGTTGGCACTTTATTTTGAAACTGAAAGTGGTGGGCTTAGTCAGGTAAATAATAAATCATTAAGGGAACTTTTGCATAGTCTGTTGAGGACTCCTGTTAAAAAGAAGATTAAATTTATAACTTGCAGTATAATTACGTCAAGGGTTATCTTTTTTTGACGTTAAGATTTTAATGCTGTCACCGTGACTTGAATCCTGGCCACCAGGCCACAAGCTCAAGCGCTTGACCACTTGGACAAGCAAGTTTTGGTTACTTTAATGGGTTTTGCCAGTAGATATAACACTATTTTAAAGCACGAGGACAGTTCCCTATGAACTGCCCTGAAAAACTATGCAAAGAAGAATGCATGCAGAACATAACTTCAATACACTAGTTCTTCACCACAACAGCAGGGTTTGGAGAGAAGATTCCAATGGAAAAAAGGCGATACATAATATAAAACCAATAACTAGCAGAATAGATAACCACAACATATAAAACATGGAGGGTATAGTTGACGAAAATTTAAATCAGAAGTATGTTTTCCCCTCTGCATCAATGTGATAAATGAAGCCAACTAAATTGTGTTGGATCACTAGAATTAAACCAGTAGTTTTGCTTCGCAGATAATTATCCCTATAAAAATTCTGCCTAATCAAAACCACAACATTCTTACCTATCCACGTTACTTTCAACAAGGCATGAGAGGAGTGGCAGAAGACAAGTGCAGATATCCAGCGTGACAATGTCAATTTTCTCTGCTATAATGCTGATTACATCAGCAGTTACCTGAAAATTTCAAATATTATCCTAAATATATTTTTTTTTTAAACATCAAGATCAGCTCTGAAAAGTTAAGACGTTCAGATTCAAAACTATTGACAAACATATAAAAAAATGATGATCAATCCAGTACAAGTTACATACAGCATAGTCAGCCATTTTCTCCATTGCCCCAACAGCCCCCTTGACATCATTCCTTACCCAGTATCTATAGACTACCTGGAAAACAATGATAATACAGGATTCAGCAATTAGGCAGGTCCTAAAAAGAGATAAAACGAAACTGTGTACAAAGATTTAAGATCTTTCCTAATAATATCATCAGCATCTACAAATAAAAAGGTCAACATAGTGGAAAATCAACTAAATCCAAAAAGAGAGATTGTGGATCTATTATTTCTTATCAGTAATTGATCCAATCTCAAAGCAGCAAGTTTCTCTCATCATATATGGTATTGGACAATTCCATTTGAGACTATTTTACGCTGTCTTCGGTGTCCAGAACCCACATATCAAGAGTGGTACAGTTACTATCCTAATAATGCGAGCCACCAACCAATCCAAAACAATCAGCAACTCCAAGCAATAATTCTAGGAGGCTAGTATGTATTCTCATGAATTACCATTACCACAGGAATCCGAAAGGCAATATCTACCTTTTACATGCCACTTGATATCACATACTGAATCAATGGAAGGAAACTCACTCATCCGAGAAAGAGGTAAAATAACAAGATGCAAAAAAAAAGAGCAATATGCAGAAAAAAAAAATTATATCATGTAATCTCATTTCTAATTAATTTTAGTTTACCTCTAACTTGGTTAACCGAGACTGCATAGAGCTCATAAATTGAACATGTTGTTCCATTACATCTGCAATAGCATCCTCATCACTTGCAGATACCATTTCCTTTCCAGCATGTGGAGGGCGTCCTCTCTGTTTAAACTACAAGAAATTTGGACAAACTGCACAGATTATTATCTACAACGAGGAAAGAAAAACTACTTCCCAAGAACATCAGTTTGAACGTAGCACACAACTTGTAGTTAATGCATGCCAATCACACACAAAAGTACATGTTATAATGAATAATAAAATAAATGCCATGTGCTAAAGAAGGTAGTAAAGTAGAGTGTTCATAAGTACTAACCACCATGTGATTTCACTAATGCCTTATAATGACATTTCCTAAGAAAACACTCCCTCCTCCGTCCATGCTACTTTTGGGGAACATTTACGGATGAATTAAAGGCATTCAACTTCACTTCTACCTTTATGATAACTAAATAGTTTAACTATAGCTCTACCTACCTAAAAACTCAAGCCGATAGGTGGAAGCCCCAAGATGCTTATCGAGTGGTGCACGGATTCACATCTTTTAGTGTGGCTCTAACACCCCTCCTCACATGTAGGCCGGATAGAAAGGGTCCACAATATGTGGACCTAACACTTAGGCCCATGGGATTGCAGGTTGAAGACCACCAAGCTCTGATATCATGTTAGAGCCCGACCTACCTAAAAGTTCAAGCTGATAAGTGAAAGCCCCTAGATGCTTATCCTGTGGTGCATGGATTCACATATTTTTGATGTGGGACTCTAAAAAGTTCAAAGGGTTTTACTGAAAGGTAGGTAACCATAACTGATAAATAAATTAGTGGGAAGTAATCAACATGGTCAGCTCCCCAACTGGTAGTAAATCAATTCCACTCTCAGGTAGACATTGATGTTTCTATGGAAAAAATCACATGCAAAGGAAAATGAAAAGGCAAGGTTAAGACAAGGTCATACCGAATTGAAAGAGTGCATATTAACAGTAGGTAACGCCACTGGGGAAAGAGTAGTGGTAGGTCCCTCGGAATTAAAAGATCTTTCTTTTTTGTCCCAATTCACAACAAGTGACCGCATTCTTCCTGGATGTGTTCAGCAAAACAATGAGATAGTTCACCAGTTTGACTAAAAACAAAACCCATAATTAAGTATCACCATACCTCCTCTCTGACCTTCATTTGAAGAAGCATCTCTGTTTGCTTTATGACTACGACTTTCATCTGAGGGAAATATATATATTAAAAGCTCAAGTATGTAGATTAAAACGTTCAAACTCAAGCAAAGGATAGGCACTTGTTAAAGACTTCAAGACCATTAACTCATGCCTAAGCAAGTCAACGAAGCCAACATCTAATACAAGAAATACTACGATGAAATTTAAGGGGTGAATAATCAGGGGAAAGAGTTTAGCATCAGTGTAGAAGTCTTAATGACACGCACATACAGACCAGGTGTGTACATGATAACATGTAATTAGTACCTACTACAATACCACTACACACACTTCTTTCACTTGCCAGTGTGGGTGTGTGTATCTAAACATTTAAAAACGCTATGTTTTTACTTTTCAAGTATCGTAATTTATATTTTATACTCCTACTCAACTCCCTGACTCAATATATATGTACATGACAATGTTTGCAGCATACAACATGACAAAAACATAAAAGAGGGATGATTTCTGTTTCTCATTTAATATCTCTTTCGGGTGAGAGTATTTTTTCCCTTGTCCTTCTCTAGGTGTTTATTCTTAGCATGTTACACTAACAAACTAGAACCTAGACAATGTTCCCACTGCAACATAAAACTTCAGGGTACCCACCAGATTAAGTCATATATCAAGAACATATAACAAAATGATATGACCAAGCAATGTAGTTGAAAATTTATCCAAGTTATAAGCACTAACTACTATGCACCCAAAGGCGTAAAGCACACACAACAACATGAAAATACACATACAGCTTTCGTGCTGGTAGCTACAAGGTGGCTCTGTCATTGAATTTACTTCATACTTGGAAGGTCCAGTGATAATAATATCCTTCATGTTCTTGTCATTAGACAATGTTCCTTGAGTTGAACCCTTGGCTGTAGGATAAGCATTCTTATCCACAGTACCACTCAATTCAGTAGCCTTATGACTTGCCATTTCAGACATGATCGAGAGACTTGGTCTATCGACTTCATCTCTGGTATTTGAAATCTTCCTCATATCAGTTATCTTTGATTGCAATGAAAATGGCATTGTTCTTCCAGCAAGACCTATTTCTTTTCTTGATTCAGCTGCCTGCTCCGGCCTTATATGTGTTCTAGGCACAATTACTGGAATGACATCTGATCTGTTGAAGACTGGAACATTTCCTGTTGAATGTACTTTTACGGGATTCCTTCTTTGTACAGTTGTACTAGAAACTGCTGCTGAACTTTCCAGAGTTATCTTTGAGCCAGTGTTCATGTTGACTCTTTGAGGAGTGCCTGGCACACTTCCGGAGGCTTCAACCATATAATGTGAACCAAGAGTGATAATCAGATAGTGCAAAAGTTCAACAGATTTACGAAGGGAAAAATAGAAAAAGATCGTGGCAACAGTGCAAAAAAAAAGATGACATACAGGCCAAAAGCTTTGATTCTTTAGTAGAATCAGAATTTTGCGAAACTGACAGCCGCCCAAGGGATTTTGTTTCCCTCACCAAAGGATCTGAATTTTGTGAAACTGATAACCTGCCTAAACTAGCCTTCCCACTGTTCTCATTGAGGGCTGAAAGATTCCTACTGGAAGCATCTTTAGATTCATTATGACCATTTAACTTAGCGACATTTCCAACTGCATAAGGCTCTATACGCTGTAAAAAATGTAACCAACAAGTTAGCAAAAATTGTGAACAGCAAGGAAACAATAAAAGAAACCCAAAAATAACAATAAAGAAATGGAAGAAAAAATTGAGCATTACCGAGATGTCTACAACCCATACTCCAACACAACTTTGATTATACGAGCATCCAAGAAGCTTTCCTTCATGAACATTAAGATCCGACAATCTCGACCATCCCACATCCACCGAATCGTGGCATCGTATTGGTTCCCATGAAAACACCTACAGTTAATAAAAATGAATAACAGTATAACACAATAAACTGAAAGTGCCATGTTAATATACGAGTTGGTCAAATTATATGACAGTCAAACAAAATTACCTTCATAGTTTCATGCAACCCACAAAGTACGTTCCTCCCATCTGGATTGAAGGTCAAACATCGCACTCCAGATGTCTAGAGTAAAGTTACAAATGAGTAAGAATAAAAATATCATTTTGTTAACTTTCTTGAAAATATCTCTTACATTGCCAATTCCAAGCTCCTGAGAATATTAACCACCCCAACATTACTGATAACATAAGGCATACCTCAGGTCCAGCTGAGCCTATTAGCTCAAAGGTTTCCAAATCCCAAAATTTAACGGTCCTATCCGCAGAACCTGCGCAAAAGAGAAAAGAATTTGAAACAAAGTCAAATTTCAACTTAGTAGGCATGAACAAAACATTTCGTGCCACACAACTGAGACAGAAATATCCATTCACATTAAAGAATTTAACAGTCCTATCCGCAGAGCCTGCGCAATAGAGTGAAAGAATTTTAAACAAAGTCAACTTTCAACTTAGTAGGCGTGAAAAAACATTTCGGGCCATAACTGAAAGACAGAAATTGCCATTAACACTAAAAGTAATGAAGTTGAGACTTGTTATCAAGTAAATGTGAAAAGTATGAATTTGTTCTGTTCTATGCAGAGAGTGGCAAGATTCAAACAATTGAAAATCTTGTACAAAGAAACATGCCAATTTTGAAGCTGTTATCTTTGCTAGATGGATGCTGAAGATGTGGAGTGAAATGGTCAAATTCCAACATTTCTCCATGTATGGATTGTATTCGCAAACATATCCTAATAAACCGAAGTCATAACATATTTTCTCAGTTACCAACGTGAAGTATGAGGTAACAATTTGGAGAAGAGACCTTGTTGGTACTGCATGATGTTTCAAGAATAAAGGGGGAAGGGAACAAGTGATACATGAGGGATCTAACTACATATTAACACAGTAAAGGTTATGGTTGTTCTTGTTAATATGATGAGTCATTCATTGTTCCAATTGTAAAAAGAACATTCCTCATACGATCAACATCTTTTTTATTTCAATTGTAATTGAAACAACCTTCTGAATAGCAGCGTAAATGCATCCATTAGATGCAAGTATATAACAAGCAATTGAAAAAAAAATTTAACTCACCTGTAGCCAGCAGAAACTCGCTAGGATGAAAATCTATACAATGAATTTGGCCCTCATGACTCTTGAAATCATGCAACAACTTTCCAGCAGTCAGATCCCACAGCTGTTAATAAAGTGCACATGGTGAAGTCCATTACAAAGAAATATCACCAGTAAACTAGAGACGCATATGTGTTTTACTTTCATAAGAAACACGAATTAATCAGGATCTATGATGTATATACATGCAACACATTCTTCAAAAATCACATAACAAGACTACAACAAACTGGTCATAAGCCTTTTCTAAGCTTCTATTTGCAATTATGGCTTTCCTTTTACTAACTAATCAGTATCTTGAACCTTTAGAACTGTAAATTAAAAAGAGCACTCTAAGCACATCAAAAACATTATTAAAAGCAGAGGATTGTCAAATAGATAAGTTATTTTACAAGTATATGTATATATATATATATGTTCATCAAATAGTGAAATAGGTCGCTTCTTTCTGCTCGTATGAGAGTATAAAGGAAGATGAATGTATTTGATGACATACATCAAAATAACTCTAACCTTCACAGTGTTGTCCTCACCACCAGATACAACCCAACGGCCATCTGGAGTGAATCGGATTGCATTAACCCCTCGAGTGTGGCCCTTGTAAGTGTGGATACACCCTTTCTTTCTGATATCCCATATCTTTAGATTTGTATCAAGAGAGCCAGAGGCAAAGAACTCCCCAAATGGATGGAAGTCCACAGATATACAGTTTGATCTGTGCCCGGTGAGTGTGCGGACAACTGACAAATAAAATATCCCAGACATCAAATTGACAGGCATGTCATACATACTCAATAGGGTTTGATGGTGACAGTGATACTGTCATATTAATCTGTATATATTTTAGATGATAAAATGGAATTCAAAGACATACTCTTGGCCTCTTCTAAATCCCAAAGCTTAATCGTACCACTTGCTGCTCCAGCAGCAACCAGAACTTCAGAGGAATCAAAACTCACTGAATCGATACCACTTGTATGTCCAGATAAACTCTGCAAAGGATATCTGAAGTCAGTGATTTAGATATAAATCGATACTACTGATTAAATTGGAAAATGACTAACCTACTTGACATTCTAGCTAACTACTGTAATTGAATCACATTATGGAGATTCAAATGCTTAATTTCGAAAACCACTAACCTAAGGTGACACAAGGTAATGTTTTGGCACCCTGTGTACACTATGGATTCACATAAACAATTTCAAAGGTACGCTATGCTATCAGAAGCGGAATTGGAAGGAGTGCTACACAAATAACATAGAAACTAAAAAGCAAAACAAGTGAATAGGAGGAAAGCAACTAACCAGAATAGCATTGGGTTTCCCTATAGCCCACAAATTCACCTTGTGATCTTCACCTCCAGTAACGAGAACCCTGGACGATTTCCTCCCAATCTTGAGGCAGTTGACACTGGAAGAATGTGCCACAAACTCCTCTGAACAAAAATCAGGTTAAGGTTCACAACAAGCTCACCAAATCAACTAAACAGCAAAAATGTAGTCAAGTGGACTCTAAGAGCAGCATTAGAGCAAAAATCAAGTGAAGTAGAGCAAAACTGTTACAGTGAAATGAGATCTAAATCCAAGGAATGTGAACAGGAGGCAAATCAGCCCCACCGATCAGATCGAGCAGATGTGTAGTCATTTTTCACACACGAGATTAAAACAGAACCCTAGAAAACGAAAACACAAGCAGCGCAAGGAGGAAGAACATACGGAGTTTGTAAGCGCGCTTGGTGGTCATGGCG
Organism: Erodium maritimum; assembly: GCA_963921825.1. NCBI lineage: Eukaryota > Viridiplantae > Streptophyta > Magnoliopsida > Geraniales > Geraniaceae > Erodium > Erodium maritimum. Next base: position 68,735,680 of record OY997590.1, on the reverse strand, counting down.
ACGAAACCCTAGGAACGGCGGCAAGAGAAGAAGAACGGCAACGCAAACAGTAGGAATCGAAACCAGACGAAGTCGGTTTCATCTTAGAGGTAGAAGATCGGAGACATTGTAGATCTCAGTGAGAGTGAGAAGAGACGAGTCTGCTCCATCCAGAGGTAGGCTCTCTCTCCCTCTCCCTACCAGTTTCGTCCCCTTTTCCTCGTAGGTCGGAAGTCACAGTAGCTCTACAGTTGCTGCCAAGAACACAGACCGTGTCTCCGTTGCTGCTCAGTTCAAATGTAGATTTGGCCGGAAAAGGCTACTTTCACTTCACTTGGGCTCGCAGGAATGAACAAAAAAACAACGGACCTGCACTTTCATGTTTTTGGATTTCCGTTATATAATAGCTCTTCTGTATATTCGTGAGGATTACACATTCCATATTATTTTTCTTCTAGATAAAAGATTAATATATGGATTAGTTATGACAGTAACAATAGCACTCATATCGTCATATGTACGAAAGAAATACAACCAGTAATCCACTGAATAATTCTTGGACCCACCTATTTCACCAACCATCCTCCGCTTCCTGGAGAGGACACGTGTCTTGATTGGACACATTATACTCTTGTACCCTAAGAGCATCCACAATCATCTCGTCGGCAGCCGGCGAGATGACGCCGACGAGATGGTTTAAAATATGTTTTTTAAATCATCTTACCAGCTCACCGTCAGCGAGGTCTGCAGTGAAGTACTGTTGCTAGCGAGGAGCCGCCGACGAGATGGGGAAAAAGCAATTATAAAACAAAAAAAAATTGCTACTCAAACCCACAACTTTATTATAATTATACATATAGCACACAGACGATAATTAAAACATAATTTAGCACGCAGATGGTAATTTAAAACATAATTAAACGATATCTAATTTTATTACACGATCACGATCTACAACTCGTGAACGTACTACAGGAATTTGGGATGGTCTCGAACGATCTCCCACAGAAACAGCTTCGTGAAATGGTTGCCATGAGCCCTGTGGTGCTCAGCGGTTGCTTGGGAACGATGGTAATTCTCGGTACTTCCCGGCGGGGCGTTATGAACTGCTACACGGTAGCACAGTTCATAACGGTGGATTTTCTTGGCGAGATCCTGCCAGTGGTCTCGACACTGCTTATGGGTTCTCGGCGGGGAATTGGCCGGAGCACCGTGGACAAAATTGGCGTAGACTACCGGCCAGTACCTATGATTTGGGCCCGGTCGGGCGTCCTGTAGCCAACATAGGACCAGCATCATCTCTTCCTCGTTGGTCCACGGGTATGAAGGGGAGGAAATAAGGAAGAACAAAATTTTGGGAGATAGAGAGAGAATTGGGAGAAGATGTGTGAAGAATGAAGGAGGAGAGGGTGCTATTTATAGCCCAAGCCGCCGGCCACAAAGGGGCATTTTGGTCTTTTTGTGGTGGTGCTGGCATTAATGGCACGCATCCCAATAAACCTACAATTCATAATGGAAAAAAAAAACTATTTGTTTGACCAAATTGAAAAACCATCAATTGATTATCGAAACATACAACAGTTTTGTAAAAAAAATACTATTTTAAAAAATTACCGAAACATAAAACTTAAAACAATTCATTAAAGAAACTGGAATTACAACTTCAAAAAAAACACAAGTACGTTAAATAAACAGCGGCGTCACTGGTTCATCAGATTGCGCAAAATCCTAAGCTGCGTCATGTGGGTCTCGAGCTGATCGGGATCTATGCCCGAAGTGTCCCTTGCTTCAGCTTCCATCCACTGCTGGTATGCCATCAGCTTCAGCTGCGCAGCCTTCTCAATGGTCCTGGCTTGGCTTGCTTCTTTGGCCGCTATATGGGCCCTCTCGACACGACCGGCAACTGCTTCCTTAGAGGATGATGTAGAGGCCTTACCTCTGAGCCTTGCAGCCTTGGCAGCCTTCTGGCCCATAGGCCTCTTGTACTGAGGTTGACCGTCCGTATTAGCACCCGTCGTCTGCTGACTGTCCTCATAGCCCGGCGTGTCTTCCCTAGTACGCTTCCCCGAGTCGGCTGATTCCTCGACATCGAAATGCGTAACCGGTGTCCCTTCATCGGGCGCGTCAACGAAAAAATAATAGGAATTCCATATGTGTTCACCTTTCACAAGACTCCACCAGTGTTTCCATGTGAATGGATGACCACAAGCTTGTACGCATTTCTCCTCGGTCAAACTCATGATTTCCGCGTCTGACCGGCCGCTCCTGTGGTCCTTGCAGTTCTTCACAAACAACCCTTGGAAGAACGTCACTCTGGTATTTGCCTGCTTCCAGTGGTCTTTGCACTGTTTAGCCGTCCTCACCGGATCATCCGGGCCCCGAGTAGAAGACATTTCATCAGCGATGGCCCCCTAGTACTTCAGATTATGCTTCTGGTTGCCGTGCACTAAGTCGTACGAGTGGTGCATCCAAGCTCGAACTAACCTGCAGTCTTCCTCGTCGGTCCACAAGACACGCTTTGCTTTGGCCTTTGAAGGACGGACGGACGTCGGCGGGCTCGGAAATAGTTGGAGAGGATTAGACGGTCGGGTTGGGGGAAAAGCTCGGGTCCAAGAACTCTTGGTACAACGCTTCATCCGTCACCTACCTATAGTTAAGAACCCACTCGTTGAGATCGAAAGACATAGCGACAATTGGAAATTTTGGAAGTGTAGTAGAAGCAGAAAGAATTGGATTGTGTGTGAAAAATGAGTTTGGGGGTGTTATTTATAGGGGGAAAGTGGAAATAGCATTAACTTTTGTTGCCAGCGACCACGCCACGTGTCGTCAGCGAGTGGGTCGCCAACGGCCAGGGCGCCGCCCGAGACAGTCAAAGTCCAACTCGCCAGCGAGATTTGCTGGCGAGAACGCCAACGTCTCTCCATCTCGTCGGCGCCCTTCTCGCTTGCTCCTCGCCAGCTCCCTGCCTCCTCCTCGCCGGCGACTTCTCCTCGCCAGCACCATCTCGCCCATGACTGTGGGTGCTCTAAATGATTGCATGTATACTCCTTCAAAACGCCCACTAATTCATTTTTAATTAACGAGAATCTAATTTTACAAGCTGAAATTACAAAAAAGGACAGTAAAGTTTATACTTTTAGAGGTAATATTACCACACGAGGAAAAATCAAATAGAAACCATTCTTTAAAGTAAAAATCGTGTGAACCAATCCAAGCCATTCATTTTAAGAATGGATGGATGGGATGCAATTGAGTTGTTGACTTGTTGACTGCATAAAAACAACACTTTTTAGTAAGTGGTAAGAGCTTTTTAGTAAAGCCATCATATTATTTTTTTTATCAATTCACTAATTTAATTTTTCCTGCTTCGTTTGAACTCCGATTGGCTTCAAACTTGCGCCATTAATTTTGTTTTTTCAAGGGCTTTCTATCAAGATCAGTCATGAATATATTTCGAAGCACGAAAAAAAATTATTTCAGGGCTGATTTTAAAAAAAAGTTAAGTTTGGGTAATTTTTATCAACACTATACACTGGGTTTATCAACATTATACACTCGGTTTATCAACACTATACACTGGGTTTATCAACACTGAACATTAGTTTTATCACCTCATTTTCCAAAATCGAACATGATTTTTATCACATCATCACATGTTTTTTTATGAACACTAAGCACTAGTTTTATCAACACTAAACATTATGTTTATCATTAAATTACATGTGTTTTTATCATCCCATCACATGTTTTTTTATCAACATTAAACTCTATTTTATCACCCTTATTTTTAATTGAACACGATTTTTATCATCTCATTATCTGTTTTTTATCACCCAGTACATGTTTTTTTATCAACACTTAGCACTAGTTTGATACCCCAATATAAAAAATGTATTAGTGAAGATTTATCAACACTCAACATTGTTTTTATCACCCCAATATAACTTTTTTATTTTTGTGCTTCAAAATATATCCATGACTGATCTTAATTTAAAGCCCTTGGAAAAAGAAAAATATTGGCGCAAGTTTGAAGCTAATCGGAGTTCAAACGAATCGGGAAATATTAAATTAGTGAATTGGTTAAGAAAAAAATGGACACTTGTCCACATGGCACCATGATATTATAATTATGCTCTTGCTTGTGATGATGTGGCATCGTGGTGAATGTTAGATCTTAGGTGTATGTGACTTGGATTGGTTCACACAATTTTTAAGATAAAGGAAGTTTTTAGTAGATTTCTCCTCATTACCACAGTACTTTAAATCTTATGTCAGTATCTTAAATATTTTATATTTTATTAAGAGTATCTTAATTTATTTTTATTACTTTTCTAAACTTTCATTAATTCATTTAGAATATTCTAAATCTTTTTTGTATTATCTCAGTATCCTAAATTTTCATTAATTTTATTCTAGTACTCATTGTTAACTTTTTATCTTATTTTTCATCTAAAACAGGTAAAATGACCATAATACTCTTCACTAACAACCAAATTTAAAGTAAAGTTAACGGTAAATATTAAAATGGAATTAATAAAAATTTAGGATATTGAGGTAACATAAAAAAAGATTTAAGGTATTCTAAATGAATTAGTAAAAATTCAAGGTATCAAAGTGAAACAAAAATAAATTAAGATATTTTAAACGAAATATAAAAAATTTAAAATACTAAGATAAAATTATCCTTACCTTTTATAGAACCATATGCTTAAAAAGTTTATTATTACACTTGTTAGGTATCGATTTGTTGTATTGTCCCATACAACTTTAAAGAGTAGTTATATACCCTAATCATTTATCATTGACTAACATAAGTTAATTAATTATATGAAAAATAGTAAAATAAAATGTACAATTTACATTTCTTAAAGTTCACGGTGTATTCTAAAATGTTTTGCTTGTTTATCAACCATGTGCACGAATTAATAAAGTTTTCTACTAAATTTGATCAATGGTATAATAAATTATAAAAATGTATATAAAAATTCTAATACACGATGCAAACTTATAAAAATGTATATTATATAGACGTTTTTGGAACTTCTTTAGTAGTAATTTAACATGATTATAATTTGTTATATACAATATATTGTATAGATTTATATATAGGGAGAAAATAATATTGTATTTATAAGTTTATAATCGGTTAAATTAAATGTGGATGGTATAATTGTTTCCCTCCTTCCATGAATCAAATTGATGGAGGAGAAAGAGAACACGAGACGGACCCAGGGCAACTTTATTATAAGAACCCCACACCTTGTTGATAACTTGTGTCACGTTTCTCATTAGTATCACCACCCATCATGTTCCTTTGTGTTCTTTGATACGTACTTGCTACCTCTTTTGATTGTTACTGCTTTTACACCACTGTCACGCTACTCTATTTATGCTCCCTTTGTCTATTTCGGTTTTAGTTTCTTCAGTCATGAAAGCAATCAGGAACCATTCAAAGCGCAAAGAGTAATTTAGCTCGACCAACCATTTTTATTTGGAAACATTGATACATAAATTGCAGGTTCCCTTTTCACCAGCGACGCCTCGGATTCCAGCCTTGGACGTCGCTGATGAACACTTCCTCTCCTTCACCTTCTTCTTCCACTTTCTTTCCCCTTTTTTTTCTCTTTTTTCAGCCGATTTCTGGTTCGTTTTTCACCTCTGCTCGTGCTCGTCCTTTGTGCGTCTGCGCATCTCTCATCGGAGCTTGGACAACCTCGGAGGCTCATGCTTGCAGGTGCTTGGAAGCTCGTGGTTCGCCGGGCCTTTGACGTTGCTCGGAATTTCTCTTTGGTCACGGACGCTTCTTTGGCCTGAACCTCGCCGTTGTGCCCGTGGATGGAGGTCGGGGGGAAGGTTCGGAGGATGGGTGGTGCTGCTCTGTCTGGCGACGCAGGCATGGACCCGGTGTCAGCATGGTGGCTGCTTGGTGGGACGCGCAGGTTGGTACGTGGTTAGGGTTGGGCCATTGGGCTCTCTCGAGTTCGGGCTAGGCTTATTGGGACTGTTAATTTGGGCCTGCTTTGGGTTGGATCCGGTTGGATCTTGATCAGGTCCAACCGGTTTGACCTGAACAGGTTCAACCCAGTTCGATTTGGACCTGGGTCATCCCGGTTCGGCCAGGACCTGGTTCAACCGGTTCGGATGTGTTTTAGAGTGGGTTGCTCCGGGTTCGCTTGGCGGTGGTGCTGCCGTTTGGTTGGTTCGTTCTTGATCTACCGTGGGAAACTTTTTGTAAGTCAACGATTGGTTGTGGATCGGGTCTCGTTCTGTTGGAGTAGGCTGCTACTCTTCTTGTTGGCTTTGGTGTCTTCCTTTGTCAGGCTCTAGACTAGATCGTGCTCGGTATCATTACAGGCTTTCTCCTTTGGGTCCCTACTACCGGTTGGCGAGGGGTTACCAGTCTCGGTTTCGGAACGCTCACCACGCTTTCTTGTTTCGGTTTCTCGGATTGGTAGACTTGTTGTTGCTGGCTTGGAGTTTGGAACTCGTTCTCGGTAGAAGTACTAGTCCTCCCTCTTTTAGGGCCTCCTTTCGGTGTTGGCCGGAATAAGGTTTCAGAGGGCTGAGTGCGAGCTTATTTGTCTTCTCCGTGTCTCGCGATTTTTTTTTAGGAGCTTCGCAGTCATTGGAGGTGTCTGGCTCTAGCTCAAGTCGTGGGACGCGCTTCTACAACCTATTGGGTTTGGATCGTTGTTGAGTTATTCTAGCTGCTTCTGGTGCTTCACCACCCGGTCTCTAGAGTGTTGGCCAACTATTCTGAGGCCTTCCCCTTCGGGTCCTTACTGTTGTCGTCTAGAGTTCGGAGCTCGTACTCGGTAGAAATATTGGTCCTTCGCCTTTTTGGGCCTCTTTCGGTGTTTATCGAATTTAGGTTTTGGAGGGTTGAGTGCGAGCTTTGTCGTTTTCCATATCTCTTACGATTCGGCTATGCGGTTTCAATGGTGGACCTTCTCTCGGGTCTTTGGAGGTGACTAGTTCTTGCTCAGGTCGTGGAACGCGTTTCTACAGTCTAGCGGGTATGGATCGTTGCTGAGCTACTCTAGCTGCTTCTGGTACTTCAACCTATCGGGGTCTCCTGTGGCGTAATTCGCTGCCTACTGATCTTTGTTTGGTAATTCCTCTCACACCCTATCCTTTCATTTGATTCGATTGGCTTCGCTTCTTCTCGACCCGTTGTTTGGAGTTCGAGCTCACCGGTTTTAGGTTGTTGTTGGCTGCCGGTGAGTCCTTAAGGTTGTTCCTTGGTCTAAAGCCTTTCGTTTTATCTGTTGGGAGTGGTGTATCTCAGTTATTCTTCACTGATATTGTATCTATCGATCGTGGTCCTGGCCACCGGCGTTTTTAGTACACTCTTTCTCGCTAAGATTGAGTGTTACTAATGATACAGGGAGTTCGGTACAACTCTGATTATGTTTGCAGTGCTTCTTCTGTGCCTGCTTTTCTTGGTGGCCAATTCTTGGTTGTGGCTTTTGTCTTGACCGGTTGTTATGGGGTGCTTGGTCTAGTCGTTCTTGTTGCCCATCGTGGCTTTTCTTGTTGGCTTTGACCTTCTTCCTTTGGTTGTTGTTTATCCTTGTAAGTCCCTGCTTGGGCTCTGCTTTCTTTGATTGTGTTTTGGTGTATTGAGGTTCCCTGAGTGGACCGTCCATATGTTGTTGTTTTCTCTGTTTGTAGAGAATTTTGGTTGAGTATCCATTGTGGATTACTCGTGTGGTTGTATTTCAAACTCTGTTCTTCTTTCCAAAGAACATTTTTAATTTAAATTTGCTTTGCCGATCAAAAAAAACACATGGATACATAAGATTTTATTTGAAAACTCACAAAATACATAAAAATGTATTGGGTACAAGAAATTAGGCCCACCATATAACAGGTATAAAACATGTCTCTTTAACCGGTCAATGAGCGGCACCGTTTGTTATCTTAATCAAATACTTGAGTTTAACATCATCGACAGACAATAAAAAGACCCGGCATTCCTCTGGAATTTGGCCCACCAATGAAAAAAGTGAAACCCTCTCGTGAACTAAGCTCACAATATACTAGGCATCATTCCGTACCAGAACACGGGTATGTCCCATTCTCTACACCGAATCACAGTAACCTCCGCAATTTCCTTCCCAAGTACTCTTGGGAGGAGGTCGTTCACCTCATCCAATACTACCCCTTAGTCATTCTTGCCAATCATACTCCATGCATTTGACTCGTATCTGTAAATACCGCTCCATCCACATTAACTGTACTCTAATCGAGCGGTGGTGGGGACCATCATATCTCTCTATATCGGGGTAGGGGTGTCCCGGGCAGGGTGCGCCAACCGCAAATTATGGAGGTGACTACGGACTGTAGCATCTAGGGATATTGATAACAATGGTGTCTTCTCCCAAACCACGCCATTTCGTTCCTTCCATATCTCTCGAACTATCAAAGCCATATGTGCCTTGAGGGGTATATCAGAGATGGGACATGACTATCGTCCATCAGTCCATAAAAGTATGTATAGTAAGGATGGTGATACCTGAGTAAGCCCTTCCTCATATCTCCTGGGCAAACAGGAAATGAAGAAAAAGGTGGGATGCTGACTCCTGCCCCACCCTATAGACAGGGCGTTCAGTCGGGATCGGTACCAGTTTTATCTGAAGGTTAACCGCCACCTGCAATGTACCCAAGAGTACCATCCATTTAAAAACCTTGATTTTGGGTTGAATATTAATGTCCCATATTGGGGTCCAAATTGTGGTGCATTTTATGAGTGTACACCGACCATTCATACGAGCTAGCTCCCTATACCTTTCTTTACACGTGTAGAGCCCTCGTGTGTTACGAGTCTAGTACCACTTGTGTATCCTCATAGCGGATATCGTACCCACGTGTAAGGGATTGCACGGGGTGTCCCCAAAAACCATACGGGACACCCCCTATCATCATAGTATTTTCATCCCCAACAATCCATCGTAGTCCTTGACAGAACAGATCATGTGTCGCTCTGACCCCCGACCAAATATAACTCGAGTTTAGCCCCCCTCCTCCCTTTAGTTTTGTGCCCTACGACAAATCCACATTAACATGTTACAAACGTTTTTGTGAGTTAATAAATAAGTTGGCAAACATTTTACTATCATTAAGTTGTAATGTTAGTAAAACTGTGAATATACTACTTCCTATAAGATATTAAGGAACATTTCCCTAATAGTATAACCCTTATAGATAAAGGAGTAAGTTTATTCACTTGTCCCTAGTCTGAACTTATAGTTAGAGCTGACGTGACTTTTGACGAGAGGATCACGTTTTACTGGTCATGCATATAAGAATATGATTCAAAGTCACGAATGCCAAAGAGTTTGACATTGTGACGACCCACCTTGAATGTACTTAATATAACTAAGACATAAGTACATTTTAACTACCCGCGTAGTCCTTACTCCTACGACCGTGACATCACCATGTGATCTACATAATGTGGATTCATGTTTTAAGCTAACCAAACGCTTATCATAACAGATAGTTATAAAGGTAGTGTTTGGACATGGAGACACACATGTGAGGCATATGGGTGATGGTCAAAAGGACTTTTCATTTGTGGTTACACAAGTCAAATGTCATTAAAACGGTCTCTCTTGATGAGTAGGAGGTTTGTAACAGAATCATGGACATCCATGTGGTTCGTCACCTACATTCCTCACTCTAGAAAACATATTGAGACCGAATTAAAAAGGATGACGGTTCTATGCCTTTATTCAATTGTGACACTCGCCAAATGATAAGAGGGTAAGACTACACAAGGTAATAGGACTTAGTCATTAATTCTATGACTCGAATTATCATAGGTCTTACTAGAGAGTTACCCATGACCTATGAATGGAACAATTGTTTCATTTCACTATCCAACGTCATATGAATCCAAAAGGGTCACACAAAGAGGAAGACCACAACAAAGTGAATGAAATATGTTATCGATTAAATAAATGAACGAGGTATTATATATTGATATAATTTAATGGGTTAAATACCTTTTGGTACCCTTATGTTTGGTCCACAAACCTTTTGGTACCCTTATGTTTGTTTAATATATTTTGGTACCCTTATGTTCGGTCCACGGACGTTTTGAGCGTTTGGGGTAAAAAACTAACAGAGAAATGTTAAACGACCATTTTACCCTTTGGTATTTCAGTTGACTTTTGACTTAAGAGTAAAAAGACCATTATACCCTCAATTGTAGATTTAATTTCATTATTTTTGATTAATTTTAAGTTGTAAACTTTTTACTATGCAACTTTTATTTATTTTTTTGAGTTTTAAAAATATTTTAATAAGTATATACATATTTCAATTTTCCATAATTAAATTATTTTATATTTTTATGAAAATTGAAAAAAAAAACTTAAAACTTATTTATTTTCAGAATTTATTTAAATATTTTTTATTTCTACATTTTTCTGTAAAATTCACATTAATTAATTTTATTATTTTTTAGATAAATAATTGAAAAAAAATCAAACAAAAGTATGATATTCTTCTTTCGACAATCGTTCATCCCATCCAAATCAGATCCAAAAAACATGAACTCAATCCAAACATGAAGATGAAATTAAGGTTCCTAACTCACACTAATGTTGCAGTAATATTGTTTCCATCTTTCTCAACTACCAGCCCAAAGACTCCTCACCAACACTAACAATCTGAAATCAGCTTGTAAAGACTTTTACTTGATAAATTTGGGATCAATGTCCTCAACATTTTGTCCCTTAGCGAAATTGAAGCTTAGATCTAGATGAACCAAACGCCCCTGGTCTTCTCGCTGCTACTAGTTCGTCCGGTAGTTGAAGCTTCGACATATATGGAAGAAGAACATGACTTGATCTGGAAGACGATTTTTGGCCCAAACGAGTTTGGCCAAGAAGACGAGTTCCGGTGAAATCGAGCTCTCCTTCAGCGACACAACTCCTACGCAAAGTTAGATCTCGCCATTGTAAAATCTCCAACATATGATCCTATGTAGGGGAAGACATGCTTACACTAGCGTCTTCGCCGCCCCTCTCTATTGAGCCTTAGTCGCCCTTCTCAACCTCAACCACGATTTCTGGTCTGGAGAACATATCTACACAAAATCTCATATGGGGTCTGTTGTGGCATGAGGCGAGTAGAAGGGCGGAGGAGATGGGTCGGTGTCGTTCTCCAACGAGGATCTATATATAGACCGTGGTTAGAGGCGGGGTTGAGCTCTATTTCTTCGATCCTTGGCTTGTCGTTGTTTACCATGGACGAGGAGGACAGAAAAGCGAAGTTGGGGGATGGGGACAAGGACGAGGACGGGCAGTAGATACGCACAGCAATGCGACCTCCACCCCCACCAGATCGTCGGCGTCCTCCTCGTGGTGTTGCATGTCCGACAGCGGAGATAGACCCTCAACTCACCGTTGTCGTCTGTATTAGATCTTAGATAAAGAACAGATACAAGAGAGAGAAATGGTCGAGGAAAATGAAAAGATTAATAAGAATTTTTTTGAGAGAATTTTTTTTAATAAGAATGATGTATTGTTTGGGGTTAGTAATGTTTAGATTTTTTATAAATATTTTCAATAATGTAATAATTATTTTCTTTATTTTTAATTCATTTATAAAATAATCATGTTTATTTTTATTTTATTTTTATCATTATTTTATGAGTTTTATTTATTGTTTAATGAGGGTAAATGGTAATTTCCCTGTAAAATCCAAAGGACTCGAAAGAGTGAGGACAAAATCGTCATTTGATTCTCACTTAACTAACACATGAGATCACGTAACTAATGGAATGGAATCTTCCATTAGTTTTCTAACAGAGTATGCTCAAAATGTGTGTGTACTGAACATAAGGGTACCAAAATGTATTAATTGTGGACCGAACATAATGGCACCTAAAGGTATTTAACCGTAATTTAATCCTACACTCACAAGAAAAGACCAATATTTGTATTTAATTATTATAGAGTGTAGTAATTCAACGAGATAAATAAAAGGCCAAATTAATATAAGATATTGGGTTTGACCGAACACCCTTATTGGACAATAAGGGGTATTCGGCCAAGGCAATAAGTATATATTAATTTGTAGATTTTATTTATATAAATGGAATTAAAGGGAAAATTCCTAATGTTCTAGAGAGTCTATAATAAGAATTATTAGTTGGATTAGGTCAAAGCAAGATACCTTCTTTGTCTAGATTTCCTAATTCTACTTAGATTGGTTTAAGAAAATCAACTCCTATGATACGATACTAGAGAGCAGGAAATTATAAGCATTATTGTCTGAAGATTTCGGCCACCTATGGATAGAAATAATGAGTTTTCGTTCAAGGCGATTCTAGTGTGTCGAGTTGTGGAGCAAGCTTTCTTAGGTGGACACCGTTAGAGGGCGAACACTTGGGCGCCTACGACTACACTATCAAAGGTCTCCGTATTGAACCAATTGATTCTAAAGTAGCCTATATTGAGGTAATTTTCGTTAAATATTGCGTAGATTATGAATTGTATACATATATGTGGATTTAGGCTAAGTATAATTATACCAACAAAGTTTTGAGATTTTTTTGTTTTCCGTCGAGTTAACGTAACACATCCCATAATCCAACACCCCCTTCTTCGTAAGGAAGTCACCTTGTTGGAAGTACCAAGCCTTAAAGACCCTCACCACCAAATTGTTCGGCTACGAGAGGAACCGTCAGCCTTTCTTGGGCAGTAAAGACAGGTTCGTGTCATATATGTCTCGGAACCCGAGATCTCCCTCCTTCTTAGGTCGACATAATTTTTCCCAGTCTTTCCAAATAATTGTTTTTGTTTTCCATGGGGTTCCCACCCACCGATACCTAGTGAGAGCCACATGTATCTTCGTCATTTCCCTTTTGCGTAGGAGGAACGCGTTCATCGCATAAATCGAGAGGGCCTGCAACAGTGAACGGGCCATCACCTCCTTACCCTATGCTGAAAGAAGCTGGCCATCCCATGCATCTATTTTGGTAAGTAGTCAATCACAAATAAACTAGAGGCTTTACCTTTGTTCCGTCCCAACATGTTAGGAACACCCAAATACGTAAACTCGAAAGATCTCATGTATACCAAGCGTAGCACAACAGATCGGGTGAGTAGTATGTGAGGTATTAATGCTAAAAAAATAGAGGAATTTTCCTTGTTGAGTACTTGTCTCGATAATTCTCCAAACATGGTGAGAATATGTTGTAGTTGTTCGACCTCTTGTCGGTCAAAAGCTCAACCAACCAAATAGCTTGGTTAATGTAAATAAATATTATTAATAAAAAATTAATTTTCGTATTCCTAAGGGCTAAAATATAGACTATGCTTTGTTTAAAATATATATTAACGTGGTATTGTTTCAAACCTTATTTGCATGTTCTCCTCTCCATCGTCGACGTTTCCGTCTAGCAAAGTCAGACCACTGTTGGAAAAATGTGGTTAAAATGTGATTTTGTTGTTACAAATATGATTTATGGTATTAAATTGATTTTATGGTTTTAAATATGATTCATTAGTTGGTTGGCCATGACCTCTTAATGAAAGGCTTTTATGGGATTAGCTACCCCATAAATTACATTTCTATTCCTAGTAGAGAGCCTATAAATACCAACTTCCTAAATCATATTCTACGCACTTGAAATATACTTACAAACATTTCACATATCAAATACCATAGATCGAAATCACTTTCTCTCCTAAATACGTCTTCATTCTTCTTAGTCCTGGTGATTTCTCTACACGGAGTTAAGTTCGCTGACGTTAGTCGTTGTATCCTGGGAGACCGCTGCCCATACGGGGCAGTCAAGTGTCTTAAGGAGACAGGAGTACAGGAGTACCTGGACTCGACTAAACCCGAATTTCCTATTCCGTAATCAGTAAGCTAGCTGATCGGTAAAGGTTATTCTATTATTTCAATTTGTTCATTTGTTTATTTGAATTTGTTTATCGTCAATATACTAACCTATATTCCCTACAATCTTAAGACACTTGATCAGTATATGACTATGAACAGGTTCAAAGTTTAATTTGAAGATGAACAGATTCCACAATTCTAAATCCTAGTATGGATGGCTCTTCCGCTTCTGGAATTGAAATACCTGAAAGGAATTGTAAAAGACAATTTAGAATCTAATTTTGTCTATTTGTCTCTAACATTTTTTTGTGGCAGGTTTGTTCTGCTCGGAAGAAAAAAAATTTGATTCAAGAACCTTTTTTTTTTCTTCTTCAGATCTGTTTGGGTGAAAAACAGTGAGAAAAAAGAAATCCTTTTCTAAAATTAATTCTGGAAACTTTTATTTTCTCGAATCTATTCGAGTTGGAAAAAAAAACGTTGGTTCGAATCTGGTATTTTGCAGAAACGAAAAAAAAAACTACAAATCTGATTTAGAAGAGCATCAGTTCAATTTTTTTTCCCCAACCGAGAATCAAAGCAAAAAGTTTGAATCGAGTTTTGGATTCTTACTTGTGTTGGATTCTGAATCAAACTCGACATCGTTTTTGGAGCACGATTGTGTTTTCTCTTTTTGATCTTCTACAGGTTGAACTCGATTTCCTCTTCGTTGTTGGTGTATCAACGTTGCAGGTTGCATCCTAAAACTCTTCGCTAGAGGTTGAAGAAACGGGAAACAAAAAAAACAAAAAAAACAGAAATTGATTCGCTCATGAAGGTTGAAAGAAAAAAAAAACGGAAACGAAGGTTTAAAATTTACCGTTTTTGTTGCTCGAAAATCTCCGTTTCAGGTTCAGAGTCGCGTCTGAAAGTCGAAGAAGACTCTGTTTGCGGCTGAACAAATCAAAAAGGGTTTTGCTTTTGTTTTTTTTGTATGGGCCGCAGGTGCTGTTTCAGCCCATTGCATTCAGCACAAGCCCAAACCGCAGCTTTCAAGCCCAGCAATAAGAAGAATTTTTTTTTAGCAAAGCCCATATTCATTTTACGAAGACGCACAGCACAAGGCGCGCGCGGGTCCGATCCGGAACGGGTCAGCCACGCGGGTCGCAGGCATGGGCGCTGGAGCAGACCTGGATCGGGTCACTTGCATGGATGCGGTCGGGTCTGGTTCGCGGGTCATATCCGACCAGTTTGGACAGAAATTAAAAAAAAAATGATTTTTCTTTTACAGAAAATCAACGATGTTCAAGAATTTTTTTTTCTTTCAAACGGAAATTAAAAATTCTTGTACGATTTTGAATTCATACGGAATTCAAGACAAGGGAAAGAAACTTGGATTATTCCTAAACGGTTTTCCCTTGATTCAAGAAACAAATTGGAATTAGTTCCTAAACGGTTTCTTGTTGATCGATCTTGTTTCTTGGAAACACGTGGAGATGATCAACTATTGTGGTTCAGTTCTAAACGTAGAACACATTTTTGAATTCATATGGAATTAATGGTTGAGGGAAATAAACTTGGAATTTTAATTCCTAAACGTTTTTCCCAAAAGAAACAAACTTGGAATTCCATTCCTAAACGTGTTTCTCGATTTTTCAAGAAGAAAACAAATTGGAAATATTTTCCTAAACGGTTTTCTAATTTGAAAAAAAAATTGCTTCAAGAATAATTTCTAAGGAAATTATATTCTCGAACAAATTTTGAATTCATACGGAATTCATGATCAAGGGAAATAAACTTCGAATTCCTAAACGTTTTCCCAAAAGAAACAAACTTGGAATTCAATTCCTAAATGTGTTTCTTAACCTTTCATGAAGAAAACAAATTGGAAATAATTTTCCTAAACGGTTTTCTATTTTGAGAAAAAAAAAACGTATTTTCCACAACGAATGGTGGAAAATAAAAAGAAAAGAAATATAAAGTTCCATTTAAGGGAAATTAACGTTTGTTTCAAGATTAATTTCGTAGGAAATTACGTATTCTTGAACAAAGTTTGAATTCATACGGAATTCAAAGACGAGAGAAACGAACTTGGAATAAAATTCCTAAACGGTTTTCTCTAAATTCAAGAAGGAAACAAAGTGGAATATTTCCTAAATGGTTTCTTACTTTCCCGAAATTATAAAGAAGGATATAAATTGGAATTAATTCCAAAACGAGTTCCTACTTTCCCAAAACGTGTTTTTCACAACGGATCGTGGAAAAAAAAAAGGGAAAGGTTCATTTTCTAAAAGTGATCAATCGTTTTCTTGGAAAACACGTCAAGACGGTAAAATCCGTAAAGTACATCTGATTCGGTTCTAAAAAGTAGAACACGTACGAATAGATGAAAATCAAACGTGTTTTCAACAACTAGAAGTTATCCGATTAAAGAATGACAAATTGAATATGTTCAATTTAGTCTTAATTGGAATAAAACTATACACGAACTTGAAAAGGGAAAATGAATATTTTCGTCTTTCAACGTACGAACGATTAAACTTAACTAAGCGATTCGAATTCCGTGATACAAGTTAAATCGAACGTATCGATTTATTATTGACATGATTAGTTTGATCGGTGACCAATTAATCGGTTTCTGTTTTGATTATGAAACACGTTAGAACGATTAAATTTGGATTCTCAAATCAAGCTAATTTGTACTTTGACCAATTTGAATGATTTCAATTTTGGATAATTATGAAAAAGGAAAAACCTTTTGTATAATTACTTGTAAATGTGGGGGTCGGTCCCACTACACGGAATATTTCCGATCAACTAAGTAACTAAATGTTACATTGAGATTTAGTTGAGAAAAAGACATCCAAGGGAATGTGACTGAAGCCCATTTAAAGGCGTTATGTGAAGGAAAAACTCATCCTAGTTGACTGGAGATCCCAAGATCTAGGTTCAATGGGACAACCTAATTGCATAACCCGTGTACGGTCACTGTGGGGGTCCAACCCCGAGTCCATTCTTATGATGCAAACAAGTGACGTGTGAAGGATAAGCATGGCTTTTAATGATTCCTTGCATCAAGAGTGTTGAACAAAGTGAATCACCTATGTGAGAGGAAGTGGGGTCGCTTCAAGGGTGACTATGGGGCTAGTCATCTTAAACTCTTGCAGAACCAGGCAGTGTCCATGACCATAATGGGCACACCAATGAGAACCAAACCGTGTTTGTTGGTATCTGTGTGGGGTATATCATCATCTGCACAAACGACAGAATAGTTCAAGGACATCGCGTCTACTAGTCAGTCAGTAGAGTAAATATACTTTCACAAGGGAAGGTTCAAGGATGAACATCTACCTATCCTATGCAGGTATCGACTTTGAGAAATCACCGTTCCCTCGTTCCTTTTCCGTTCCCATCACATTTTTGTGGGGGATTGTTGGAAAAATGTGGTTAAAATGTGATTTTGTTGTTACAAATATGATTTATGGTTTTAAATATGATTCATTAGTTGGTTGGCCATGACCTTTTAATGAAAGGCTTTTATGGGATTAGCTACCCCATAAATTACCTTTCTATCCCTAGTAGAGAGCCTATAAATACCAACTTCCTAAATCATATTCTACACACTTGAAATATACTTACAAACATTTCACATATCAAATACCATAGATCGAAATCACTTTCTCTCCTAAATACGTCTTCATTCTTCCTTAGTCTTGGTGATTTCTCTACACGGAGTTGAGTTCGCTGACGTTAGTCGTTGTATCCTGGGAGACCGCTGCCCATACGGGGCAGTCAAGTGTCTTAAGGAGACAGGAGTACCTGGACTCGACTAAACCCGACTTTCATATTCCGTAATCAGTAAGCTAGCTGATCGGTAAAGGTTATTCTATTATTTCAATTTGTTCATTTGTTTATTTGAATTTGTTTATCGTCAATATACTAACCTATATTCCCTACAACCACCACACACGATCTTCGTGTGTTTCATGGTCTAGCTCTTAGAATAACTCATGCTCTTATTCCTCACGCCTCCAAGTCTCAACGTTGTTGTACTCGAAGGATGGGGTATCTTTATAGAATATTTATGGTGCCTCCGAGTCTCAACCCCGTTGTGTTTGAAGGATAGGGCATCTTCAACGACGATTTGCGACTACTTATTGAGGTGATTCTCTCCTCCAGGCCTCCAGGTCTCAAGTTCGTTGTATTCGAAGGTTGGGACGTCTCAAAAGGTGATCTACGTCTACCTATTGTGGTGGCTCTCTTCTTAATTAGGCTAGCTTCCAGCGACATCACGCTCGTATCCATAGTTGGACCACATATTCTTATCGTTGAGGAAGTTTGTGGTTTTGTATTAGGTGTCTTTATTGGCCCACACAATCAGGCGAGGTCTACTACGTAGCCTCACCAAATCCAATGAGTCACTAGTATGGAAGCGGGATGTCGGGAGGAGAAGTGTCCCCCTAGATATTGTTGATCGTCCTCCTCCACCAGTCCCGGAGCTCCATTCCCAAACTACGCGCATCATTCAGACAGTTAATGAGTCTCATATGTGGCTCCACAAGCACTTAGGCTCATGTGGTTGAACTGAGATCGATTTTCCTGCTTTATAGTTTTATTACCTTTCAGTTAGTATTTGGATATTTCAAAATAACCGGTTATGCCTCGATTATAATTAGAGGATTATGTGTAGGATTATCTACGTATAGTCCACTCTCCTACTATTCTTCTTCAGGGTAACTTTAATTTTAATAACACTACTTTTTTCGTTAAAAGGGGGCTACAATATGGATAAGTAATGTTGCTCATCCCTAACGTTAGAATATATAATGGTAAATATTTATTTATGCATCATTTTAATTTTAAGTATCTATTCATATATTAGTCTGAATTTATTTAATATAAAATATTAATTCAATTTTTATAAGTATCTATAAAAAAGAGTTCTCCCCTTCGCTTTCTAATAGATTAGGTTTTGTAGCATGTATCATCCTTTTTCTTCATAAGTGGCATGTGACAACTTTGGTCGATGGTTCTCCCTCTAGAACAACATCAATCTCTTCCTCCTCATCAAGTGAGCCAGAAATGATCTTCTCGACATGAGCATGCTCTCCACCGCCTTCTTCTCTAGCGCAATAGGAGATTAGGTAAGGACTCCTCGCGAGACGTTAGTAAGGCGGACGGTGGCGATTGACCCTCGTCTGAGAGTGCCTCGGGCTGCTCAATTGTAACCGGAAATGTAGTTTCCATCTTCTAGTCGTGGGGTTGGGTGGAAGTTGTGCATGGTTAGGGTGGTGACAAGGAAAGGTTCCCACAACTGGTGAGCGAATGACCCATAATGGGCTGGGAAACGGGTAGTGATTAAGAGTTGGCTTGAGAGAACAACGCATCAGGACCTTTTGGTTTCCGAGAGAAGTTAGGGGGAACTAATACATCCCACGAGGCTTCGTCAAACAACTAGCATAGGAGGGGCATCCCTCTCGTGAGCAGGTCCGAATGTGGGACGGGGCGAGGTGTGGTGCGGGAGCCCGACCAGGGTCATCTAAGGAGGTCGGCCCAAGGTGGTACTAGGATTCAAGAATGCGTTGTGGGTGCATCGAGGGGTAGTTCCTCATGAGTACAAGAGCTCGACAGTCGTATGAGGGGACTAGTTATTTGAGAGGTCATTTTACCTCCAATAGAAGTATGTGGGTGGGGGCTTAATTTTTCTTACGCAATCGCCTCTCGGGTCATGACCAATCAAATATTTTTTTTGGCAATCATGGGTTGACTGCCTAGTAGAGCTTCGGAGGATGCCATATGTGATGCCTCAACCATTGGAGGAAGGGGTCGTGAGATTTTTCTTTTGTAAGGCTCGAGAAAGGGCACGACATCTGGTAGGGGAACCTCGGGCCTTTAGGCGCTCAATTATCTTCTTTTCGGACCTGAGGCCGCACATACGTCCTCGGGACACCCAGTTCACCCACTTCTCGGTATGGTTCCAGATACCCAACCTCCCAGTGGGTGCTTGGGATAAAAGGGTTGGATTCCGTCTAAGAGAAGCCATGGGTACGTGTTTGTCAATCGATGACGATTCTGACGGGATGAGCTTGAGAGATTTCATGTGGACACGGGTCCGCCTTGGTGCTTGTCTGTCTCTCCAACGCTAGTTTTGGTTATGTTTGTCAAAATATGAGGTACTATCTCTTCTTTACCTGTCTTACAAATACTTCTCGGATCATTACTCCGATTGAAACCGTGTGGGACATATGGATACGACTTGCCTCGTGAGAAAGGACGTGAAAGGGCTCTCAATGATGTCCCCGATTGACCCCCAAGGCTTCTAGGGTACATGCTCGTAACGGGTGCGATTGATTGGGAACAAGTCGAGGCAACTAAGGGGGGCCCATCCCGCACCCTAGCTCACAAGAGCGTGGCTATGGCTCTTGGGTCTGAAATAAATTCTCACCTGATCCCTCAACTAGGTCCAATAAACTGTTACGGGAAAGGGAATGTGGTGGACGGGGAGATTGAACCGTCACTATAGGCATGGATATCCATCGTCAAGAGAGAGAACACCTCTCCATTTTCACACTCATAGTGTGATGACATCTTCCGTCACTGGGCCTCGGACTAGAATGATAGGTGGAGGTCGTTTTCCCAAGAGGGGTCCTATGCATATCCCAATGTTCTTTTGGGACTCATCCCAAACCTTTCCAAGTGGAAGGAAGAGGGAGAGGCCGGGGAGGGGGCATCTAGGCCCAATTACGATTTCTCTTTCAGGTCGGAGAAAACGGTCAGTGGGGACTTTCTAAAGATGAGATCAGAGGATTTAACAGACTCTAATGGTGCTTCACGGACAACGACAGAGAGTGGCAAGCACCCTTGCGTTTTCCAATGAGGATCGATAAGACTAGTGCAGGGTTTTCAAGAATCGTCGTCTTACAGGTCGTAGGGTGGCAGAGGCTCCACCAAGTACCGACATGATACTCTTTTACCTTCTCGGCATCCAGTATACTCTCGTTCTTGGAGCCCTCAACTATCATCTGAGGGAGGACGAATGCACACTAAAAATCTTGGGGGAGTACTCAGTCTGCTAAGTGCCAACTTTATCCCGGAAATAGGTCCGCTCAGTCCTACTTTATCCCCGTCAACAGTTGTATCGGTTGTTTCGGGCGCTATCGCAACATCCTCCTGATTAACCTGTTTTAGATTAGTGCCTTTATGCATTTCATTTTATGGATATATCTGTTTTATCGTTAAAAAAATCCTAGTATTTATTTATGTAATAGTATCATTTAAATTATTTGTACAGTTCACATTTTATTTGATGATTGCCTGATAACTAAATAAATGTCTTAAAAATAAAATTAACAAATTTCTAGAGTATAAATTGAACCTTAGGGTTACACTCCGAACCGCAAGGTTTCTCTCTCATTTCACGCCGCTACTCGAGCTTCGGCCACTGATCTTCATGACCTCCGATCACTTTCCCTCACCACAGCCACGACAGGAGAACCTCCCCTCTCTCCAGTTTCTACCCAATATGAACTTCCCTCCATTCGATATCTCTCCGGCGTCGACTAAAGCCGCGACTCCTCCGATCTCTACTCAGCCGTGCGAGACCGCTCCATCGCCGACCAAACCAGGCTTTCCTTTGATCCAAACACAGCCGAGCGCCTCTACCATACACGACCTCAAGGAGCCTCGATCTATGGACAAGGCGAAAGCACCGACTTGGATGGCGCTCCGTCGCCCCCACACCGAAGCTGACCGGAGCTTGTCCCGACCGCGAGATGCACAAGAACCTCAGAATAACTGGGCCCTCGTTCTGGGGGATCCAGCCAATCCTTCTCCAGATCCGGCTGAGTATGTTGCACATTCGGTCGGACTATGAACAACGCCAGCCAGATCCGCTGCAAGGCCGACCAAAAACCCGGTGAGATGCTCTGAGCCGCTACCGGATTGGGAGGACGACGACGAGATCTTGGACATCCCGATGGAAGCTATTCCGGTGGCGGCCAACGACCGATATCTCTTTTCCCTCGCGGGACAGGTCGCCGGAGTGGGGCGTCATAATCAAAATGCATTATGCGGCCTTATGCTTCAACACTGGAAGGTGGACGGTCTCCAGGTCGAATATTTATCGAAAGAAATTATATGATTCCACTTCTCGTCCCGAGCAACCATGGATGATATCCGTCATCGTGGACCTTGGGGTTTCAAAGGATACCCGGAGCTGCTAACTCCGCTACAGGCTTGTATGCAACCTAACGACATCAACTTCGGCTCTATGGAAATTGGGGTGTGAGCTCTGAACGTCCTAGGGGATGCCCGGAATCCAAAAGTTTGTGACTTAATTGCGTCCTATATGGGATCTCAGGTAACCATTGCCCCTATCCCTTTTGTACGACGTGATGACTATTTTTTATGGATGAGAGTTAGCCTGGACGTGAACCTATCATTACGTAGACGTATTCGTCTTCGTTTCCCTAGAAACACCCAGTCTTCACTTGTTGAATTACAGTACGAAAGGTTACCGGATTTTTGTACCCGATGTGGTAGACTGACATATCGGACCTGATTGTACGACCCACTTCCTCGGAATTGGGCGGGAGGAAATTCGTTATGATAACTCCGTTAGGGTACCTACACACCTGGATGTGGATCGTCTGCTTAATACAGTTTGGAAGACCCCAAAAGTTATTTGGGGGACTCTTCAGTCAATGACCTCCTGACAGGCCTTACCCTGAATTCGAGCTGGAGGACTACGGAAGACTCCCGGGAAGGTACCAACAGAACCTCTGTGATACCACCTATGACAAGACCTCAGATTCTACACAGAAGGGAGAATATTAGGTCGAAGTCTGACAACATGGCTAAAGACTTCCCATAGTTGGCAATGTCAAATATGCAAGGGGAATCTCCAGGAGAACTAGGGGACAACTGGACAACCTGGCTAATGTCCCAAATGCTGGAAGCGGGTCTTGCCCAGACTTATATGCAGGTGATCTGAACCTGAAACCAGAGAAATAGAAGGAACCTCAAAGCCAATCTGGAGGTGCAGACCCCATCAGATCAAAGGCGATGAAGGCCAAAACAAAGAGTAGGAGCAGACTATTGTATGCCAAACCTACTAGCATGAAAAAAGTTCTAGAGCTGTCAGGCATCATCCATCAAGAACACAAACCAGAGGAGGAGGAGGAGGAGGAGGAGGAGGAGGAGGAGGAGGAGGAGGAGCATACTACACAGGTGGAGGCACTAAAGCCTCCTTCGCAGGAATGAGAAGACCCGACGAGGATAGGGGGGGTCAGATTTTGGCCTATACCCACAGACCCGGGACTGCCGGTACTGGGAGGTCTCGGGAAATCCGCAAACACAGCTCATTATTCCTGCTTATTTATGGTTTTTATGTTGTTAGGTTGGGATACTTATTTCGTTTTGTTTGCTGGACAATTTTCATTATGTTTTGTTGTTTTGATATGCTAGTACGGGGATGTCGTGAGTTAGTGTCTACGATCAAAAGTAGACTATTTCTACGGGTCCATGAGCGTTGAGCTTGCTACGATGGGTCCGGAAAAATATCTGAAACCTAGGACTTTTACGCCATACTTTTTATGGTTTTTTGTTCGCTGTAATGCACTTCCCCGTTACTCGTTCCAAAAAAACAAATGTTTAGAGTTGAACATTATAGAAGAATGATATCAGGCACCATGCTTCAACCTCTCTCTTTAGTGACACTTTTCTCTATTACTTATATTCGGGGATAATACCTCCATATATCAGGGTTTCTCCTAGATTAGATTTTTTTATAATTTGAAAATGTCACATGTATTTATATTTTTTAGAAACGAAAGTAGAGAAATTTTATTGATCATGAAGTAACTCATAAACATAAATGTAACCTGGGTCCCTGACCCTGGGTTCTAGTATTTGTTCAAAAACTTCGTGGGGTTTTTGGCGCACTTGACCCGTATTGTTTGATCGCTTTTGCATCGCTGATCAAGAACAACAGAACAACGAACCTAATAACCTAAGTAGCTTGCAATGCCAATTCGTCTGAGATCCCATAATTGTCGTAGCGAGGCCTCCTGGTATTGCTAGCTCTCCGGCTTGGATCGTTGGACTGTGGAATTGGGAGGACCGAGCGTACGCTCGGTGCTTCGGATGTGACTTCATCGATACTTCATGCAGAAGCAGATTGATCATCATTGGTTCGACCCAAACTGAGTCGTCCAGTCTCGAGGTGACCGACTTCGGTTGTCGAGGCCCTCCTCCCGGGTCCCAGATCCAACGAGCCTTCAGGATCGCTCCGGTCACGGCCACGTTGGTGTTCGAGTGTGATTGAGTCTTCCCTGGAGCTACGTAAGGCGAGTGCCTAGGCGGCCCTATCAGTGGTTGCACCCCGTTGCCGATGGCGACGTCGTGGAGAGCGAGGAGACCGATAGCGACATCGTGGACTCTGTTCGATCCAGGGTGGGTGTGGCACGAAGGGAGGGTAGTTGGCTGTAGGGAATGATGTGAGACGGTAGCACACGTCGACCGAAAGGATGATCGGCGACGACGAGAGTTCAACACCCGAGGGTTCAAGAAGAAATCCCAAAAGGGGAAAGGAGAAACCCAACAGGGGTAAAGAAAGCGCTTTGTGTTGTGAGCATAGGGAAGAGGACCATGACGCAGGGCCAAAGCTTGCGGCTTCAAAGAGGAGGCAGAGAGAGAATTGCTAGACATGTATTTATATTAATTAAGAAGATATATGTATCAAATTATTGAGCGACAAAATTACTCAATTAATTCGAACAGTGTTATTTACACCAAGTAAAGTCTACTATGTTCGTATTAATTGAGCAATTTTGTACACTCAATAATTTTACATATCGCCTTATAATTTGATTAAATTAGACGACACAACAAATACAATGAGATAACCAAGATATACAAACAAATACAAATGACAAATAAGTATTATCCCATGAAGACTCGAACTCTAGTGGACATAAAATATCTATTGTGATGGGTCTATTCTTAAGGTTTATTTAAAAAAAATTAGGGTTGATTATGTAAATCTTCACACATGTAGAGTTGATTTTGCAGGAAAGAAAGAAGAATCTGAAGAGAGAAAGAAGAAACAATCTCTATAACCACGAGGTCCACGACATATGCTCTGAGAGAAATAACTCTTCTTTCAGTAAACTAACCCTTTTAGGTCTCTTAGAATAAGCCATATATGTCATGAGATGAGAACACGTCATTGAAAAGCAGACAATAATTTAGATTAGTAAACACTACTGTTGGAAATGAGATGTAACGCTTAAGTTAAATAAAGCTGAAGTAGTTCAACCACTGGGCTGTTAAAGGTTGTTGTGTGCCTGTGAGAAAGAAGTAACTGATAAGCATCTTCCTTTCATTCAACCAGTAGAACAAGGTTTCCACATACATTGTTAAGCTCAAAGAGCTTCACCAGAAACTGAACAGAAGTAACTTAGAGAGCTTACTGAACACGACCAGTACGAAGGCCAATCACTGTCCAAGAACAATCTCAGAAACACAAACATGTCACAACTAAACCAGAACAGGGCCACAAGAAACCAGACAACTTCTGAAATTTTGGTTCCTCAAAAGTTTTAGTTTCTCTTTACGACCCATGAAGATCAAATGTAAGAAAATGAAGAATATTTTTAGTCAAATGAACTATGTAAACCTGATAAAAGGGTTATTCTCACATTTACTTTACTGGTATACTAACTTTGAAGTCTACTACAATTCTGAAATACTCTTTATATGTGCAATGGTAATAGCCTGAAGAACATTTCAAATACCACATAATCCTCCCAGAGCTTTCTAAGTTCTAATATACTCATATGTTTCTCATATTTTCTAGCATGAACCTTTGCATGACAAAGGCAGAAATTTGAGCCTCTCAAAGTATAAATAAGCATGAGTATTTATCACTTCAATATACAGTATTCATTTACAAATTTATTTGCAGAGTCTCGCATGAATGGAAGAGGCTAGGTTGAGTTCAATCTCACACGATGGGAAGGCAAAGCAATGTTGTGCACATGAGCAAATTGAATCATGATCGAGGCAGCTTAGCAGTCATCCATCACTGAAAGCAAAATTAGTAAAACCAATGAACCAAATGAAATATTGTACATAAAATCTCACAACAGCAATGTCCCAAGAAAGAATTACTTAATTTTGTAAAAATAAAATCTAAATAATAGTTTTAGAATTGTGGTGTTTCGATAATGCATCTGGCCCTTGACTACAACCATATATAGGCCAAAGTGGGAAACAAACAGCACAAGCATGCTCATTATAAAGGCGAACAAACACAACACTGCAACTTGAGGCTTGTATTATTTCTACAAAGGATAAAAGAAAACCTCACATTAAATAAATTTGGAAAGCGTCAAGTGGCGTCTTTGCACATGGAGTTGGACGAAAGAAGTAGGAGATTGAAACAGCGTGGAAAATAGTATGCACATTTAATTTCTTCAACTTCAGCAAATGGGTCCAGGGGTCATACCATATTGATGCACATCAATGACTCGGAATTATATCAGGATTGGGCAGAGTTAGGTTTCCCAGTTCTAGTTAGCTTTGGAGGACTAGCTCTATTTATATCTTTGTTTGGGGTATGAGGAGAGATTAAGATGAAGTTATTATTAATTTAAAGCTACTGAATTTAGTTTATTTCTCCCTAAAGTTAAGGTTTTAATCATTTCGTATAGCATTAACAGGAAGAAATAAAGAAAAGAAAACCATATAAGATGCGAAGAGATCTCTTTCCATCTTTTTGGGAGTCTAGTAGGAGCAGTTCCTTCTTCTTTCCTCGTCTAATTAGTCCCTCAAACAACTCTACAAGCTAGAAGCCACAGCAACATCCCAAAAAGTCCCTATTTCAATTGGTAGATTTTCCGATGGGATAGATAGCTATAGGATTTTTTCTTTCTTATTATTTCCAAGGAAACCATTGTGTATCTTACATTAGCGGTAGAGTGATCGGTGATAAGTTCTACTTCGCTGAAAAGTGAAAACCCGAAATAGTTAAGCTATCTTATCTGCAACTCTTAAGTTTAGATTTCTAGTCATTGATTGAGGGAACACATGGAAATACAAAGCTTACATACATAAGTCGACACAGCAAGCAAAAACTGAGGCAGAACCCAGGATATAGATCAGAATATTGCAAAATCAACAGAGCACAAGTGAATGCAGAAACTACACAGTGCATAATAAGTAGCAAATTGCAACAAAAAGAAATGAAAAATCCAAAACCAGGAATTGCAATTTGGCTATGATTAGTTAATTAATTGATTAGCACGAGAAATACAAATAGCAAATAAGAGTAAATCACTAACACTGAGAGAGGGAGAGAGGTATTACAGAGACCGAAACAGAAGTCCAATCAATCAATGATTTCGAACTCGTCCTCCTTGAGATGAGCGACGAACTTGACAGGACCGCGCTCAGGAAGATCAGCGACGAATTGGATCTTGTAAGGGAGGTTAGCGGAGATCTGCTTGCCCTTCCAGAGGCCAACAAACTGCTTGAGCTCGCCTTCCATGCCGGTCAGATCCACCTCCGGGACTCTGGGGACGTGGTACACCTTGAGAGGCACGTTCACCCTAACCCTGGCACCAATCTTCTTCCCGCCGGTGAGTTCATTGAGCAGCTCCTCCTCCCCGTCCTTGGACGAAGCCGATACAGGACTCGATGTCGCAACCCCGCAGCATATCCTCCTGCTCCTGCTTTCAGTTTTGCCGAGCTCGACTGTTCTGGTCCTCGGCGAGTGAGAGAACGAGAGAGCCCTAACGGAGTTCGCCACCGGCGTCGACAGAGCTAGAGCAGTTGTGGTCATATCTTCTTCCACAATAGTAGTGTGGTGTTGTACCAAATGAAGTTCGGAGATCAGTAACAGATTCAGGCAAAAAGGTCTGTGGACCTTATTGTAATTTATGAGGCTATCTATTTTTCTGTCTTTATCTTTTATCTCGTGTTTGCTCCAATCTACACCACTCGTTAAGACATCAATGTACATCATTAAATTAATTATTAAATTAGTTTCTATAAATCCATTAAAATGCTGTAAAATAAATGGATCTACCGAAAAATAATGTATCTGTTGTGATTGTTTTGTCGGGATCAAGATCTAAATTTGTTAGATATGAACGAGTTTTGTTTTGATGCCTTTGAATGATCTAGCTTCCTTGAATAATTAAGTAATATGTCTTGACTAGTCGTAAGAAGAAAAAAAAACGCTTTCTAGAGAGAGACGCGGTAACCTCTCTCTAGAAAGAACTCGAAACCCTAACACCAGAGCGCCTCCTTCTTCCTCTCTTGTGTGTGGCCGCCGGTGATGGCCTCTTTTGACTGTCGTCGGTGGCTACTATCCTTGTCCTCTTGTTTCTTACCTTCCCCTCTCCTTTCACCTTCCCCTTCAAATCGTTTGCTTTCTCGATTCGCCTCACTTCTGCTTTGAACTCAAGATCTACTCCCCGACGACGTATTGGAGCCTTCCCTCACCTTTGCTGGTCCTTCGGCTGGTGCTGGCCGCCGTTGGGGTCTCGGTTCGTCGAGATCGGAGAGAGGGGCGTCAGATCTGAGTTTGAGGTAAGTCTTCTCCTCCCTCATCTTCCCTCTCTGTTTCCCCGGTTCCTTCTCTTCTCTTTTAAGAGTGGGTTGCTGTCTCTCTCCCTTTGGGCCGATTGGTCGGTGTTGGCCACCGTCGGGATTTTCAATGTTTGGAGATCGGAGATATGGGGTTCGGGTTTGTCAAAGATGACCATAGGTCTCCCCTCCTTCTACCACAAATTTTTTCCATTAATCTCTCTTCCCTCAGTCTTCCTTTCCCGGCCATAGTTTGGTCCGGGGCCCACGGCCGGCGTTGACCGTCGTGGGTTGTTTTGCCTTCGGGCACCGTTGAGGCTGTTGGGGCTTGGGTTCTGAGAGATTTTATCTGGTGGTGGTTGGTAGGGAGGGGATCTAGGTTTCTGTCTTGATTTGGGTCGATGTTTGGAATTCTCCCGACGTCGGGGTTCCTTGCTTGGTTCTTTGCTGGGTGTGGGGGAGTTGTCGGAGTGTTGGGGTTGAGCTTCCTGGCGGCTTTTGTTGGGGTTTGGTTCTGGTGTCTTCGATTGTGGCTCGCCGGACTTTGGGGCTTCTTTCTTCTCTTCTCAGAGTTGCGGACCGGTGGTGGTTCCAGTTGATCTTCATTTCTGAAAGTGGGTGTCTAATTGTTGCGGTGGGCTTGTTCGGTGACTTGGGCCATTTTGTGCTTCGTTGTTAGTTTTTTAGGCTTACTTTGTTTGGTTTGTACTTATCGTTAGTTAATCTTGGTGTTAAGACCAATTAAAGTTTGCTTTCCCCTTGTTGGGAATTGTTGTTTATTGTGCTTAATTTTAGGTTTATCTGGGTTTTGAGACCCTTAGTTTTGTTCTCCTCCTTGTTGGGGTGTTGGTTTGAGGCTACGTCCTCTGGTTTTCTGTTGGGTGTTTGTGTACTGAGGGCTTTGCCCTTGACCTTCGATTTTCATTTTGAAATCGTTGGTTTTTATATAAAAAAACATTGTTGATAATTTTTTTTTACATAAACAAGAAACAAAGAGCATATGTGATAAGGAGGAAAAAGGCTCAATCTTGCTTTAACAATTCACTATGTGTTCAACATACAAAATGGATTTGCTTTCCTTATATGTAGACAAAGCATATGTATATTAAATCATTTAGCCACTTTGTATTAAAAGTCCTGAGCAAGTTGCTCATCTTCTTGAGCCTCACAATGTAAAGGATGGTGGGCCACATCATTTCTACAACACTCACATTTGGACCACCATTCGTAAGTATATCAAACGTGCTTCAAACTGTTTCGTTCAAAACCTTTCCAAGAAAACCATGTGGGACAAAACTTGGATAAGGGAAAAAGAGTACAGCGCACAAAACTTGTGTCCCCCTGACTTCAGACATGCTACTTTGGTTGTTTGGTTGAGTCGACGCATCCTAATCTTCAACATTAACTTCTCAACGAGTGGATGTCCGGAAATTCATATCGAGTAGAGTGTTTCTTCCCAAACTATAACTGTCTCGGGACGCGCTTTGCAGATAAGATTTTATTCAAAAGCTGGTTAGTAGTTTTCGAGCTCAAATCGACTAGCATATTTACTACGAATTCTATATCAGGCCGTATACATTGCAATAAGATATGGTATTTCAGGACCAAATATCTTTTCATATATTTGTGAATAAATGAGATCCACTTTAGAATCTATATATCGATCGATCGTTTGAGTATCAAGTCGAAACGTTTCAAACATATCTTAACATATGTATACTTATTGATCCATTTGAAATATGCTTGATCTTCAGGCCGAGACAATATTTCATCATTTAACATTCATTTGAAAGTCTCTTTCTTTAGACATATTGCAGTTTTAAAGATCTCTTCAAGAGTCCATATCAAATTGACACACACTGCTTATTGAGTACATGGTTTCTCATACCATGTCTCATTGCCGCATGCAAATTAAAACCCTTCAGAGAGTCATTTCTCTAGATAATCTTACATCCCTTGGGGAATAGCCTTGCTTCTGGCAATTTAATTTTTGAAAGGATTTGCTTCAGGCAAATGGAAATGCTTCAGGAAATGCATAAGTTTTGCTTCAGGCAAATTGCAATGCTTCAGGCAATGCAAGTCCTTCAGGGACTTTTATAAATGTTGGCACTCAAAGTACCATTAGCAGTGGATACGTCTATCAAATATACCATGGTGATCACACCTCACAATTTTATCAAAAGTTGGCTTCAAGTCAGTTGAGAAAAATACTTTTATAAGGTGTGTTTTATATTCTAATTCATCTATATCCAACTGGTAAAACATCCTGCAATGTTTTGCTCATGATTTTGAACATTGGACATTATGTCAATAAGTTAATCCTTCTGGATTGACATTTTCTCGTATTGGCCAAACATGTCTTTAAATGACATTAGTCAACACCACATGGTTCAGTGTCAAATCATCTACCATTTCAATCATGGTAATAGTAATGTCCTTATTAAAAGAAACCAATTTTTGATTCCATGGTTTCTTTTATGAGTAATTCATATGAATTTTCTCATTTCTTTTCTCTTGCAACTCTTCAAGAGTATTAGAACCTTTTGCAATTTCGGGCCCATTGGTTCTTTTGGAACCGCTTATGGTGGTTCTTCTGGAACCACCTCTAATAGTTTTTCTGGAACTAACGCTTTTGTTGGACCTGATATTCTTATCAACTTCGAGAATCATGCTCATTCATGATCTGCCTGATTATTTCTTTCTTGGAATCAATATTCTCTGATCCAAGTAGCCTCTCACGATTCTGGCGTGTACATGAGAAGTCATTCCCCGTTTTCACAAAACTTTTAAATATTTGCAGGTAACTTGGCATGACCTGATTATTTTTCTAAATGCATCTAGCATTTGGTCTGTAACATTTGTCAAATGTGCGAGCTTATGTACTTCAGGTACTTATGATGAGTCAAAAATAATATTTCAAGAACATTTCACTCCTACTTCAGGAAGGCCTTTTATCTTCACTTCAAGGGGAAAAATACCGTCTCATCAAAATGAAACTAACAGATCATGCTATAAATATCTTGTCCTTCAGGGACTCAAGATAACAGAATTGTCAAGGTGATCAAAATTATAAAGCGTGTCAAAAACTTAGCGAATGCAATGTTACACGATAAGACCATCTACTGGATGCGTCTCTATTTAAGTAAGTATGGTCATATATATCCTCATAAATTCTCTACATGAGGAATTGAAATTCCATACTAAAGTTGTCTTTAGATGGTTGGACCATTAACTTCCCTTGTGAAGAAGTTGTACATGATATTTCATTGGACATTAAGATCTTCTGGCCCTTTAATGAATGTCCACATGAGTTCTCAACAATCCTACGCATCGTCGTTGATCCAAGATAAACAAGAAGATTATGCCAAAGCATAAAAACATCTGGACTAATGAACTTTTGGTTCATAGTCGCGTAGGTTTCAATTGCTCTTATGATTGTATAATACAAACTGATGATAGAGCCTGTAATTTTTCAAGTACATGTTTTTCACCATATTTATCACTTCTGGTGATACAGAGAAACTAAGTCTCATTTGTGGTCTCAACATGACATGTATGTCGTTGATGTTGAGTAATGCATTTGGATCTTATTTCATATAAAGCATTTTCAACATTGAGTAGATGCTTCTGGATATACTTCCATATAGAGCATTATTAACATGTAGATGCTTCTGGATCTACTTTCATATAGGACATTATGAATGCTTAACTTCATTGTATTCTCAATTTTATGGTACCTCTTCTGGAGTCCTTAATTACATTACCAAAATATTGTTAACCTTTACCTCAACCAAGGTTAAATATGAAAACTGTTTCTCATTCTTTAGGGTAATATTGTGCCAGTGATACAAATGTCATTTTCATTTTCGCACATGGATTGATCGCTTCAGGGATCAATATATAATCAGCGAAATGAACCATGATCACATGGACTACATTGTTATCTATAAAGACGTTTGAGACATTAAATTCATTTAGATCTTCCGGATCTAGGTCATCAATCAGACTTTATCTCTATCATTTAATAACATATATTTTCATCACTTTCGGGAGTTCAACTCTATAAGCAATTTTCTTTGTGCCATTCGCATTTGTCCCACTTTGGGTGTGATTTTGAGATCAAAAGTTATAATGTATGCGAGCATGATCAAATATAGTCTTTCCAATTTTTTATGGCAAGGGTGTCAGAAATTGGACTAGGAAATGTAATGTCTATTTCCAGTATTGCTCAATTCCTGAGGAGCATAAGGTGAGAGTGGCTTCTCTCCATCTTGCTAGATCACCTGAATATTGGTATGCAGAATACTCACTTGGGAGAGGGGTTATTGGATGGGACAGATTCTGTGATGATCTCTTTAGGAAGTTTGAAGATATTGGGCAGTATGATGTAGAGAGTGAGTTTGAGAAACTCAGACAAACTAGCTCTTTGGCTGAGTATGATGACAAGTTTGAGGACCTGAGATTTTTGTTTTTGAGCAGAGCTCCCCACCCAACTGAAGCTTATTTTGTTTCAAACCATATTACTGGCTTAGATCCCAAGTTAGAGGTTGAAGTTCTGATGTATGAACCCCACACACTTTCTCAAGCTATGCATTTGGCTAAGAAAGAGGAACATAGGGCTAAGGTGAAAGCCTCTCAGCATGTCCACTCACCACAAATAACTCATGTTTACAGACCAATGCCTCAACAAGCCCCACAAATGATTCAGAAGCACCATCAGTCAACTGTGCCATTCACAAAAGTCCATCTTATGAATTTTTATGATCAAATGAGGAAGGGGATTTGTTATACATGTCCTACAAAGTATTCAAAATATCATGTATGACCCAACAAACATAAGCTCTTTCAAATCACATCTGACTCCATGGAATTGGAAATGGGAGATCCTGCAATAGAGGAAGAAGTTATATAAGAGCTGATCCACACTTATTTATGTGTGCTGTCTCATGAATCTTTTGGCCATATGGTGCATATAAAAAAGGCAAAATCCATCAGAATACATGGCCAGGTAAAATATGTTCCTATTTCTATCTTGATTGATATTGGAGCTACTAGATCATTCTTAGATAAATCCACTGTTGGTAAGCTAGGATTAAAATTATACCCTGGTCCAACCACTATAGTTAAGATGGGAAATGGAAACCAACAATTCTGCAGCACAATCACTAGGGTGTCCTGGAGCATAAATAATATAACACTCACATGAGAATTCTTAGTCATGCCTTTGGGTGACTTTAACATGGTGTTGGGGGTACAATGGTTACAAACTATGAATCCAATTGAATTGGATTATGTTAAGAGATTAATCACTATTACTGTGGGAAATGAGAAGTTTGTCCTTCTTGAGGAGGTTCCTTTTGATAGATGCTCCTTGGCTACTTTTAATTCCTTGAGGCATGATGTTATAGCTGGTGAGAATTTATTCATCCTGATATGCAAGTTGTGTGTGATCTTGAGAACAGATCATCAAAGTCTCAAGTTCTTGCTAGAACAGAAGTTGACAACCTCATTTCAGCACAAGTGGTTGGCCAAACTCATGGGGTTAGACTACAAGATTGAATTTAAGAAAGGGAAAGATAATGTTGTTGCTGATGCATTGTCTAGGCTACCTGAGGCTCAGTTAAATGAGCTCTCAACCCTTGTACCTTCTTGGATTTCTGAGATCATATCCAGCTATGATGAAGATTTGGAGGCTCAGAAACTTTTGCTCTAACTATCTATTTCTGCAGATGTTCCAAACTATTCCCTGAAGCAAGGCATGATTATACATCAAGGCAAGATTTTTTTGGGGGAGTTAAACTGATCTTAGAGCCAAGATCATTGCTTGTTTGCACGATGCTCCTGTGGGAGGGCACTCTGGTATTGTAGTGACTACAAAGAGGGTGAAACAACATTTCTTCTGGCCTGATATGCACAAGGATATTCATAAATTTGTCAGTGAATGTGACATCTGCCAAAAGTGTAAATCTAAACACACTCCATATGTTGGCTTGTTAAATCCACTCCCTATTCCATCTCAGCTATGGAGAGATATTGTTATGGACTTTGTAGAAGGGTTACCTATTTCTGATTCAAAAAGTTCTATACTAGTGGTGGTTGACAGATATAGCAAATATGCCCATTCTTGGCACTAGGACATCCTTTCACAACCTCTCAGGTGGCACATGTATTTTTTTTTATCACATTTTCAAATTACATGGTCTACCTGCTGCTATAGTTTTAGATAGAGACAAGATTTTTCTTAGCAATTTCTGGAAAGAATTGTTCAAAAACCTGGAAGTTCAATTACATATGACCACTGCCTATCACCCTTAGTCAGATGGTCAATCTGAGAGAGTGAATCAATGTCTAGAGCACTACCTCAGAGCTATGACACACCAGTTCCTTAAGAGATGGAATAGGTGGTTGACTTTTGTAGAATTCTGGTACAACACCAGTTACCACTCCTCCTTGCAAATGTCTCCATTTGAGGCTCTTTATGGATTTCCACCCCCAACTCTGAGACTTGGCCAAGTTCATTCTTCTGTGGAGGAAGTGGAGGGATTCATCAAATCTAGAGAGGAGTTGTCCAAGGCCCTCAAGGATAATTTGATTCAAGCACAAGCCAGGATGAAGCACAATGCTGATAAAGGGAGAATTGAGAGGGAATTTGCCATTGGGGACTGGGTTTACTTGAGGCTGCAGCCCTATAGACAGAATTCAGTAAACCTCATAAAGAATTTGAAGCTGTTTCCAAGGTTCCATGGTCCATTTCAAATTGTGGAGAAAATTGGCACAGTGGCTTATAAACTGAGGTTGCATGCAGATCCAAAAATCCACCCAGTTTTTCATGTTTCTCTCTTGAAAAGGCAGTTGGGACACAAGAACAGGTTAGTCCATCCTTAACCTGAGGTCAATGTGGAGGGTCACTTAAAGCTACAGCCCCTGACTTTGTTACAAAAGAGACTAGTGAATAGGAATAATGCAGCAGTCGTTCAGTACCTCATCCAATGGGATAATTATTCCCATGAGGATGCCACTTGGGAGGAGGTTTCTCTGATATGCGCCCAATTTCCAGAGTGGGTGGTCAAAATGTTGGCTTGAGGACAAGCCATTTTAAGGATGGGGTATTTGTCATGATACCTTCGATCCCAATGCACCTGACATTTCAAATCTTCTTCTGTTTTAATAAGTTACGACGTCGTTTAGTGTTTTGTGGCATGTGTGCTAATCACGTGCCCACACTGTTCTTCTTCTTCCGTTAGTGATGCGTGTGAGCCACACAACTGTGTGGTCCCGAGCCTGTCAGCGACATTTCTGGAGCCAGTGCAGAGCAGCATATAGCAGAGGGAGGATCGTGCTAAGTTTTCTTGTCTAGAATTTGGTGATTATCTTTTGTATTTCTTAGGGTTAGCTTTCAATTCTTCTGTTTTTCAATTTCTCAGAATTTGTAAGCTTTCCTTCGAAATCAATACCAAATCTTCTTTGCTTCCTGGTCTAAGAACCCATTTCCATTTCGATTACATCTATATCGTACATATAATTTTAAAAATAAAATAATTTTTTACATTATTTTTAATATATCAAACATTTTCATTTATATTTTTATACCTGTTTCTCATTTTTTTTTTTAATTCCTTCACCATGCTTTTAATCCCTCCAATTCGATGGCACAACAGACACTAATTCGTCCACTGTGGATGCTCTAGCATACTAAAGTCATGGAAGGACCAAAAAAAATGGTTGGCAAAACGTCGGAGTGAACATAAGGTAGAGCAAACTGAGAGGGGCAATAATATCTACACGTCCAATTCGTTCTTTCAATTATAGATAATCATAGAGTGGACACCCACTTAAAGAGCCCATTTTTTTTTCTTTCTGAAACACCCGAATCCAAATCACTTTCACACAGCCAAAACATCCAATCCAAAAACAAATTAATAACAAAACATCCATCATTAATTTCGGCTAAATAATCAAATACAAACTTCAATACTTCACATCTTCCTACAAGGAATGATACAAAAGACCCATGGTGAGGGATGAGATGAAGCAGAGGAACATCAGGGACATCAAAGTTGCAGGAGAAAAGGAAGGAAATGGAAAACCCAAGTGCTTTATAATACAAATACCTCCAAGCAATCTGAACGATTACAGGCAACAACAAGAGAAAATACTAGGCTCTCCAGTACATCAAGCAGCATGCACCCAACAACAAACCAGAGAGGCGTAATATAGCAGGACAAAGTTATACAAAATAAACAAGCAGGTGATACACAACCTCAGACAGAATTTACAAACTACCTCATATATGCTGCGGTGCCATGGTAACACAAAATGCAAATAGAGCAAACACGAGCATGTAGATGTGCCCGGCAGATTCGGGTGCAAAAGAGGATGTGCATCCCTGGAATCCGACCAAAGGGAATTCAAACATAGGACACATGGTTGTTATACGTGACTGATACGGGAGCGACCTATTAGTCTGCACTGCTCTGGGAGCAGTGACGACACCACTTGGCCATTGAGTGGAAAAAATTCGCCGTCAATCCCACAACCATTGTGGGTATGCTTTCCTGACTTTATCTTCACTGATTTTACCTGCACAACAATTTTTAGATAAGATATGATACATCCATAACCATGCTTTATAATGTTCCTCAGATGATCACATACATGCATCATAACTATGTCCAAGTTTGTTATTCCAATTTGTTTCAAATGAGTTTAAAACCAAATATCATTTCCACATTATTGAAGGCGAGGTTCTATAACTATGTCCCAGTTTGTTATTCCAATTTGTTTCAAATGAGTCGAAAACCAAATATCATTTTCACACTATTGAAGGCAAGGTTCTAGAACTCAGTGCAGTAAAAACTCGGTGAGGTTCCAGTAGGTTCAGCTTTTAACTTATCGAGGGCATATTGGCAAAACCCAGTGTTAAATAAATAATCATATAATACATATATGAAAGACAAAAAGTAGCAATAGTTTAATAAAATAAGATCGTTCCAAACACATTTTAATTCATGTTTTGTGAAATTGAATCGTATTTGAAAAGTGAATTGAACTTGCTATCAATAATCTCTTTTTGTGTTCGGGCTATGCAAAGATCTTCAAGTACAAATTTTCATATACAATTCAGAATTGTATATGAAAACTAGTTGACTGAATTTTGACAGAGTTCCGATTGAGTTGATAAAACTTGACCGAGTTTTGATTGAGTTAATCAAATATCGGAGGGTTACCGGGATGTTCAGATCACCAATTTAAGGTCCTCTCCAAATAAAAACTAACTGCATATTAGCACAGTATCAGAATCAAGAAAGTCAAGGTGCAGTTTTGTGGCAGTTCAAAACATAGTTCACGGTCCAATGTGAGAGAATAAAGAGATCAAAAGTGATCATACCTTAACATACTCTACATATGGCAGCGAAACGTGTCGACCTGTGTGCATAAGCAAGAAAAATCTCAATAACCTCAGTCTCCCACTCCCATGAACTAAGATCAAATCCAAACAGTCATCATCATGCTCAGCTTTTGGTGCAACAACTTGGGAGCTCTGGACGCTTCTGCATGCATGGTTGCACACTAGGATGCCAAGAAATTGACCCTTGGTGACAATGGGTTTCTCTTCATACTTGGCCACAATTTCATCTCTTGTTCCTGTTTCTTCGTCATCTGGTGGCCCAGGTAGTTCAATCGGATTCTCCACATCCCAGTTAGGCTCTGTGTCCCACTTTGGTTCAGCATCCCAAATAGGACCAGGATCAGACATTGTGGAAGATATATCCTCTTTATCATGTGCTGCGGCATTTCCCCAAGAACTTCTAGAAGTATCATATGTGGTATTCAACCCACTCCATCCTTTATCTGTCCTTGACTTTGACCTGGTTCTTGGCCAGTTCGGAGTAGTGGATAGTGGTATCTGAGGATGGATAACTTCTGGCTCTGCTGTCACATTGCTCCTCCCAGAAGATAATCGTTTTGACTTTGGATCTAGGCCACGCACATACTCAGATGGTTCAGTGCTAGCATGTGTGCTACTACAAGTTGTATCCAGGTCTCCTCCAGACATTCTACTAGGTGTCATTATGGAGTCAATACTTGATAGACTAGATGCTCTTGGAATTCCATCTTTTTTTTCTCTTGGTATGTCTGTGTACAGATCTGACATGTCAAGGACTTCCCTTTCTGCTGATAATGCCCCCTCTCTATCCTCTTTTGATGCAGGGACGTATTCTACTTCATAGCTGTACTTTGGCAAACACAAAAACTTGAGGAAGCCAGCGACAAAGTAGCGCATTGGACCAAAACGCTTTTGGTATTTCTCAGAAAGTTCCAACACTGCAACAAAGAGGAGAGATATAAGAATGGCTAACACTCTTAACGCTAACCAAATGCAATACTGCCTGTTCTACGACTTAATCTGTATATTGAGATCCAAATGCATAAAGATAAGAAAATTAATACCGATGACGAACGAGTACACCTTTCAAAGAAGGAAATTTCATATAGTTCAACAAAAGTTAGACAATGCAGAAAAGATGGCCTTTTGAAAAGCCGTGAATCGAAATTATGCAAAATAGAAGTCATATGTGACTGCAAAGAATTTGAAGTTGACTTGGAAACAGAACATTTTTTGTAAGCCAATGCTGACTCAACTTTCTGAATGCTCGGTTTAAATACACTATGAATAATGGACAACCTTATATGTGAATAACTTCCAGTGAGGTTATGCAAATATGCAAAAGTATGCACACTTAACCAGAGTACATGAAGAAACCGATGATCATGTAACCTTAGCCTTAGATATAAACTAATTCCAATCTTAGCAAAAAACATCATGCAATAAACATTTCTGAAAATATTACATGGATTTCAATCACTGTTTGCAACTAAAAAAAACATAAAGGCTAAGTATGCGGATATAGGAAGGCAAAATATCAATCCAAAGCACTCTGAATTACCATCGCTAACAAAACCATAGTATGATACTGTCATTCCAAAGTGAATAACACCAGTTTGAATCCACTCAACGGCAAAAACATCTGTAGCTGTAAGACCCCCCTGAAACCAGAATAACTCATTGATAAGTAAGTACAGTTTTAAGCTTTATGATTGCACTTCTAGCATTAGATGTAACTAGCAAAATGATGTGTTAGAAATAGAATAAGTTTAGGCAATCCTATACCTAGTTGGTTACTTATCCTAGTTCGTTTCCTAATTCGTGTAGGTTTCTCCCCTATACAAAGGAATCATCTATTGTAAATTAATTGATCAATCAAGTTAATATAATTTTCACCCCAACGTGGTATAGAGCCTTAGGGCTTGATATATTTATATTTTTCCGTCGGAGCAGTACTTTTCCGACGTCATTCTGGTTATCCTTTTGCAAAATCTTGTGTCGCGACGAACACAATGCACCGAGACAACTGACTCATCCATCTCAGCCTCGTCCTCCTCCGCATGAGCTTCCACAAACTACCAACGCTTCTTAGATTCTACCAGACTTTGTTTCAAATATGTTTTTTTCCGCACTCTTTTGAGTCTCGCCATTAATGGCAATGGAATAAGACGTCGTCGATCTATCAAAAACCAGATGCCAATAACTAAAATCTCTACCATGCGCAGGCAGATCCGCTACATGCAGGCGAAGTACAGTCAGTTTCAACATCTTCTATTTCTTTTTTATCTGATTGTTTGTTAGTATGTTGGATCCCAAATCCAGTATTGGTACTCTTGTATCTTTTATTAATACTCATTTTATTACATTGGAAAAGTCGAAAGGAAGTAGCAACTATGTATCATGGGTTGCATTAGTTTTGTTTTGTGGCAATCAATTGATCCAAAATTATGACATTTTATAAAGC
This sequence comes from Erodium maritimum, assembly GCA_963921825.1. Taxonomy (NCBI): domain Eukaryota; kingdom Viridiplantae; phylum Streptophyta; class Magnoliopsida; order Geraniales; family Geraniaceae; genus Erodium; species Erodium maritimum. The sequence continues at coordinate 68,695,418 of OY997590.1, read as the reverse complement.
CTATCGTACATGCACTCAAAGTGTCGAGTAAGGCAAATGCTTTACATTAATTATATTCAACAACTTTATGTTGTTATCTCGAATATGGCCCACTTTAAACAATTTGGACCGTCTCATTTCATTCTCAATTGGAGTCCTTAGAGGAAGAGTTCAATTCACTCAACATAAATTGTCCATGGTGTTAAATCGTACTGTTATGAGTCCTGAATTGTCTTCTATTCCTGATCAGATTTTAACCCGCGATACTATCCCAACCTTGCAAGACTTTTCTGCAGGACTATTGAGGGTATCGTCCAATCACTTTACATGACCCCCATCCTCAAGTCGATATGTGAGTTCTTGCCTTCGCCTATTCATCTCTATTGTTGCAATCCGCATAAGTCTCTTCATCATTTAGGTATCAAAATGCCTTTCTTTATGATGACCTTGATGAAGAGATTTACATAGAGTAACCATGATTCAGAAAGAACCGAGCATACAGAAATCGATTGTCAATTTATCAGAGGGAAGATTATGTCAGGTTGCATCATGGCCAATTTCATTCATTCTAGTCTATAGCATATGTTTTACCGAAATATCTACAAGAACCCCGCATAAGTTATATTTGTAACAAGCTCAGCGCATATGATTTGTATGCTCTAATAAGTCTAGTTTCTTTTTATCCTAGTCATTTCTTAATTTGTATATATTACTCCCCTATAATAAGATCATCTATTGTAAGTTGATGAAGCCAAATATTTTTCACCTCAACAATATGCAAGGATCCAATTAATATGAATATTGAATACCTCAACTGAGAGGCAAATATATTATATAAAAACTAAAGGTTGGGCATTTGGTAGCCAATATGGCAATATTCATTAGTATGCTACACTGTGAAAATAGTAAGCAGAAACATTCGCACATTGTGAAGCAAGATTTGCAACCCAAAAGGTCACCCCTAGTTTTTAAGAGATAGACCATAATACATATGACCCTAAAGATCAAATACCACATAAGATCACAAACCAAAACCCAGATGGACGTCCGGTATTTGAAAACCCATGTTTAGATCTTATTTTTTACAAGAGGTCAGCATATCCAACAATTTAGATGAGCCAAGCATTTAATAAAGTTGATTAAGAAAACAATAATGTGAGAACGGTATAGAACGGTACAATTTGGTTTCTGTATTTGTCAACTCCACAACATGACTTCACAAATGGAGCCAATTGTGCACACCTTATTTGATGTTGATTATGATACTATGTCTTAACCGGAAAAGAGAAGGCAGCTACTTAAATGGGAAAGTTGGAACCGACAATTGAAGGACAGACCGGGAGTTAAAAGGAACATTCAGATCTAGAGAAAGTGCCTACACACTCAACCTCCCATAGCAAGGTTCAATCAATAAAGTTTATAATAAGAAGCCGTAAGCATCTATTAATACAATGCATGTGATAACAGAAAAAAGTTACCTTCACAATAGCTATTGCAGCTGAAACTGGATCTCGAACTCCCAGTACAGTCCACACTAATGAATTGTCAGAACCAGCAGGTATAATTCCCAATGGTATTGAAATTCCTTCTTTCTGGTTGTCTCTGCTAAGTAGACCATTCAGAACCTGATATAGATAACATGAATATATGGATACTGCTCAGAGTAGTGAATAGCAAATGCATGTAGAAAGATACATTACATCTAGAACATAGAACCACAAGAAGTAGTCTCCTGCAATGGCAGATGACTAACCTCATTAACAATTCCATCACCTCCCACACATATAATGCCTGTAGTAAAATACAGAATCATATAAATTATGAGAGCAAGAAAGACAAAGATTGATGAAGTGTATCAGAATCATATAAATTATGAGAGCAAGAAAGACAAAGATTGATGAAGTGTATCAAGATATCAAAAAAAATATATAATGTGTAGATTTAAATAGTTAAGTGGCCAGTTATACCATCAGGGCATGTGCTGCTGAAGTCAACACTGGATGCAAGCTTTCTGGCATGCCCGGCAGATGTTGTTTTCACCACCTCCAATTGAAATCCTGCAAGCTGTCACAGTGTGCATCTCTAAAGTAAGTATTAACAAGTAACTCGGGATGAACCCTCTCCTGAATTTAATAAGATGAAGATAGAATGGATATCTTAAACGACTAACATAATCACAAAACTAAAAGTTGTTGGTGTGATCATAATAGTTTAAAATCATCAACAAAAAGTGAAAAATTGCAGACAGAACAAGGTTGATTAGTAGACGCACGGATTGGTAGACACACTGGCTCACTTGAAGGTGAGATGTAAAGAGAATATGATGAAGCTGATTATAATGAAGGTAAAGGAAATCAAGGGGATGAAAACCCACGAGTTGTTCTTCAGTTTGTTGTTCACAGTTTCTACTTTCTTCCTCATTAGTTAAAGCAGATTGATGTGGCAAGTTACTATTTTTCCAAACAAACAACAGCTTATGCTTCACATGGGAATGAAGAGGCAGATAATTCTATAAAATCTCTTATGTTTCTCATGCAATTCAACCAGCATACCCACTAGTAAGTCCACGATTTCCTATCGCATATGATGAACCTTACAAAAATCTTAGAGATCTAACTGTACCATTTTCTGTTAACTGCCTCAGCGATCAGATTCCTGGTCCTTAAAGGTCATCATGAAGTTTTTTTTTAAAGGATGTATAGGGAAAGTAAAAAATTATATAGTGTCCTTGTAATAGAATGAATTATTGTTAATACTATAGAGAAAACAAGTACACACATATATATATACACCCATAGGTCAACTCTGCCCCTCGCCAAAAGGAAACAACTCTTAATTGATTTTACACATTCATTCCTAATTGATTTCCTATTATACATTCCTATTCTCTACAATCCCGAATTATTACAACAACAAAAAAGACAGGAGGGTTATTTTGAGGGTGGAGTTAAAAATGGGGTATTGATGCTGGTGGCATACCATATGGCATTACCATGTAACTCCAATTTTATGAAATTTCAAACTGCATAGGCACATATATACCATTTTATGCAACAAACTAACCACATACTTGTCATTCACCTAGAAAATGAAGTTAAAAAAGAATATGAAAATCAACGGATTGGTAAATTGAGCTAAAATATGTTATTCAAAAGCTAAGTAATACAATAGCAAGTAGACCTGATTAAAGTTCAAATTTGCATAGTTAGCATCAAGTATGAAAGTAAGCAAATGAACTTTATTGAAAACAGCATACCTTAAATATTGGTTCAACAATGCCATGGTAAACCTTGCTAGAACGACCACGTCCTGACCTTGGATTTAGAATCACCAGCATTTTTGGCGAGTTCTTACACTTGAAAAGTAGTTCGGGAGGAGTATCAACTGGAATTGGAAGTAGTTCTGAAGAAGCCTGCTTCTTTGAAGAAACCAATGGGTGAGGCAAACAATTGACAAAGCACTGCTGATCTGCAAAGCCACCAACCCATTGAACTGCCTCTTCCTTGGTAGAAGCCAAGAACCGAAAGTCTTTGCGGCTTCTCCTGGCTTTAACGAAACAAGACATGCCAAAAGAACTCTTCTTCAGTGGGTATGAATGCACAGTAAAGTGTCTGAGTCCGGCATAATAAGAAACCTGTCAAAACCAAGGTATGGAAATGTTGCAGTAATCTCCTGTAAGCACATGACATAAAACATCTTCATGTGCCTGGGAAGGGGATAAACTTACAGAGACTACATCCTCAAGTGCCAGCATATGAGAACCCCAAACCAAAGCCTTGCTAGTTAGTTTCGCATCAAGGGCGTGTTGGTTCATCTTCTCCGGGGAGATCTGCTGTACATCAGAGGCATTTGTGCTCTTGCTCTTATCCAAAACTAACTTGCCCGAGATGACTACATATCCTAACAGATCAGTCTTCTCATCTCCGCCTCCTCCTATATCAATCCTGTGATCATCTGCCTTCGGTTTGGTCGGATCATCAGAAGAGGAAACAACCGGCCTCGACGAAGCCTTGACCTTATTCCGCTTTTCCGGGAACACAATTGGGGACGAGTGCTGGCCCCCTGTAGTTATTTGTGAACACAATCCCAGGCGGCGGAGAGATTGCTGAGGCGTGGTCAGTCTCAAGGACCTAGCCTTCTGCATATCCCTTAAATCTACCAGTACACTCTGTTGTACTCTCAGTATTCAGTAGTCGTACTGACAGTGGTAGCAACTATATTACATAGAAAGAGAACAGAACTCGAACAGAAGATAAATCACAACCACAACAGCTGAAGAAGAAAAGGAGCAGGTCAGGTGAATGTGATAACTCAATTTTCAAAAGAATTATCGTAATCATTAGATCTGATCAACCTGCATCTGTCCAACTTTCAAATTTTCGAATTTCAGTAAAACCATAAGCGTTTCTGATTACGAGCATATATTGAATTCGATTCCAATTATCGTTTCTGATTTCTAACTTCGAAGGCACCGATCGGGACCAGTTCAAATGTACAATTCCAAAATTCAACCACAACTAAAAGTAGGTAACAGCGAAATAAATATGAAAGATAGAGAAGACGACTCACCAGCTGTGTCTGAACCATCAGATCCTATTCCCAGCCGTCGCCGGAGTAGTGAAGCTTTGTCCGTTCAGATTGGGGTCGGTCGCAGTTGCAGAAATGGAAGAGAAGACGAAGAAGAAGAAGAAGAAATGGAAAATGGAAGAAACCCGATGGAAACCTAAAGCCCCTTCCTCTCCCCTACTTTGGCTTTTTTTCCATAAATAAAAAAAAGTTGAAGAAGAAAACAACCTTCACTATTAACAAAGAGAGAGGAGGAGGAGCTGGAGGGCACTCTCGTCCATTCAATGCTTTAAAATACTAGCACTGTCTTTTTTTATTCCGGAAAGGATAATTGGAAAATAAGATTAACAAAACCTTTGGCTACGTTTCTCTTTCTTCTCCGGTTACCTACCGCCGTCGGCGGCCGTCCATCATAATTGCAGCGGTGGAGCCTCTCCTTTTGCCTTTTTCTGACTTTTCTTTTCGCTTTAATTTAGTCTTGCGGGAACCAAGATGAAACGTATTTCGATTTCAGGTGATTAATATTTTAACTTCGTTACAATGTAGATTAATATTATTGGATAACCATCTACTATACGCAATGTTGTAAAAAATATTAAGCAGGCGGTGAAAACCCCTAAACGTTACACAAGTTACATGGAGATTTTTTTTTAACACAACACGAAATATCGAATTGAAAAGATTATATCATAAAGATCCTATAGTAGTGAAAAATCATGGAAAAAAAACAAGATACAATTTCGTTGACAATTAAAACACTAATTTTATAACGGGATGCTTGGTAAACCAGAGAGAAAAGTAGGGATGGTTCCCTATTCATATGCTGAGCGGGATATGAAAGCCAAGGGACTTTTCCTGTCTCGGCTTGAATTGTCTTCCTTTGTGTGAGCAGTCGTCCAATAAAGAAACCAAGAAAAGGAGGAGGCTGGATAACAGATGGGGCATGTTCTGTACAAGTCGGGTAGTGGCTCCTCATGGACACCCTGTGGGGCCTATGGGTGCCATGATGACCAACGAAGCTGCTTTCGTAGGACTCGCTTGTACCCCCAATGGGGTGAAACTCCCTCCCTGGGTAAGTGTATCATTTCTCTCCGTTTTGGATCTGACCATAACCTCCTAGGTCCATAGGGGATCAGTGATGGTGGATCCTTCCTGGTTGATTGGCAGACTGGCCTTGATTTCCACTGTCCCGGTCTCAGAACAAGAAGTGATGAGGAATGTGGCTTCCTCTATGGTTATTGGAGTCATTCCGTTGTTGCCCTGTAGATCGCATGTTCACCATGACCTGAATCCTAAATATTATTGTCAGTCTCGCGATATTTCCTGATTACACTGATCATGTTGTGTCCTTCTAGAGATCTCCTCTACCATTATCTCCTAGTTGTGGATCGATCTCCACGAGTATTGTTCTAGTGGATGGGGGTTCCAGACTTGGTTGGGAAATGTAGGTGGTACCCAATCATCTCCCTAGTATCGGGTCCCCATGAGTCGGTGAGAGCATGCTTGGTGACAAAGTCCCCATTACCAAAGAAGGCTATGGGCGTGGGGTGGTGATGGTGAGACTATGATGAGGACGTGGTTGTGCTGATTGCGATCGCAACGACGGAGGAGGATAGAGGCGGAAATGGGAGGAACACAAACAAGAGATAAAACCTTAAAGGGCGATATATGGTTAGACGGAGATAAGTCAGGGTCTAAGTGAAATTTTTATTAATAAATACATACTACATAATAAAAATTCAAAATACAAATTATTTAAATTTACAATATACGACAAAGTCACAAATATACAAGAAAACATATTTTTTTTTATCATGTAATTGTAAGTTTTATTAATCATAGTATAGGACGATACAATCTTAGATATGATAAAAATAAAAAGACGATACAAAGTCCTAACCCATAGGTTTTAGGCGTTAACCCATATAACTAGTATACCCGATTATACTAGGGACAAATAAAGGGAGACGATCTCCAACAAGGTGGTTGTTCAATTGTAGTTTACAGTAATAATTTCTTGTTTCGACCTAAAAATGATCGTGATAAATGAAATGGGACATTTGAAAGGATAAAGAGCATCTAGGGAGAAAACTAGGAAATGGGGGAATAAGGATGTCGGGTTTGCACCCACTTTGGTAGGGCGAGGTGTGTATCCTCATACACCTTGTTGCTCGTCCTTCGACTCATTGGACCTGGCAAGGCTACATAACAGACCTCTAGTTGTAAGGGCCAACAAGGGATCCTGTTCGTGATCCACGATAGCTCAACAACGCCGTCGATTTCCACCCACTATTGCTGACACTCCAGGGGGGACAACACCATCTTCCAGCGTCAACCACACCTGCAAAGCCAGTCACTGCTCACAATCTTCATGATTCAGAGCGGGGGCAGAGGGGACCTCACGTGGAGATCACTAGTGAACAGAATCAGGTCTATCTCGTTGTTTGAGCCTTTCCGGTCCTACCGATGAAATTGCTGGTACGTAGAGCAAGGGAGGAGGCGTGAGGCCACTACAAGCGGTGGTAGGGTATCAAATCGCCCGTGATTTTTGCCCCTGGCGTTTAAAGAGTGAATCCAGAGTAGAGACATGAGAGGAGATGGAGGAGGAGGTGGTGGTGATAGTGGAGTAGTGGGAGATGGCCGGACCAATGTTCGGAAAAGAGATTACAGGCGACGACGAACTTAAACTCCACAAAAGGGAAAAGGAGAGAGCGGTGACAACTCTTTAGGGCTTAATCAATATTTTTTCAAGAAAACATATTTTAATTTAGCATGAGTTTTTGTTTTAATAGAGAAAATAATTACAAATATACAAGAAAACGGACTATTATTTTAAATTATGGTCATCTCAGCACCAAGATCATATGTGATTAAGTTAATACAACTTTTAATTTCTTTTTATCCTTTTGAAATATATAATATAAAAATCATTACATGAATTTTGTCATCTGGGAATTATTTGCTCATCAATGTGAAAGTTATGAATTAAAAATGTAAAGACATGGGCCTGTCGGCCTAGACCCCGCCTGCCTCGCCTGATCGATTACATCTTGCCTGATTCGATAAAGTCGAGGCATTTTTTTTTGTTTTAGGCGTCAAGGCACCGCCTTTTTCAATAACGATTATACATAGGTTGTGTAGAAAAAAAATGGTCGTGAGTTATTTGTGTTTTTGAAATTTTAGAATGCTATCAATTTAATTAATTGTAAAAACATACGGTGAACTATGCGTGTTATGTAAATTTTTACGGACTACTATTTTTCGTATCAAATACTTACGATGTAATGTACGAAAACTAAAAAAAAGGTATTTTGGAGGATATGCAATTTTAATGCATACATATATATTTTTTAATTTTTATTACATCATATTTTAATATTAATATATATAAGGTTATACAAACATACATGCTGATAGATGAAGTACGAAATAAAAAAAGGCAGAGAAATTAAGACCATCCACAATGAAGGTGAATTGATAGATCGATTCGGCGTCGAAACTTGCTTAAAATTAGGGCCGAATTCGTGGATTCTGTAGTGGAGGGTCGGATTTGGTGGGTCAAATTTACACGTGTAAGGAGAAGAATCGTTGATGGAGGAGAGAGATTCGTAAAAAGGAGAGAGAAGCGGTGAGGGAGGAGAGAGATAGAGAGAAGAACAAATCGAAGGAGACAGATTCAACCTCGATGAATCTGCAGACTCAGAAGAGAGAAAATCGCGATGTCAGCAAATCCCTTTTTTCGTCACTTTCGACGATTCTTTCGACTTCCACTATGGAAGGTCTAAGAGAAGTAGAGAAGATAGATGTGAGACAGTTACAAGTTATAATCTAAAATTGAAGAAGAAAAAAATGACAAAAGATGAATTTATAGAGGAAAGATGACCAACTATGGTTTGTGTTAGATGCCAATGGAATGAAATGATATAGCCCATACCATATGTAATAGCAATAAAGCCATGTACAATGGTTATAGTTTTATTTTTCGAGGATCCGTGGAAAATTAAATGGACTTGAATGGTAATGGATTCTAAATTGGCCCGCGTGACTGAAATTTCGGGCTCAGTCCACACCTTTATTAATTTACAAGCCTAGCCCAACATACTCATCCTAAAAGTTATAGTAACCGGTCGGTGATGGTCACAACCGATTCTTTACTACACGAATCATTTATCACCATTTACTATGACAGTTTGTCGATTTTAAAACGGGTATTTCGATGATGGGGACGACCGATGACAGTTGGTTTACAGAGACGACTAGATATTTGCACACCCCTAGCAACCATAACCACAGACAAAATTAGGGTGTTGGACCCAGAGCTCGGATACCAAGTTGTTGCAATTGCAAGGAGAGAGAGGATCTGGGGGCTTCGATGCCCCACACGCGATCGGGTGCTAAAATTGGACCCACTACTGTTTGGCCAATTGGTTACCGCCACATGGACATCCATTTCAAAAAAAATGTTGTCGTTGGAATTCAAACAATAATGCTACTGTTTTATGTTTTTTTTAATTAGTAAAATAATATGTAAAAAATACATTTTTCCGTATATACACAACATGGAACCAACATCAATTTTGCACCAAAACCCAATAAGTTCCTTCTCAATTTCATTCAGATTTCGACATTACGAGTTCAATAGAGGCGGGCGAGTTGTTAGCCCTTGCGGAGGCAAAAATGACAATGATCGAGGAAGAGATGGAATGTACAACCAACAAGTTTCTTGTTGAAGTAGAGGCCTACTTAGACGAGATAATTGACGAAGCCATTCAAGGGCCCTCAGAAGAAAAGATTGTTGTTTCGAAATCGTTACAATGCGAACGAGCGTTTGATGCACGACTCTTTTATGATGAGTTAGTTTACGGGGAAGCTATATTACGACGTTGATTCTGAATGAACCGAAACCTTTTCTTTCATATAATGGAGGTCGTTGTCGCCCATGACAACTACTTTGTTCAAAAGGACAAATGCTTGAGATGAAGTTGGGTTTACTTCATACTAGAATTGTACAGTTGCAGTCCGGATGTTGGCATACGGTGGCGCCGCTGATTTGTTAGACGAAACAATACGAGTTGTGCCTCGACCATCCTGGAATGTATCCAAAGTTTTTGTAAGACCGTTATTCGAGTTTTTGGGAACGAGTATGAAAGGCGCCCGACGACGGACGTCATAATCTAGTTGTTGCATATGGGTGAGAGAAGGGGGTTCCCAAGTTACATTTGGAGCCTTGATTTCATGCACTGATAGTGGAAAATGTTTCCGTCGGCATGGAAAGGAGAATTTAGCAGAGGATATCATGGAAAAAACCAACGATTATGCTTATTATTTAGTTGATGGAATTTACCCAACTTGGAGTCATTTTGTGAAAACAATACCACACCTTCTCACATCGAAGGATAAGCTGTTTGCAAAGCATTAAAGAGTAAAATGAAGGTTATGAAGCGAGCGTTCGGAGTTCTGTAAGTGTGGTGGCACATCATCATACGGCCCACCATGTATGGGACACAAACACACTTACAAACATAATGCATACTTGCATTATTTTGCATAATATGCTTGTAGAGGAGGAATGCGACTAGTATGAATGAGGCGTGGAAATTTTTGCTAATGAGCCGGATGGTGATATTCCTCACTATGCAACACTTGTAAAGTGGGTTTATGGACCACTTCCTCATTACACAGAGTGACTGCAAAGGCGTAGTGAGCATGATGCAAGTCTTCATAAGAAGCTGATGGAGGGTTTTGTTGAGCATATTTCAGATCAATTTTCAAATGTTCTTGAGTAGAGAATGGTCTTTTCATGTATTCATTTCAAAAATAAATGTTCTCAAAGATATTTTTACCAATTGTGACTGGTGGATTTGATTGGTCAATACATACTTTACTTTGAATATATTCGAACTTTGACCGAGAATATATTCGATTTCACTCTATATATACATGTCTTATTCTCTTCATGATCTTCATCTATCAACATGTCTTCCCTTTCTGATTATGAACGAGTCTCCAATAATGGATTACGAGAGCTACGACTTTGAGGAAGATTATGCATATGATGGTGACATAGAAAGGGAGACAAATGAAGACCCATACACATCAGACGAGCAGGCATACACGTCTAAGGATGAGTTTTTAGATTACCACCCATCCAAACCATATATTCAAACACTCTATGATCTTGGTATCCCAACACCTTATGACCGTGGTTATATCCTTTTTGGAATGTACAATTTAAGTAATATAGATGAAGATTAATGTAATATCAACTGAATATTTAGTATAATATTAAATAATATATTAATTGAATGTTAGTGTAATATTTACTATTAACTTTTTTGTTGAAATAAATGCTTAATTGTAGAGTTTTGATAGGATCTAGTGCATTTGCTGAATGTTGGTGTAATATTAATGTTTTAAAAAATTATAGTATGTTTTCCATACAAATTAGTTTGATAGTATTTAAATCTGGGCATTTATACGATCATCTTTATCTTAGTCGTAGAAATTCCCAATTCAGCATCGAACCTTTCATTTGTGAAGTCTTCAAAATATGAACAACGGGGGTTTATTACTGGTTCTAGAGTAGAGAGTAGTGAGGGATGCTCTCTCTATTACTCACTTGTTCTTTGCAAGCGATAGCTTATTCTTTGGAAAAGCTACAGAGGAGGGAGATGGCTGTTGAAGGGAGTTGTTAGGTCGGTACGTGTGAAACCCCACTTATTACTTAAGGGAATTATTTTGAAAATAGAACTTTGGGGTAGGAAATTGCAAACGGGTCTTTTTGAAGAGAAGAAAATCAAAAAAAAAGGGATTTTAGACTGGATCAAAGGTTTGGGCCGGGTTGGGCCCAAACGAAGAGGAGACAGGCCACACGCGAGCCCAGGCCCGTGAAACGCGAACTAACCCAAAACGTACGCGTTTAGGGCTCCTGTTCACGCTCCTTCTTCGTGATGCAGCGCTTTTCCCAAGGCATTTTCGCGCAGCGCCTCTGATCCAATTTCCTCTCGACCCTTCGGCTCCCTCTCCCCGTTCTCGAACCTCCCTTCCTCTCTGCACTTTGCCGACCGAGACCCACACCTCTCTTACCCCTCTCTTCCTCGTACCGAGCGAACCACGCCGGTATCGGACGCGAGACGTCTTCGTCGGAGCTCTCCACCTCTAATCGTCGTCTTCGAGCTACAACCGAGCACGCTAGTTACCAAACCGAGTGGTCCGAGCTCGCTCGCACCCTAATCCTCCTTCTCTGACCACGATTCAACGGGAAACACGTCTCCCCGAGCTAAATCCGAGCAGTTTCAGTCGGATTCGCCGCCGGCGAAGGCGTGAACTCCAGATCTGAAAAGGAAGCGCTCCTGGGTCACACTCGAGCCCCGCCGTTGTAGCCGCGGCGTCGCCGGGCCCTGACGCCGCTTCCCCGCTCTCGTTTCTCCCTCCACGACCTCACCCGACACCTTTGGCGGTGGTCGGAGCGATGCGGTCTCGCTGGAGCGCCACAGCTCAGGCACGGACAGGTTGGGCCAGGTGGAAGGCGGGTCGGCCAAGTCTTGGACCGACACCTGAAGCTTGGGTTAGGCCCAGCTAGACACAGGGTTTTGGGCTCGGGCGTGGCTGGGTCCGGGTTCGGATCCGGGTCTGGACCGGATCTGGGTCCGGGTCTGTGCTTGGATCCGGGTCGGATCCGGGTCAACCCGGTTTCAAAGAAAAATGTTTTAAAAATAAAATTTAATTGACGGATTTAATTAATTCAAGGTGAGAAATTAAAATATAATCTTGGTTAAATCAGTGGACCTTTGGACAACTTTTGGGTTCTGATTTGGACGTTTTATTTGTCAAACCTAGACGGGACTTCGTCCGAGCACAAGGGCTTGGACCCGAGCTAGAAGAATGAAGATCACGCCGGAACCCGTGTGAAGAACGGAGTTGCGATCACTCGAGCTTTTCATTAGAGTTTTATTAGAGGAAGACCACCAGGTAGGGAAAGCCTTACTTTCTTAATTAACGCTTAGTATGCATGATTAGGATAATAAAATTTGAAAGGTCCTAGAATTGCCTATAGGATGCGAATAACTAGAATAATCGTCTTTCAATTACTAATAAATGGATGAGTCTAGTATGCATGCTTAGGATGATGACAATTAGTGAAGTTTGCTTTCAATACTTGGGATTTGATTTACTGGTAGAGAGGCTGTGAAGAGCTCTCGGATTAGTTGTGTGCTAGGTTCACATGCTTGGTTGCTCGTTATTAGGACAAGTAAGGGTCTAATGAAACTAGTTAGCTTATATGATTGAATGTTTAATTGATCGTTCACATGATTGTTGACTGGTGGAATGTTTACTTGGTTGATTGAGTGACTGTGTTGATAAATTGTGGCTTGAATGGATGATCGAGTATGACTGGTTGTGCCAATGGGTACAATCAGGTAATCGATGTACCGATGGTTCGTGACAGGTAAGTATACGGTAAGTATGGAATGGTGTTGGATGTCTTCGTTATGATGAAAGTGTGTTCCGATGTGTGTTGGTTGATGGATGAATGATAATGCTTGTTCCCTTTATTCTTATTCTGGAAATGTATGCTTGTTCCCTTTATTCTTATTCTGGAAATGTATGCTTGTTCGTTTGTTTGTCTGTTTGCTTGCTTGGTTCGGTACTACACCGGGGGGGGGGGGGGTAATCCGGTGCCCGTTGTGGTAATTGGAGTTGGACAAATATATTAAGTGATGTGAGGAGCCTATGGCTCGGCAGATCCTGCGGGATATATTGAGTGATGTGAGGAGCCTGTGGCTCGGCTGATCCTACGGGATATTGAGTGATGTGAGGGGCCTAAGGGCTCGACAGATCCTACGGGATATTGAGTGATGTGAAGGGCCTAAGGGCTCGGTAGATCCTACGAGATATTGAGTGATGTGAGGGGCCTAAGAACTCGGCAGATCCTACGGGATATTGAGTGGGATTACTTCATGAGAGATGGTTACTGAGGTTTCACCCAAGGGTGGACGTCCTACGGGAGCACTACCTTGGTTCCCTATGACTTATGGTCCTTTGGAGACATTTTCGAGAAAACCGAAGATGAGCATCCCTATGGGATGGTTTCCGGTGCTCCGACGTATGTGCCTCCTCTGGATCGAGGGAAAATCTGAGGTGATATGAATACTCTAGTAGATCGGAATATGGGAACCGAGGTGACACTAGAATCTATTCATGGATCGGAGGCTTGAGAAAGCAAGTGGTTGGCGCGATATCAATTACTCTCATTTAATCGTTATGATACTTTATATTTATTTTGTTATGAAACCTTCAAGTTAATGTTATTTTCAAGAGTACGAACTTAGCATATTCTATCTTGTTTATATATCTTATTTCATCGTACTTATCTTATTCTATCTTGTTATATATTATTTCATTGTCGGTCGTATTTGTTGTTATTTGAGTTGTCTGTTTACACAGTACAATATTGATCTAAGGGTTGAATTGTTAAGGTTTTTCCTACTGAGCGTAAGCTCATCCCCTTTAGTCTTCTTACTGTTTTACAGGTGTATGTAGCTGATGTCTAGTAAGGTCGAGGCTCGGGAGCTTTTGGACATCTCGGGGTTTATCTTAGAGTTGTGTTGGTCATGTGTTTTAAACCTTATCTATTTGACTATTTATGTTGAGCTGTGACTCACTGGAAGTTTTGGAACTATTTATAGATGCTGATATTGAGAGAATTTATCTTAATATTATAAAGTTTTGGTATTTAATTATTGCTTTTCTACTCGTAATTCCGGTCACGTCTCGAGTCCGGTCAAAACCGGATTTGGGGCGTGACAGTACGAAAGAGTTTCTAGTCAACAAATTAATGTCTAGAACTCGTCCATTTCGTTCAATCCTAATACTACAGTGGCCATGAGGAAGGGAGTGGAGACTATTATGGGGATGACCTCTGTTTTGGATGTTGGCACGTATTTGGGCTTACCACCGTGGTTGGCAGAAGTAGGTATAAGGCGTTTCGTTATGTGAAGGACCGTATTATTCGCAAATTGAGTTTTTGGGATGAACTTTTGCTTAGTAAGACAGAAAAGGAAGTCCTCTTTAAATCTGTTATTCAGGCCCTCCCGATGTATACTGATGTGGGCATAAAATACATCTATTTTGGATGTCATTATCCCACATTTATGTTCTTTTTAGTCTCGATTTAATATAAAATGATGCATTTTACTCTTATTTTGTGTGATTGGCCTTATTTCAGAGTTCACCAAGCATTTTGAGCAAAAAGGGGCGAAACAGAGCAAAATTGGAAGCAGACAAAAGTGTTAGTAAGGTGCACCGGTTATTTGCACGGGGTGCAAAGAAGCAATGCACTTTTGCACCGTTTGTTGCACGGCGTCCAACCTGGTGGTGCATCCAGAACAGAGGCAAAATAATTTGCACTGGAAAGTTGCACGCCGTGCAAATAACCGGTGTAACTTAAGATGCACCGTGAAATGCACGGCGTGCATGCGACGGTGCAAATGCCAGGAACACGATTTCCAACTGCGTTTTCCGCTTTAATCAGATTTAACTCAACATATATAAGGGACTTTAGGTCAGATTTGGGGTATCACGTTTTTTGAGAGAAAAAGTCACTTTTAGGGAGGACTTGGAGAACTTAGAGAAGATCAAAGGAGAACTACTAGAATCACATTGAGGCTTTTGTAGTTTGGATTGTTTATGAATATTTGTATTGCTATTTTCAGTTAATATGAGTACGATTATTTCAATCCTTGTCTCATGTTCTTATTCTTGTGCTATGAACTAAACTTATATCGATCTAGGGCTAGAGGAACGATGTGATGAATTGAGATAACATATTTGTGTGTACATTCGTCAAACTAGTATCTAGGAAATTGTTTGTTTAAATCCGTTCGTAATGCTACATTACCTTGATCACGTATTTGTATGATCTAATCTTGTTAACCAACAATTGAGAAATGAGGTTAAGAAGAGGAAAAAGGAATTAAATAGCTCGAGTTTTAATCTAAGCCAGAATATGGTTAGAGTGACACGAGTGCAATAACTATAGGAGTAAAACCCGAAAGTTAGAGGAATTCTTACATTATAATGCTATATACCGCTATACACCTAGATTAAAGATAATTAGGTGAACTGAGTATATTAAAGTCCTAATACGATCGAGAGATGGTTAGGACTACATTGAGAGAATTCTCGTTGCCCTTAGAATGATATTAGTTGCAAATGTATACCGAATCCTGTTAAGTCATTCATCATATTCGAACCCCGTTAATGTCCTAGATCGCCTCTTTTCTCTGATTTACAAATCATCTGTGATTTTGTGCTTTCAATTCGGATCATTTACATTGCTTCTTACTTTTATGAATTTATTATTTTCTAAAACAAATCGCCATTATAGGAATAACTTGACCATCGAATTAATTAACTAAAATGTTTGCTTAATTGCTCCCTTGGGTACGATATCTCGGACTAAACCCCGAATACTACTTGACGACCGATACGCTTGCTGTGCCATTTTTAGAGTTAATGTATACTATAAGTGTTTATCTGTTATCGTTTTCCTTAATTCGAGAAATTGAGGTAATGATCAATATATTTTGATGGTCTCATAATAACAGTACAAGTACAGGTATTAAATGGCGTAATTGGATCTCTCTGTGTGATCACAAGCTGTATGGGGGGATTGAGTTTTAAGCACCTGCATGACTTTAACCTAGCCTTACTTGGTAAAGAAGGGTGGACTATGAGCATTGTTAGTAGATTATTGAAGGCTAAATATTTTCCCATTTCAGATTTTATCTCTACGCGTAGGGTGAGTGACTCTAGTCTTATTTGGAGTAGTATGTTGGCTGCACAAGATGTGGTTCGAAGTGGTATTCGAAGGAGAATTGGGTTGGGAGAGCAAACCTGGATAATATGAGCTCCTTAGGTAGACTCCGACTTGGGAGAGCTCCTGGATTTGATGGGCCGGTGGAGCATTGGATGGTTAGCAAGCTTTTCGTACCGGGGAGGCAGGTGTGGAACTCATAACTTATTTCGAGAATATTTTCAGAGCGTGACGCATAAGACATCCTTCGGGTTCCTCTTTGTTCTCTTCGATCCGATAATTCTTGGTATTGGAGGGGTACTAGGGATGAAGAGTTCTCCGTTCGTGTGGTTTACAGGGAGATCCATGCAGGTCGTGGGAGGTGGAATTCAGGCAGCAGCGATGCTTTTTGGAAGAGGTTGTGGTCTCTTCAGGTTCCTCCCAAAGTTGTCCATTTTCTTTGGAGAGAGGTTTCAAGCATCCTACCTACCCGTATGTGTCTCCGAGGTAGAATGGTCGATATTCCTCGAGCTTGTGATGTGTGTGGTGAGGATGAGACGAATACTCATGTTCTCATTTCTTGCCCGTTGGCAATGGACTTGTGGAGCAAAATTCCAGGTATTCATTACTTCACTCGGAGTCGATTCGATGTTGGCTAGAATATTGTTGGGAGGGGTGTTCGTTGGAGGTGGTTGAATTGATTGAGGTGGGGTGCTTGGAGTTGTGGAAGGCTCGTAATACTCGGGTCTGGAGACATAAGGCCACTCCGGCTAAAGTAGTTTCTCATGCCACGAAGAACCTTCATTTGGAATGGAAGGAGGCTCAGGTACAGATTCCATCGTCTTTTTAGAGTACTAGTATTTATTAATGGAGGAGGCCAACAGAGGGGCAATTGAAGATTAATTCGGACGGAGCAGTTGTAGAAGGGCATGAAGGAGCAGAGGACTTTGTTTGTAGGGATGATCAGGGACTGGTGAGAAGAATCAAGTGTGTGCCTTTTCCCTTCCTTCGTGATCTTGAGATTATTGAGGCCTCCATTGTTAAGGAGGCTTTGCTATGGTCCGAGATAGTAACTGGTTGACTGGTGTAGTAGAATTTGACTGTTTAGGGGTGGTCTTAGCTATCAATAACCCTTCTCGGTTATTTTCCCTACTGGGGGTAGATATTGATGAGTGTAAGTTTATCCTGTAGCAGTTACCTGGGGTAAATATTAATCATGTTCGTAGAGAAACCAATAAAGTAGCGCATAGATTGAATCGAAATGCTTTTAATTGGAATTATAATGTTTCGGTTTCGAATAGGTTGTGAGACCCCATTTCGGAGCTTCTGAGAACAGATTATGAATAATGATATTTTGATTTATCTAAAAATGTCAAAATATAATATTTTATTTCAACCTCGGATTCAACATCTATACCAACATTTGATGGTTGTACATGTTTAGTGCGATGAAAGGGAACATAAAAAAGAGTTCAAGAGAGAATCGAACTAAAAGAAATATGATGGCGTTTTCGCAATTTTTTGAAAGCATTCAAGGGTATTCCAGTCGTTTCAGTTAAACAACTGACAGATTATGACAAAAATCGTAACGATGAAAAAAAATGAAATTTAGAGAGACCGTCGAACGAATTCTGAAAATAAGGATAGTCACGTGAAAAAAGAAGTTTAGCTGTAATTAACCCTTAATTCATTTCAATTGTAAAGAGAAGGGAGAAGTACTTTTTATGGCTCATAGTTGGTGAGGTCAGGAGAGGCTGGCTGGTTCTCCGATTTGGTTGTTGCCGTCCGATTCAGAACCGCTCGATACAGAGTCAGAGAAGAAGAGCGTGGTGTTCTACTGTAACCCAAACCAGGCCAAGTCTATTTCGCTTCTCGTTATTTTATTGTTTCTAACGCTCATTCCAGTTAATTTCCTTTTTGCTTGCTCCACACTTTAAACCTATGACCAGTGTAGTGGGTGTGGAGGGTTAGGGTGATAATCAGGACCGGGATCGGCCTCCAAAGGTATGGTTTTTATTTTTATTTTTTCCCTTTACCGTTTTTCTTCTGCTTGTAGCCATTGAATTTTCCTCTGCATTTTGCTCAATCTCTGAAATTTCAGGATTTTTTTGTTTGCTTGAATGATTCGTGAGTTTGGGTTTATGGGTTTGGGTTGATTTTGGTTGTTTCAGGCTTTACTTTTGCTATTGATTCTGCCTTCCAGCTTCAATGGTGGTAGCATCAGTTACCTGTTTTTTTTTGTATAATCTGAATGTGGTTTGCTAATTGAGTGAAAAATGTTACCATTTTGGCTTCCTCAATTCATCTTTTTGTGCCTTTTTATTTTATTTATTTAATGGTAAGGATTTTTATTGCGTTCTATATGGTGTATTGGTTTTATGGTGTGTGGTTGTGAATTAATTTGGCTAACCTGAACTTGATGCCATTAAGTGGATATAAGCTAATGTTGGAAGTTTTCCCATGTGTGAGTTTTAGGGTTAACATTTCTTCTCTTCCCATGGACTTTATATAGTGGTGCCTTGAGGCTACACTCCTTAGCAATTGTACTACAGGTTATATATGGTTGAAAGGGTGAAGCAAAGGTCATTAGTTCCAAGGATCTTATCTTTGTGGAGAAGAGAGTTGGGATGTTGGGGTTGTTACAATACCTGTTAATATTATTCAGTGAAACTGTGAAACAGGATAGTGCAGTCTAGCTCATTCCCCATATGCTATTAAAAGAGCCACATTTACATATAACATCCTCAAGACACTTTTGAGCCTTCTCTCGTGATTTTTAAATTTATTTGTCATTCATTAAACGTACTGATAATTTTAATTGTTTTCTGTCTTTCTGAAGCAGGGGTGCAGTCCATGTGTAAGTCTGATCATGTAAATAATATCAATGATATATCACTCAATTCGGAGTTACTTCTGCAATTTAAAGGGATGGGTTTCCAGCTTAATTCCAATACCATGCACTGACCATGTGAGTTAGTCTGATGCTTAAATTCAGTCCTTGATTCTTTTGTTATGGACTATATAATGTGATATTGACGCTACTCTTCAATTGCATGTTAGCCCACCCTTGAGGAACTAAAATCCCAAACTGGTTTAGAAGTAGAAAATCTCCACTCAGAATTTGCAACTGCAATGGATCTTATAAATATCAGTTCGTCTGATAGCGAGTTTGATATGGAAGACAGTACAGAAGTGGAGATATTAGGTATCACCGGACCCACCACATCAAGGGTTCTTCCATCACGGGCATCAAGAGGTAACACAAGTTCAAGTAGAATAGGTCTAACCTAATTTTACAGAATCAATAACTTTCCAGTCTGGAACATATAAAAGAAGGGGAACTTACATGTCCCCATTCTTATGTTGTAACTTGTATCAGGTCACAATCGTTAATTCAAAGTTGCATCAAGTCACCACCCTAACATTACTTTTGTATCATGGCACCACCGTAAACTTTCGTTTTGTATCAATTTACCCTAATGTTTGTTAGAAATTATGAAAAAATACCCCTTGAATAAAAAATTAAAAAAGCATGAAAAAATCTGAAACAGCACGTCCCTTAAATATTTATTTTAATTTCCCCCCATTTTTTCAATAATAATTTTTTAATATTGTTATGGATGGTGATACAAGTTTAACATTTATAGGGTAACATGATACAACTTTGAGCTAACAGTGGTAGCATAATACCTGTTACACAATAATGGTGGTGACATGTAATTTTCTCTATAAAAACATATAATTTATCATGGAACTATTTGTCAAATTTGCAGGCAATGGTAGACGGTCTCGAAAGGTACCTTCTCCTAAAAGATTATCTGCTTGTAATGGGACCTCATCAAATGCATACAACCACTCCCAATCCGAACTCCAGTATCATCCAGGTTCTAGTGCTGATGCTAGAGCTTTGAATAGTCAAATAGCCAAGGTAGACGATTCTAGACATGTCAAAGACAATGGAAATGTAGGTCACCTTAGGACTTTCATTCCCCCAATTTATAATGTCTGGTTCGAAGGTCGCGAGGAACTATCATCACATGAAGCGTTGAAGAGGACTCTTCCACCATATATGAACAATGATCAGATTCATGATACATATGGAAACTCGCTCCACTTATCTGGGTTAAATAGCAAGGGCAGTATGAGAGATCATGTTGATAGGGTCGATGATAATGACATTATCATGTATGAAAATCATGGGGGTAGTAGGGTCCTTCCCCCATCTTTGGTCGCGAGTTCAAGTGATCATGCGTATAATTCTGGAGCGGGTCCAGATGGTGTGGCTGAGAGCGATGAGAGGCTGATTTATCAAGCAGTGGTAGAGGTAGTCTTTGCAATCATTTGCTCTGAAATTTTACAGTTTTTTCATTTTAATCATCGATCAGTTTTAATTAATACGAAGTGTCACTTATTTAAAGTGTTTTACGAACTTTTTGACTTATGATGTTGATGACTCCTTGAGTGGCAATACATGTAAATAGCTTATAGGATTGTGGTGGAATGGAAATGATTTGGTCGAATGGCCTGGAGAAGTTAATAAACTGTAAAACAGGATTGCTAGCCAACTATAAGGAGACCACCTAAGAAATGGTTGGGCTTGCATCATATCTCTACTAGCTGATGAAATTATATGAATTTTAAACTCCCAACTGTTTTTTTATTTTATTATTTCAGGATCTCAATCAACCCAAAGTTGAAGCTACTTTGCCTGATGGTCTTTTGTCTGTCTCTCTTCTTAGACATCAGGTTTTTGCAACTATTTGAAGTCATGTGTTCTTTTATTTATGAGTTGCACAAGTATTTAGCTTACCGTTCTACATTTGCAGAAAATTGCATTAGCATGGATGCTTCAGAAGGAAACCAAAAGTTGCCATTGCTTGGGTGGAATTTTAGCTGATGATCAGGTCAGTTAGTTGTAGTTATGTTGATCCTTTTATTCGGCTATGTTACTTGAATTCACTTTATCTAATTCTACTTATAAGTAAGAGGAATTGCTATTAGAGCTCACTTTTTTCTCTCACTCTCTCTCAGGGTCTTGGGAAGACTATATCAATGATTGCCCTCATACAGATGGAAAGGTCTTTGCAGAAAAAAGCTAAATCAGAAGACCTATCAAATGACAAAGCTGAACCATTGAACTTAGATGATGACGATGATGATCACAATACGGGAGGTCAAAGTCTGGAAATAGTAAAACAAAATGGTGAATCTGATAATTTGAAACTCAAGTCTGAAGCAAGTACTTCAACACGGCAGTTCAACAGGAAAAGGCCATCAGCTGGTACTTTAGTTGTCTGTCCAGCAAGCGTTCTTCGACAGTGGGCTAGGGAACTGGATGAGAAAGTTGCAGATGAAGCTAAGCTTTCTGTCCTGATCTATCATGGAGGCAGTAGGACAAAGGACCATGTTGAATTGGCAAAGTATGACGTGGTTCTGACAACATATTCTATTGTAACTAACGAAGTTCCAAAACAGCCTTTAGTTGACGAAGATGACGATGGTGAAAAAAATGGGGAGAAACATGAATTTTCTACCAGTAGGAAGAGGAAAAACATATCAACTACCAGTAAGAAGGCAAAGAAGGGTAGAAAAGGAAAGGATACTTCCACTATTGAATATGATTGTGGTGCGCTTGCAAGAGTGAGTTGGCTAAGGGTGATACTAGATGAGGCTCAAACTATTAAAAACCACAGAACCCAAGTGTCTCGAGCCTGCTGCAGCCTTCGAGCCAAAAGACGGTGGTGCTTATCTGGAACACCTATACAAAATACTATTGATGATTTGTATAGCTACTTCAGATTTCTGAGATACGACCCATATGCTAAATATAAAGCATTTATCAGTGGGATAAAGAATCTGATATCTAGAAACTCAATTCAGGGTTACATGAAGCTTCAAGTAGTTTTGAGGGCTTGCATGCTCAGGCGTACAAAAGGTAAAATGGGTTGCTTTAAAAGTTAAATATCTCTAATAATTGCTCTAAGTTTATTACTGAGGTGAATCCCTATTTTATTTATCCATTACATTTTGATAGGAATGCTATGGTATGTATTATTTTTGCACTTCTAAATAAGTTATTGACTGCAACAATATACTTTTTCTTGTTGAATTGCTGTGAGCTAAATGTATTGTATCTAATATGATCTTGAAGTACTGTTGCCGATCTTCATCCTTTTTTTTTCCTGTATAGGAACATTGATTGATGGAGTGCCTATAATTCAATTACCCCCCAAAACCTTAAATTTGAATAAGGTGGATTTCTCTGAAGAAGAGCGGACATTTTATATCAAGCTTGAAACTGATTCACGTTCTCAGTTTAAGGTGATCTATGTTCCAACTGTGTATGAATTTCGTTGTACTGTGGCACTATATTATAAACATCTCAATTATATTTTTGTTCTCCTATTCTTAAATGAAACTGTAACCCCCAAAGTAAATACATATGGCATCAAAGCTCATCTTTTCAGCATATGAAATAACCTCTTTTTTGTTATGATGTTGAAGACCAGTCTTGGTATACTGTCTTTATTCTAAAATTGTCCATCACAGGCCTATGCTGCTGCTGGCACATTGAATCAAAATTATGCAAATATCCTTCTGTTGCTCTTGCGTCTCCGTCAAGCTTGTGACCACCCACTTCTTGTCAAAGGATATAATTCAGAGTCTGTTGGGAAAGCTTCCGTTGAAATGGCCAAGAGACTTCCAAGAGATATGATAGATGAATTTTTGGATCTTTTGGAAAATTCCTCTGCTATATGCCGCGTATGCTTTGTGAGTAATAATTATATACTTTTCTGTGATCATCACTAGGAAGTTGTGACACCATAACAACTTGTTTATATACTTCATCTTATTGCTCTTCATTTGGAATATCGATGCTTTTGTAGGATCCACCTGAGGACCCTGTTGTTACTATGTGTGGTCATGTTTTCTGCTATCAATGTGTATCAGAATATTTGACAGGTGATGATAATACGTGCCCTGCAATTGATTGTAGGGCGCAACTCAGCACTGATGTTGTTTATTCCAAAGCTACTCTGATTAGTTGCAACTCTGATGATCTTGATGGAAAGCTCATAGAGTCTCATTCTATTGAGAAACCAGCAGTTCTGCAGAATGATTTCACTTCAGCTAAAATCAGTGCTGTTCTTGAGATTCTACAATCGCATTTACTGGTCAATAGTCAAAGCTCTGAACTGCCTAGTTCCTCAGGATGCAATGGAAATTCTCCATCTACAGGAAAGACATACACACATGAATCCAAATCCGGCGCTAGTGTTGTTGTGTGCACAACCATTCATTCAAGCATGCCACAAGGGCCTATAAAAACTATTATCTTCTCCCAGTGGACTGGCATGTTGGATTTAGTTGAGCGGGAAATGAACCGCTATTTGATACGATACAGGAGGCTTGACGGTACAATGACCCTTTCTTCAAGAGATAGGGCTGTGAGAGATTTCAACAATGATCCTGAGGTTTCCCCTGACATGGACTTTTGAGTACATCAAGTGTTAAAGTTTAGGGATGATTGCAAAAAAAAGTATCCTGATATATTCATTTTTTGCAGATAGTATCCCTTTTCTTTGATAATTTCAAAAAAGTCCCCTTAACTTTCCTTTCTGTTGCACTTTGTGTAAATTTGTTTCAAATAACGATTTGACCCTTTTAAAAAATAAGTAAAAAGAAAAAAAAATCCAGAATTTTCATCTCTTAATTTTCTTCCTCTTTGTACCTACAAAAGAAGGTGAAAATTCTGGATTTTTTGTTTTTTTACCATCCCCTTTTTAAGTTTTATTTCTTAGGGTAAAATCGTTATATTGAAACAAATTGACACAAAGTGCAACAAAAAGACAACTTCAGGGCACTTTTTTGCAATTATCAAAGAAGATGGATATGATTTGGAATAAGTGAATGCCTCTGGGTACTCTTTTGCAATTATCCTGAGTTTATTATGTTACATATACACAAATTATAACCTTTGGGCAAACTGAGTCTAAAAGTGATGGAAGTTCATCCAATAAATGAGTTGACTTTATTGCAGGTAACGGCCATGCTGATGTCGCTAAAAGCAGGAAACCTTGGCTTGAACATGGTTGCCGCATGCCATGTCATCCTTTTGGACCTTTGGTGGAATCCAAGTACTGAAGATCAAGCCATTGATCGAGCACATAGAATTGGACAGACTCGTCCGGTTACAGTAACACGGATTACAATTAAAGATACTGTTGAAGACAGGATATTGGCTCTCCAGGTACAATTTCATTTAGGTTAATTGCATATAACTACCTATACGAATTGTCAACAAACCCCATAGTAAATTTTCCAGACACATGCCTACCTTTATAAATTTCCACGTGTCACCAAGCCACTTTAAGATTTTATAAAATCCCACAACTACTCATTCCCATCCTATAATCTTCCATTTTCAATATATTAAAGGAGGATTAAAGGATGAGAATAAGTAGTTTTGAGAAGAAATCAAATTGAAACCAGAAGATTGAAGGATGAGAATAAGTAGTTTTGGGATATTATAAAATTTTACAGTCAATTGACGAAAATTTTGATGTTTTCCATCTATTTTGACACATGAAAATTCATAAGGATAGTCATCTGTCCTTGGAAGTATACTATGTGGTTATGTGTTCGGGGGCAATTCATAAAGGTAGTTGTGTGCAATTTACCAATTTCATTTTACCGGGCACTATATCCGCACAAGTTAAAAATTGTATCTTCTGATATATCATCTGTCTTGACGAATGGTTACAGGAAGAAAAGAGAAAAATGGTTGCATCAGCTTTTGGGGAAGATCAAGGCGGGAGCTCAGCGACCCGCTTGACAGTTGAGGATCTCAAGTACCTGTTCAAGTTCTAAAATGCATGCTCACCTGAAATTTCTGTAGAAAGGGGTAGGGTAATTTGATGAGAATCTAAAAAAAAAGGATCGAGATCTTTCTTAAGAGGACGGGTATAGTCATTGTTGGATGATTTTGTTCCTATCAAATTCCCAGGATAGCATCCAATAGTTGCCTGTAAATATACAAATGAAGTACAATGGTTAGTTTATGTAGGGATAGGTATGTATGCTGTTATTGCAGCCATGGTATATGTGACCAGATGGGTCATCTCTGGTGTTTTTAGCTGTTAAATCAATTCTTTTCCTAGCAATTAAATTAAATGGACATGGACTCTAAGCATATCTTAGAGTTAACTGGTTGCTTCAATTCAGTTCCATGTAAATGGTCCATTTTAAAGCACATTGGATTCTTTTGGTGCTATATCTGGTATTCAAATTTGACAAAAAAAAAAAAAAAAACTAGGATGTCAAAGATATTGTACCTGAGATTTGAAAATTAGCTGGTGATACCAATGCCAATGTAGAATGGCAGGAGGAAGAATGTGTGTGGAGCAATGATGGGTTTTGATTTCATTTGATAAGACTGGTTAGCTTAAAATTCCAATTCTAAAAGTGGAAAGTGTGTATATACATTGCATATCCAGCTGCAGAATTTGATCCTAATTTCTTAGAAAGTTCTTCAATTTCACATCCCTTTAATTGATTCCCTTCAGCTTTCACCAATTTTCACCAACAAATTCTAGCTTTTATCTGCCTAAAGTGATTGTGCACATAACCCTAGGAGGGGTCTTAGCAATAATTTCCAAGTACCAATCTTAAGTGTTAAGGAGGGGAGAAGCTATCAAAATATGTCATCACACGTAAACATATGGTTAATATCATAAAATTGCATACTATTGTATGCCGTTAGTAAATAACACACAATTATCATTTTTTATCCGATCCACTTATGTTCTTAACATTTTTTACAGTTAGATTTTCTATCAAATTTTTTTTCACGAACGGATAAAATGTTTGAACTCCAATATCCGAATCACTTTATCCTATAAATAATTCAACTTTAATAGGATTCATAATTGTTGTTTGTTTGTGTTTTGTATTTTAATGGTCGACATATACATGCTCACTTTTTTATATAAAAACGGTACCTTTGGCTTTCTAAATATAAATGACATGTTTTATCTTATTGTTTTATTAAGCCACAATTTTAATTAACTCAATGAAGATACTAATAACCAAAAGTAATATTTAAAAATAAAAATAAAATTGTATAAAATAATTTAACATCACATATAATTGAGATAGTAAATATACTTTCAGCTGAATTTCTAGACTTAAGAGTGATAACACTTGGTGGGAGGTACAATTTGTACTACACCCATTAAAAAAAAAAGACATTACCAACTTGTATTACAGTTAAGGTGAATGTGGAGAGAGCGAGATATTTCTAACCTATAATTCAATGAAGAAAAAACAACCTGAAATACATTTTAGAAGATAGAAAACTTAGGTGTCAAATGTAATGAAGTAGTTTGATAAGTATCTGTGGTTGAGTGTCTCTCCCTCCCCCCAATTTGAAAAGGGAGAAAAAAAGTAATGGTAATTATTTAAATGTTGCAAAAGAGGAAAAAGGAAGAACCTTTGCAAAAGCCATTGCTTGAATGCACTCCAACTTCTCTAACACCAAATGTGGTGGCTCCCTCTTCCTATCATTTAGTTTTAGGACTCACTATGGACACATATTTAGGAAAAAGGCCCCATGGAATCATTTCATGTCATATTACACCAACTTTATCCCAATTACATCCTCCCACCCCCTTTTCCAAAATACCTATTCTCCTTGGGTTCTTCTTTGACTTATCCTCCAATCTCTCTTGTGATGTTGACCAAAAAAAATACATTAAACAAGCTTTAAATCATATTCTTATAGGTGAAGATACAAATTATGTTTGATAACGTCGTGATAGTTTATTATAAAAATATATATTTAAATATTTGGATTAAATATCGAAACTTACTCTTAAGTATTGGTCACGAACACTATACTACACACGTTTTCAAAATGAACACTACACTACCCTTAAGTATTGGTCACACAATTTTGTTAGTAAAAATGGACGGAATTTTCCTTTCCGTTAGTCATATGACCTCAAGTGTCATATAATAGATGGTAAAATGACGTTTTCCCTTAATTATATGACCTCTACACATTTTATAAGGAACATTACCATTGTACCCACGTTATTGTTCCTTATAAAATGTATAGAGGTCTAATACATAAGGGAAAAAACGTCATTTTACTATCCATTATATGACATTTGAGATCATATGACTAACGGAATGGAAAATTCCGTCCATTTTTACTAACAAAATCGTGTGACCAATACTTAAGGGTAGCGTAGTGTTCATTTTGAAAACATGGATAGTGCAGTGTTCGTAACCAATACTTAAGAGTAAGTTTCAATATTTAACCCTAAATATTTAATTTCATCACAACAATAAAAATTATATTCTTAAAATAAACACTTCAAGTATAAAGTTCCTCTATGACTATATAAGTTACTAGTAAAGAAAAGATAGTAAACATGATTACAATATTCAACTAGCTAGCAAAATTTTACAAGTTTAGGATTCAGTTTCCTTTTTTAGCAGACATCAGGTCCGAATCCAACGAACCCGTTGGCTCCATCGAAAGAAATCTGGATCCCCTCTTGCTGGATGTTTCCTATTATAGAAAGTCCGTTTCCTGACGGAGCGAACGCGAAGCAGAAGGTTCCGTCATCGTCCACTGGTATCAGAAAGTTCCTGGCGGGTAGGGTCAGAACCGGCCCCGCCGAGAAGTAAAACGACACCGTTGGGACCCGAACAGACACGAACCCCACCAGGTTGTAACACGTGTCGAAGATCGACACCGCCGGCGCGCGAGGGAGGTTCCCGGTCTGAGCAACGAACGCGTCGCGGAACGCCGCGTAAGCCGCCGTCGGGATCCTCGTCACGGCGGTCCCGGTGTCCATGACCACGCCTCCGTTACCCAATTCTGTTAGGCGGAACTGTTCTTCGGAGATCGGGACCCGAGCGCCTCCGACTCCGAGACCCGATAACCCGACATAGTAGAAACTGGGAGCACGCGGGTTCCGGATGAGTGGGATCCACGCGGCACCAACGGGCATGGCTGCGCGGCCGAAGACGAGGGAGCCGGCGGAGTCTGTGCCGCGGCTGACGAGGCAGTAGCTGAAGGCGCCGCCGATCTGACCGCCGAGCTGGCCGACGAGGGAGAGGGCTCCGCCGCCGAGGCCGAGGAGGCCGGCGGCGCCGACGAACATGCCGCGGTTCCGGTGGCCGCAGCCGATGGCGACGCTGCGGACGACGGCGGCGCGTGAGAAGGTGAGGGTCTCGAGGGCGAGGGTGCCTTTGGTGTAGGAGCCGTCGCCGTAGGAGACCTCGTAGTGGCAGGAGCCGCCGGAGTGGCAGGCGGAGTTGGGGAGGCGGTCGCAGACGGAGGAGGAGCAGGAGACGCCGGAAAAGGAGGCGGAGAAGGCGGGATCGAAGACGGGGTCGGACTGGCGGTAGCAGAGGGAGCAGGGCTGGCACTGGACCCACACGATGTCGCTCCCGGAGTCGATCACCATGTACTGACTCCGGGGAGGGCTCCCGACGCCGATCCGGACGAAATACTCGCCGCTGCCCTGCTCCATGCCGGAGATTACGTCAGCGCCAAAATCGGAATGGAGTGAATATTCGGAATCGGACGAGTTTGGATAAAGGCGGCGCGTGAGTGAAGCGACCCTAAGCGCGTCCCGGTGCATGCGCGCATGGAAACGAAGGGAGTGAGAATGAGATTGAGTCATGTGATCTCTGTGAAGCAGCTTCAGCTTCCAATTTGGGTGGCTTTCTTCCTTGTCGTCATCATCATCATGATCATAAGAAAGAGGTTGTTGACGAGAAGTCAATTTGACGTCAAAGAGTTGAAAATCGGGGTAAGAAGAAGCTGGCGTGGAGTTAGTATGTGTATGAGCTCTGCCGGAAGAGACGGCGGCGGTGGCGGTTAAGTGGATGAGAAGTAGTAAAAGTAGAGCTGACGAGGAGCGGTGGTGGTGGAGGTGTGAAGTAACAACCATGGCTAGCTACGGCTTGCTTGCCAATGAACTCAATATATAAGATAGCACCACCTATATATACACATATATTATGAATAGCTAATTTAACTGTGTCTTTATTAGGGAGCATACAAGATTATATGGAAATGAAACTATAGTATCTATTTTATTATATATATTTATTATGTTGAAATGTCAAGTTAAAAAAACAAATTATTATATAGGAAGAAAAGATCGGTCAAGAAGAGTTGAACCTTTTTTAGTTGGGCCTAAGAGACTATGGGTTTGTGTAGTTCTTCTGGTTTTGTGTCATGGATAGAACTGGGACAGGGAGGACACTCTGTTTTCGAAGTAGTTTTTAAACTTGGATACTGTATTAATTTACTCTTTATTAACTATATGAGGCACCTCCAGGGACATGGAACGTTTCGAGAAGCGTCCCATTCTCATTATAATCGATTGTTATTGATTGTCCTCTTCCACTATGTTTTGTACTTTTTCTCCGAACCTGATAAGTTACTTTGCAAGTTAGTGCATTTTATGTGGATCCATGCGTATTCAGGCTATAATAGTTGATCTTAGGTCGAACCGGAAACAGTTACTTGTACTTTTATGTTCTTATTTTCTATACGTTCTGAATCATTCTCTATTTGGTTTCAAAAATTTGTTTAAGTCTCGGATATTCTTAAAGAATTAGTTATACATTTATCTATCCGTCTATATCGGAATGATCTACTCATTATTCTTCTTTCTATCGTTTGAAGTAATAATATTTGTTTCTTTCACTAAAACAAAATACTATATTTTGTTTTAATTTACAATTATGTTTGAACAATTTTTAAGGTAGTTAGTGATTATATTGGAAAATACAAAATTATGTGTTTTTGAGCAAGATCTAAATAATATACTTAGGATGAATTTGAAAAACAAAGTATACTTTCTTCTATTAATTGGAACTTGGAAGAATTATGAAATATTTCTTCTGATGCCAATGTCTTGAGTCCCTCCCTACGTATATTCTCTGTCTGCGTCTCGCACTCTTTTTTTTTTGGAGGTTTGTGTCGATGACATTGGGTTTGCCTCCCTCCTTCTCCTCCTGGCCAAAGCTTCATGGAGCTTCCTTCTCCTCCATCCTTGTCCTCTTCCCCGTTATCCATACATCCTCCTGTTTCGACCACGACCTCACTCTCGTGGAAATATAATCTGATTTTTTTTAAAATAAAAGTAACAATATTTTTTTTTCTATTATAATGGAAAATAAGAAATAAAAATATTTAAACAAAAATGTGAATAAAAAATAGATTTAAATGTATAATGTTATTTTCGTAACTTTTTTGAAAGTTATGGTTGACATCAATGTTACAATAGTATGAGCATTTTTGTCATTTTAGTAAAATTTAAGAGAAAAACTAACATAAATTCAAATGGTGATAATTTTGTGGTATATACGTATGTTAGATGATAAAATGATAAGTTAAGGTATTATTTTCTTTTAGCGTATATCTATATAGTGATTTGTGATATTATTCCTATATAAATGATGAAATCTAATGTGTAAAGACTGCTTTGCTAATATTAGGAGCTCTGAAACTTAGCAATCGCCATGAAACTGTCGTTGTACAAGCTTTCAATCAACAAGAGATTGTCTGTGAGTCTCTTCTTCTCTCTACTCTTGGTACTGTTCTTCTTTGCGCATCCATAATCCAATTGCTGTATCGGAAGGATGGTACATCAACAGCGATCCACGACTTTCTGTTGCGGTGGTTCTCGTCTTCTTTGTGTTAGCCTCCCTCGTCTCGAGCGGGTACACGACCGACGAGATAGCCGGGAAAAATCAGACGACTCAGGCGAGGTCTGCTATGCAGCCTCACCAAGATCAATGAGAGACCAGGGATTTATACCGGGAGAGATCCTTGAATCATACTTATCATCCCTCACCGACTACTATTGAGATCAGGTTCGATCGCACTCCTCACGACGAAAAGAATCTTCATCATAAGATCAAGCAGTGTTTAGACATCATCTTAAACGGTTTTATACCGTTTAATTTTACTTTTAATTTCTGTATTTATTTAAAAACCGTTTGTGATATCGGACCTTCCGGAATCCTGTTTTTTTTTTTTTTTTTTTTTTTTTTTGTAATAACTCCGTTCAAAAAGAAAATGAAGAAATCTTGCCAATACAAGCACCGAGTCCAAACATATGCATACGCGCAGATGATGCGCGAATGGTACCAATAGCATCACGCACACACATAACATACGTGCACGCGCATGGGTCGCCAATATATGTATATGTGCATGCTTCCGAATGATGCCATCATGACATGAATCATGATTCATACGCATTCATCGTCTTGTTCTGCAGGTCAAGTGGATGTGCATGTGCACTCGTTTCAGTTTCTGATATGGCAGACAATGTTATAATGACGTTAATATCGTCTTAATTTCATCTTTCTATTTCGACATGTTTTGTTTTTGGCCTGTAAAGTCACGTAGCACTGGATTATACAAGTTGAATAGCTAAATTAGGCCACAACAAAAACTTACAAAATGAAAATTGGAATGATTAAGAAATTGGATTGGAACGGAACAAATTAAGTTGAATCAACCTGTGCCATGTTCTCTTTCAGGGACTTACGGTCTTGAGGTGGAGATAAGTTCAAATCCATTGAAGAGGTTGACGGAGGATGTAATGGATGTCACGTACGGTAAAGAGAAAATAGATGTTGTATTGGAAGTGGAAAGGAATCATGGGCAGGGTTTCTTTGGGGGAAGCTAGCTGAGGCGGTTGAGTTGGAGTTCCCAGTCTCAGATTTTGACTGAGTGCCGGCCGTTTCGATCGTGTACTCGCCCAAAACTCCTAGGTTGAAATACAACCGAGTTGGGGTCTGAGAGGTAATGGAAGAGGCGTGAAAGATGAAAGATATTGTTATCAAACTTAAGGAGGAAAAAACTCAGAACAAGTAATCACCTGAGGAGATCCAAAACCAGCCGCCGCCGTTCTGCTCGCCCTCTTCGGTGGCGGCCACGACAATGGCTGTAGTCGTGCCGACGGAGTCCTTTCCGTTCACCCTGCTTCTCCTTCTCTCCCTCCCCTCTTTTTCTTTCCGACTCCTCTGTAAGCCCCCTTCCTCTCTGGCAGTATCTTTGGCTCCGAGAAGGTTTGGTCGGTCGTTTTACCGGCGTTTTGGCTCAGATCCGGAGTGGGACAACCTCTCTGGGTCATTCCGATTAGAGATAGTTGATGATCTGAAGTTTTTGTGTGTGGTTCTTTGTTGAGCTCCTCCCTCTCCTTCGTCGCCGGCTGAGTTGGTTCGCCAAGTCCTCGGGCTCGTCGGGAGCTCGGGCTCGTCGGGAGCTCGGGCTCGTCGGGAGCTCGGGCTCGTCGGGATCTTTTTTTTGATAGGCGATGAAATTATTATTACAGGAATCCAAGGTGGATTCCTGAAAACGAAAAACCTCGAAAGGTTACATCAAATACTACCCTGAAGGGTTACACCAAATAAAACCTCGAAAGGTTACCCAAAACCAAAAGACATAAAACAAGGATTAAGCCGGCAATAAATATTACACCCTCAAACCAACAGCCTACTTCGACGCAGTAACAGACACGAACTTGGAGCCGCAGACCACTGCTCGAAAGAAACATTATGTTGAAAATCACCTGTCAAAGAGGCAATGCTGAAGTATTGAGCTCCTGAAAACAACACTATTTCTCTGTAGCCAAATGTGCCAGCAGGTAACATAACACCCTTTCAACCAAATTGAACTTCTCAACAAATCTGCCACCAAGGCCCAATTTTTCCAAGCACATCGAACCGACGCTGACATCACAAAAATATTGACCACCACGAATAGAACTCCTCCCCAAAATCCTAATGAACAAAAACCGAATACCATTCTCCACCAAAATCACAGCTGCGAAAAATAAAGGGAGGCAATTCATCTCTTTTTGTTTCCTGTATCAACACCATAACCGGGTTTTGCTTAGCCAGCGCCACCCTAATACTCCATCTCCTTTGGACGACATTCATCCCCCTCACGTTCCAGGAGATGAATTTCACCATAATCAATCACTAGAAAGGAAAAGAAGTAGGTAGAGAGCTTCCCTCTTCTACCTCTTCATCAGTGCAAAATCCCTCGGAATCCTCTTGAAACACAGGATCAACCGGATCACCAAGCTCAAAGTCTAAAGCTTCTATTTGTTCTGCAGCATCAGGATTGCCAGCAATGACTTTCTGACTCGCTTTGAGAAGTTTCCATCTTTTGTCACGATCAGCATTCTCCTTGATCAAAGAGCGTCCCCTCGCAACATAAGATCGATAAATATAGTTTGGTTTACCTGAGTTGAGCAGGTTTCGATTGACAGAACACTCGGCCTGAATTGCTTGAGGCCCACGCAGCATACTCGATGGGCTCGGGCTACTCTGACTCCGGGAGTCTGCGACTTTGCTGCCTGAGGGAGGTGTTAAACGCAACTTTCCTTTATGCTTCAACACGACGGCCGGTGGTGGGAACCGAACTTTGTCATTCAGACCAAGAGTTTCCATGGAATCTAACGACTGACCTTTCAGATCAAGAGCAGACCCGATAACTGGGATGTCCATGATTCGGCTAGCTTCAATGGGGTACCGTTTATCGTCCAACAACAAGAACCGATCAAAGGATTTTTCATGAGATTTCAATTTTACCAAGAAGTAATTGAAATCCAGATTCATTGAGGTCTCATCAAGCAAAGACAAAATAAAAGTTCCCATAGAATTTCCCAAGTCTCTGAACGTCGACATGCACCAACCGAAACAGGTATACCCGAAACCTTCACCCAAGAAAAACAACCCTCAGTGTTAAGCCACTCCTTAGCCTTGTCGATCATAAGGAACGATGTGGAGCACCAATTCCATTTAGAAATCAAAATACTTGAGAGAATGTCTTGATCCGAAGATAGTAACAAAAAAATTCTGTTGCCCATGTACCGAAATTGTAAGTCCAATGGCTCTTCAAAATTGATTCGATTCCGTAACTCAGTAATTGAAACATTGTCTCTCGCTACCCCTAATAAACTAGCTTCAGACCAAGGTGAGAGGTAGCCTGATGCAGTGCCCGTAACCTCTGAATGAAAGTCAGAGGCCTCCACTGAGTTCACTTGATCGGTGTTAATCTTCCTCTTAGGTCTCCAAACCTGATATACCGATGGCTTCCCCATCCTTTTGCTCAGTCTCTCCGGCCACGCAAATGCCAAGAAAATCTTATGATCATTCCAAACCGTCCCATTACATGCCTTTACTAAAAGCGTTGCCTCAGCCTTTGATCTGACCGATACAAACCCGAAGAAACGTCCACCAGCATTTTGTCTTTTGCAGACAAAAACTTTGAGCACCGGTATGAATTGATCTAATCATGCCCTCAACTTCACACGGTTTGAATCAGGGGGAAGATTGTAGATAAAAAGCTTGCACAACTCACCAGAATCAGGCGAGGAATTGACTGGTTCTCTGGATTCTCTACTCGAATTGAGGATCGGAATAAGTGCAGGCTCGATTACTGGACTTACTGGATTTTTTCACCTCGATTAACCGAGCTAGGTATCGGCACTTGAGCAGAATTTTCCAGGCGACAGATCACCGAAGAAAGTTTGGGTACCCAGAATAACTTGCCTTCAATCATCTTCTCGTGGTATTCAGAAGTCATTGTCGTCTCCAATTTCCTAGAAGCCCTCTGATTTCCTTTGTGCGCCGAATTATGAATCCACAAAGTCGAATCCCTTAGCAACATAGGCAATCGCTGTATATCGACCACCAGAAACCCCAAGAAAGGTTTTACCTTGATCGGACGGCTCCGCCAATGGCGACAATTCCGGTGTCGACAAAACCCTAAGGGAGGAGATCGCGAATCACTAATTCCTGTACACGCGCGGCGCTTGATGGTACAAGCCTTGCATCTGTAGAATTCTCCAACCGGTTCTTAGTTCCCTTTCCTCGACCTCGCAAGGAGCTTGGTCTCTCTTCCAAGCCAGAGTTGTTCTGGTTGCGAACCTGATCTCGTGCGATGATGGCCCTAGCTCGTCGGAGCTCGCCTGCTCTGTTTTCACTAGAGCTCGCCGGAGTCCTTGCTCAACTTTGTGGTACTCTGTTCTTCCCTTCTTCTGTTTGTTGGTTATTTTCAAGCCCCAAATCCGGTTTTGACCGGACTCGAGACGTGAACTAAAACAGTAATAATTTTAAACGAAAATAAAGCCAACAAGTCTCCAGTTCATAAATTTTAAAACTTTTAACAATGTCACGAGTCGACAACTCGGTAAAAACAACAGTAAAAGAGTTTAATAAAAGAGAATGGTACGTCTCTAGACTACTAGCCTAGGACCCTCGCAAGCTCCCAAGCATCGAGCATCCAGCTAGTACACAACCCGCTCAAAACCTGAAAAACAACAACGTAAAGGGATGAGCTTTCGCTCAGTAGGAAAAGTAGTTAAGGTTATAAGCAAGCGCTCACCACCACGGGAACCGTCCAATTAGGGCATACTAGTACATCACACAACTAATTTCCAACGAAACTCGTAACCACAATCCTCAACTCAAGACCAAACCATACTTACAAACACAATCACCCAAACAGCACAAACAGCAACCAGCACACCAATTAACAAGTCATCGAACATAAAGTAAACAGTAAAAGTGCAACACGTCCTGTACCGCAGTCCCCTACTCGGTCGGCTGTCCACAACCCAACACCATCATATCGTACCGGAACATCATCGGCCTAGATATCTTCCCGTCAAACAACCGGGGCACAATCTCAATATGTCATACCGGAATCTCCATCGGCCTAGACCTCTTTCCCAGAACTCCTTCGGGCAAAGGACATGTAATACAACTTTCCCAGAACTCTTTCGGGCAAAGCACTGAACACATAACCGTCGGCTTAGATTTCCTACACCGGAATACCCCCTCGATGTAGGCCATCGTACCGGAACCATTACCCAGGGGACCGCGCATACATGGGACCACACCGTCGGCCTAGGTACTACCCTACACCGGTGTGCCCCCTCGGTCGTAAGTACTATACCGGAAGCAACTCCTCGGAACACACAACAAGAAAAAAATACACATCGCAATGCCATAAATAAACACGGCTTACCAAGCCCAACAATCGTTACCACAACCAGTCACGTCGGTCTATCACTCACCCGACCATATCAGATCCAAGGGTTCACATCAACACAAGCACGACACACTCCCCCACACATAGCAACAACATGCTCAACGGGTATACTAAATCTTGTCTATTAAACTTACCGACCCTAAGTCACACAGCAGGCATCTCAAACAACAACAGGCAATTCAATCAGCACGCAACCTACGGCTCGACAAGGCCGATCTACCAGCACGACAATTCCCAAGTATTGAAAGCAGCTACACTAGTGAAACACATCCTACATGTTACTACGACTCGTGCGATTATTATCTGATATAAACATTCGTTCCAGTTTTATTAATCATAGCATGCATACTAGTAACTTTCCGCAATTAAATCGGTATCCGCTACTTTCCCTACCTCAAGGCGAACCGACAGCTACGTCTCCTAGCTGCTGACGTCCTGGCTCGCTACCTCCGGTCTTCTCTTCGATCGAAGCCAGACTCTAATTTAACACGGGAAGTCACAATTAAAACCGATTTCACAATTTAATTTAAAAGGTTACGACGGTTTCGATTTAAGTTCAAAAGTTGTCTTTTAGACTCGAGCGGGCTAAAAGCGGGATTATACGACAAATCGGGTTCGAGTACTCGTGCCTCGAGCACAGAAACCGGTGCACGTTTCCCGAGGCACAGTTCCCAATGCATGGATTCCCGAAGCATGTGTTTCGAGGCACGATTCCCGAGGTACGTGCTTCGTGGCACGACTCCCGAGCTGCGATTCAGTGTTTCGCTTTTGTTCCATTCCAAGTCCGATTAACAGTCCATTTTAATTTTCCAAGGTCCCAAGTTCGATCAATCGTTCAAAACCCGAATTAAAACCAAATTAATTTTAACCTTTGTTGATTTAAATCTGGAAAATTATTAGTTGATTTCTTTTCTCTTTTCTGCTCGGTTTCAAGTCCCCAAGAATCATGTCCAGAGTTCGCAAGAGAGATCCAGAACCCAAAAACGCAGCGGGGAAAAAGAAAATAAAGAAGAAGAGGGGAAAGCTCGGTTGAACTCCGACCGACCACCGACAGCGCCGTTGCCGGCCGAAGCTCTACGGATCGGAATCTCACTGTGGGAAAGGAAATGACGGTGGGCGGGGCACGTCGGCCTCTCCTCTTAGATCTGGACGGATGGCGGCGGATTTGGTTTCGGATGACACTGGAAGAGAGGCGGCGGCGAGGAGAAGGGAGAACGGCTCGACAACGGGGAGAAGGAGACGGAGAGGGTCGGGGACGAAGGTCGGCGGCGCGGCGAAGGGATAGCGAGAGGCGAGGGGGTTCGACGGTAGCGTGACACGGTTGGACGGAGAAGAAGGAGAGGGAGACGTCGGGTTGTTGTGCCGGAGGACTTGTGCTGACCGGAGAGGGGAGAGGGAGGTCGAAGACGTGGGTGGCCGGTGAGTTGAGAGGGTGGGAGGGAGGGGTTCGGCTGAGCGAAGAGGGGAGAGGTGAGGGGTCGGGTTTCAGAGAAGAAGAGAGGAAACGCGGCTTCGGGAAGAGAGAGGAAAGGGATCGATGCTGAAACAAAACCCTAAAAGAAGGCTTAAATACTCGGGCTTGGCAACAGTTGGGCCTCAGATGGGCTTGGTCTTCACGGCCCAAGCGAAAGGAGAAAAGGGCTGGCCTGGCTCGGCCCGGATCCGCTGGTCGGGTCTGGTCCAGCCCGGTCCAATTCTTTTTTTTGTTTGCTTTTCTTTTTCTTGTTTATTTATTTTTTTTAAAACGAATTAAGAATTAAATCGAATTTCAACCACGTCGTTACCAACAACCGACCCAATTTTCAACCTCGACGTTCCGATCGAATAAAATTAAATAAATTAAAACTCTTTAACGAGGCGGTCTTCACAGTTATTACTTTGTCACAACCCGTAGAAGGAGTTTAGGACGGCTGTTGGGTTCGTTGAAGCTCGGTGAGTGTAGGTGTGATGGTCACCGGGGGCTGCTTGGGTCGTGTGGTGGCCGGGACCGTCTTTGGGGTGGTGTCTATTTCAGATCTAGATGCCTTGGTCCTGGTCCTTGTTCCTCGCTTGGAGTGGTGTGTCTCCTGCAGCTTGGGTTTTGCTGCTCCGGTGTGGCAGTGCAGGTTCTGACCCAGGTCGGTTTTGTTCAGCAGTTTGGGTCCTATCTCGGGTCTGTTTCGGCCCTAGTTGGGTTTGGTTCTGACAAGGCCAGGTTGGCTACTCCTTACTTACTGGTGCTTTTCGATTCGTCGGGCTGTCTTTTCTACTCTCAGGATCTTAGTTAGGGGGAGTCCAACCTAGCACACCAGATCTGGTTTCCGATCAGATTTGGTTTTGGGCTCTTTCTGGGTTTGACTTCACTCGTGCTCGGTATTATTACATGCCTTTTCCTTTGGGTCTTTTTTTTGTTGTTACGACATCTTAACGCTCAACTCGAGTTTCAGTCTCGGATCCCCAATTCGTGGAGGGGTCAGTCTCCGGCCGATAGTGTGGTGGTGGGAGCAGGGCTGCTGTGCTTTTTCCGAACCCGTTCGTTATGGTTCTCATGCGACTAGTTTCAGATTTACCATGGGAAGCGTTTCTTGATCGCTTTGATCTTTGATTCATTGTGAATCTGGTCTATTCCCTCATCGACGCGAAGGGTTGGAAGCTCAGTGGTGGCGTTCCGCTTCTCTGCAGGCTTTAGTGTCAGATCTGTCCAGGTGTAGGCTGGCTCATGCTTGGTATAACTACAGGCCTTCTCCTTCGGTTCCTCGCTTGGTGTTGGCTGGCGAGGGGTTACCGGTCTCGGTTTTAGAACGCTCAGCTCGAGTCCAGTCTCGGATCCCCAGAAGTCTGGACTTACTACTACCTTCTTGTTGGAGTGTATTGGTTGGAAACTCGATCGTGGCGTTGCACTTCTATGTTAGCTTTGGTGTCATATTTTTCCGGGTTGGGGTTGGTGTATGCTCGGTATAATTACAAGACTTCCCCTTAGGGTCATCGCCTGGTGTTGGCCAGCGAGGGTTACCCGGTTGCGGTTTCAGAACGCTCAGCTCGGAACCAACCTCGGATCCCCGGAAGTGATGTCTTGTTGCTGCCTATTTAGAAGTTTGTGCTCGTTCTTTGTAGAAATACCGGTCCTCCCCCTGTAGGAATTTCTTGGTCTAGGCCAGAAATATGTTGTTTAAGTTGTTTACTGCATAACGATCACAAAGACTCCTGGTCTAAGGATACATGACAAGCTACGACAATGAATATGTTCATGACTTGATCTATAGCACATATTCATGTCGGGTCGTCCAATATCATGTCCCACATGATATCTATGATCAGACTCCGGAATCCCATTCCAATGACTAACAGAACGTAAGCCATAAAGAGCCATCTTTCATACTAGTCGCTTCTCGTGAAGCTTTGTTGACTAGGGATCCATCGAGTGTGATCTATCTCGATCTACGGTTCTATTCGCATTGTGGACATAGATCAGAGCACACATCGATATATTACTCCAACACATAAGTAATATAAAGCCGCTTTAATTTTATTGCTAACGATGATATATACATTTGGACATTTAGGATTGAACTACGGGCACTAAGACTAACAGACAGTTGTGTGTGGGGGACGAATATGAAAGGTTATTTGGTCGGGAGATGTTATAGTGCTTTGAGGGAGAGGAGTTCGGAGGTGGCTTGGGTGAAGGTTCTTTGGGTCATGGGCCTCCCTCCTAAGGTAGGAGATTTTGTTTGGTTGAGTTTTCATAATGCAGTTCCCATTACGGTTCTTTTGGAGAGTCGGGGGGTCTTTATCCCGGTGTTGGTGTTATTTCTGTGGTGTGTATTTCGAAGAAGCTAGGCAGCTCCTCCTTCATTGTGGTTTTTTTTTGGCTTGTTTGGGTTGGTGTTCTGAAGTGGTGGGGGTTGAGTTGGTCTTGTCCTTTGGATGTGCGAGGCTTATTACTTTCTTGGCCGGATCTTATCCCGAGATGATGTAGGAGGGTCTGGACTCCTATATGTGGTCTCCTTTTATGGAAGGTTTGGTTGGCTAGAATTTGTTTGGTTTTTAAGGGTGATATCCCTTTAGTGGACCAGGTGCTTTTGCGGGTGCAAGTAAAGGCTCTCGAAGTGGGAAGGACTTTATGCCCGAGTTTGTTTTTGATTTCTCTCTCTGAATGGCGCATATACCCTTTAGCAAGTTGCAAGAGCTCCATTCATCTAAAGGCGGGAGGCCATAGTTGTTTTTTGGGCGTATGCCTGATTTTGTTGTTCCAAATTGATTGCAGTGTGGCTCTAGGGAGATTTTTTCATAGGATTTTCCATTCGGGAGATGCTTTGTATTGATGATTAATTAAGTTCTCAATCATGCACATATTTAAAGGAACTAGTTAATGCCTTGCTATCTTCCATAAAGTTAGGTTTCTTTTCTTTCTTCTCTTTTTTTTCTTGGTGGGATATTGCATAAGCATAACCTGCTCATTCTCAATATATATGTTAAATATAATCATTTGTTGGTTAGTAAACCTAAATATATAAGAGAGATGAGAAAGTGCCCAGAAGAATATAGAGGTATGTAGGACCATAGCACTACATATAATATGACACTACCTTTTCCTCTTAATCAGTGAAGGATAGTCCAAGAGTAAATAATATTGTTTTGTATATCGTATTCACCTGATTTTTTTAATCATACAGTCACTAATGCTACGATAATGGCGGCTGAGATCACTCGCGTTTTGGCACACTCACTTTTCAAATTATATACTTCATAAAATAATTTATGGAAAATGACAAGAAACAACTATCATACAACCTCCTAGTACAAGAAATCTCGTATGACTATTTTGTCGTTTAAAAAACATGGTTGTAACTAATATTTACCAAAAACCATAATTTTCTGTCAAATATCACACGACGAGTTAACAGAGCAAGTCAAATGACACCAATACCCTCACTTTTTGTCAAATGTCATACGAGATTTCTTGAAATTAGGAAGTCGTATGATAGTTGTTTCTTGAAATTAGGAAGTCGTATGATAGTTGTTTCTTGGAGTTTTCCCGAGATGAAAAGGACTATGTTTCATTTTTCACTAACGGTCAGTGTGATATTGGGAAAACTCCATAAAACAACTATGGTCCGACTTCCTAGTACAAATTACAACTATAGAGAATGTTATCGATCATAGTACACAGTTACCTAACTCAATTGTCAAAAACCATGAATTCCGTCCAGAAATAGACGGCCACGTTACCAAATCAGGCATGTGCTACGCACGTGATCAGTTGGTAAAAAAAAAATGGCCGAAATGCCCTCATGAAATATGTGTTTATAGATGGATAAACCATCTATTTTGTCTTGGTTTTAGAGGTGAGGAAGAAGGACTGAAGACGAAGAGGTAGCTACCAGGAACGAGTGAAGATCGAGCTTCCGCGAAGATGAAGGACGAGATCGCAGGAAGAAGAGGGTCGAGATCGCAGGAAGAAGAAGGCGCGAAGGTAAGATCTGAAACCTTACCCGTGGTTGTTGTTCTGTGAAATTTGAAATCCCCAAATTGAATGCATAAACCCGAAAGTTGAAATTCCCTCATGAAGTTTTTGTGTGGAAACTGAAAATCCCCAACTGAAAATCATATCCCAAACAACAAGGGTCGGATTTAGGTATGAAGCAGTTTTGGTTTGAAAACCCTAATCCTAAAAAGGAATCGACATTATGTAAAAGGGCTATGAGTTAATGTATGAAGCAGTTAGGGTTAGGAATATGAAGCAATTAGGGGTAGGAACATTGTAATTAGAGCAATTATGATTCAATGTTGATTGAAATGTAGGTTGTGACAGTTAGGGTTAAGAACTATTGGGGATGAATATAAATTGTGTGTATGATTTTGTTTAATGTGTTAGGTGTAGTGAAAATGGGTCTAAATTTAGTAGGTTTTGGTATGTTGTTACATATTGTTGATGTTAGCTGATAATTTGTTCAAGGTCGTTGAATTTGGAACGCAAAGCATAGTGCTATGCTGTTGTGGTGTTTCAGCTCCTATGCTCACATCATACTCAATCAAAAATCCTGGTAGAAGATTTTATGGTTGTGGGAAATTCAATGTAAGAATTCCAGTTCCAATTATGTAATGATATTGATATTTGAGATTAAAACTGTCTGAATTCATGAAAAATACTGTATGATGCAGGGTGAAAGAAGTTGTAATTTTTTCCTATGGGTTGATGAATTAGTGCCTCAACTGCATGAGAGGATCACATCATTGGAGGAAGCAGTACGACACGAGAGAAGAAAGAATGGGAAATGGGCCAAATGTATTTGGTTTGTGTGTGGTATCTTGTTTTATATAATCATAGTATTTCTGATTAAGGATGTAGGTGTTAAGGAAGACATGTAGCTTATGTAAACCTAAATGAGTCTGTAAGTGTTTGGCATTAACTTGACACTCTGAGATTTAACCCTCAGAATGGTACGGCAAGCGTACCGATCGTCAAGTAGTATTCGGGTTTTAAGTCCGAGATATCGTACCCAAGGGAGCAAATAAGCAAGCTCTTTAGTTAATTAATTCGTCGTCAAGCTATTCCTATAATGGTGTTTGGTTTTGGTTTGTAAAAAGTAAATTAATGCAAGTAACGAGAATATATGAATGATCCGAAAACAGAGCACAAATCACAGCGGGATTGTTAATCAGAGATAGAAAGCGATCTAGGACATTAACGGGATTCGAATGCGATGAACAACTTAACGGGATTCGGTATACATTTGCAACTACTACTATTCCAATGGCAACGGGAACTCTCTCAATGTAGTCCTAATCATCTCTCGATCGTATTAGGACCCTAACATACGCAGTCCACCTAATTATCTCTAATCTAGGTGTAGAAAGGTATATAGCACTACGATTTATGAGTTCCTCTAACTTTCGGGTTTTACTCCTATAGTTACCGCACTCGTGTCAGTCTAACCAT
This sequence comes from Erodium maritimum, assembly GCA_963921825.1. Taxonomy (NCBI): domain Eukaryota; kingdom Viridiplantae; phylum Streptophyta; class Magnoliopsida; order Geraniales; family Geraniaceae; genus Erodium; species Erodium maritimum. Next base: position 68,652,044 of record OY997590.1, on the reverse strand, counting down.
ATTCTGGCTTAGATTAAAACCCGAGTTGTTTAATTCCTAGTTCCTCTTCTTAACCTCATTTCTCAATTGTTGGTTAATAAGATTGAATCAAACATGTACGTGATCAAGGCAATGTAGCATTACGAGCGAAATTGAACAAACATCTTCCTAATACTAGTTTGACAAATATACCACCGAATATGTTAACTCAATTCATCACATTCTTACCCTAGCCCTAGATCATGAGAGTTTAGTTCATGGCAAAGAGAGATAAATACAAGGCAAGGATTGAAACAATAACATTCATATTAATTGATGGAAGTAATACAAATATCAAATAGCAATCCAAACTACACAAAACCTTTGATGTAATCCTCGTATCTCTCCTTTTGATCTTCTCCAAGTGCTCTCCAATGTCCTTTTCTCCTCCAAAAACGTGCTCCCTTTGTAATTTCGTGATACCCCTTCTAAACCTAACTTTTGATTTAAATAGGGCCAAAAAAACGAGTCTGAAACGACGTGGAAAAAGGCCCAGTCGCGCTGCGAGGGCCTGGGCCGCGGTCTGGAGCTGAGGCTTTAGCAAACCAGAGAGTCAGGAGGGTCTGGGCCGCGGTCTGGTGGGCGAGGCTGCCGCGGCCTGGAGGGTGGTCTGGTGGCCGAGACCGCCGCGGTCTGGTGGCCGAGACTTTAGCACTTTGACTTTTAGTATTTTTTGCTCCAATTCTGTCCCGAATGTCCCAATTCCTCTAGAGATTGATCAACTGCACAAAACAAGAGAAATACTCATCAAAGTTCACCATCCCGGGACTGAAAAGCTCAAGAATGTGGGCTAAAAACATCTCAAATAGATGTATTTTTCGTTCACATCACATATGCAAACCTAAATTAGTCCGTGACTGTTATGTAGTATTGATGCACCTAATTGAGTCTGTCTGTGACTGTTATGTACTTAAAGTTTGTGTTATATGCACCTTTTAATTATATTGTAATCAACTAGTGGCTCTCTTTAATTAATTTGTTTTTGGTACCATCTCATGACATAAAATACACAAGTTAACATTAAGCATAGATATGAAGTTCATAATTGTTCAGATGCATCACATACAAGTAGAAGTAGGAACTTTATCATACAAACGGTTTACGAAATAGACTTTTGGTTGTAGTACTACCTTGAGATGAATGTAGGTCCTTTTCATCTCCACTGTCTTCCACATCGGGTTCTCTGCTCTGAGGTGGAGATGATGGAGGAGCTTGTTTGTAGGGTTGTTGTGGTTGCACCTTGGGATGAAAGAGCCTCCTTTTTGTTGTACTAGTACCACCTGTTGGATTGTTGGTTGTTGTAGCTTGCTCTGAACTTCATCATCAGATGGATGATCGTATGGAGGTTTGTATTTTGGTTCTGCTTCATCTGGATAAGGGTATTCCCAGTCGGACAACAATTCTTGTGGGTGCACATATGGTGGTGAGGGAGGAGGAGGACCATAAGATGGTGCTTTGTTCCATTGGTCTGTGTGCTCAGAAGAGGATTGGGGTGAACCATGCCAACCTTTTAACTCCCATTCCAGAAACCTTCTCTCATCCTCCTCAGATAAAACCTGTTTCTTGTCCATACCTTTGTGTGGTCCTAACAACTGAAGCATATGGCTTTTATAGGGAAAATTGTAATTTGTTGAAAAAAAAAGATTGGTAATTAAGTACACGGCTCCATCATCTCATACACAGTTAAAGCATTATCAACCCTTACAAAAGCTCCCTTATCTGTCATGGGAGAGGGAATCATATTCCCATTGGGTTGCTCAAAAGTGATAAATTGTCACATGGTGTCTGCCACCATTTACCAACACTATACCTAAAGTCCAAAAGCTAGTGGCCATTATGGCATGTACCAACCAAAATACTTATGGCTCACAACCAAGCCCTATATCCTACGACCGAGAATTGTGGAGTGGCTTCATCTGAACTCCTTTGTGCAAAGGTTGGGTGGAAGTGCCTATTACTCCAGCAACTTCTCCTCTGCGTGCTTCTGTCCTTGTTGATTGAAGCCAGTTCTCAAGTGCTGCAGCTGCCTATACAAGTGTGATTGAGGTAAGTTTTAGATGTGTTCTCTAATTGATTGAGGTAAAGCAGTTACACAAACCAATTTCAAATGCTAATTTATAATGTGTAGAATATAAGGTCAAAATCTACAACTTCCGATTCTTACTTTCTGTTTGTGATTGTTAACTAAGATATGTTTGTGATTCTTAATTCTTTATATTCTGAACTAGTTCCCTATAGAAGGTATAAATTCTAAGTTTTTGGGTACAATACAATCTAGTTGGTGTTTAAAGCCCTCCAAAATTAAGTCTGAGAGGAGAATTCAGTTAAGTAAAGTCTAAGTACTGCAGTTTCCATATAGAAGGTATAAATTCTAAGTTCTAATGTGCAGGCCCTAACTTTAGCAATTTCTAATCTATAAATTTTCAGTCAACCATTTCTAATGTTAACCTATACATTTCCTAAATTCAATATGTAATACATATGACCTTAGGGGTACATATGTAGTAGGAGAATAACGAACCATACCTTAGAGTTTTTCCACTGTGCCTCGCCTACACAGTTCTTGTCCACGGCCTTTGGTTCAACTGCCTTTGCACTGCTGGTGATCGTAGGTTTGGCATAACTTGCCGTGGGTGGTACTGTTAATGAGGGTAAGAATGTCACCTGCTTCTTCACCTTGTCCTTACTCTTCTCGGTCACCTTGGTTGTGCTCACCTCAGCCCCCTTGGCAATAGGCTTCGTGGTCACCCTTTTGTTGGGTCTCGAGGTAGGGTTGGAGATGAACCAACTCGCAGCGGAAAATCAATGAAAACCAAGAGACGATTAAACCATGAAACAACTAACAAAGAATGGATTCACAAGAGAAAAATTCAGCACTATTTCTTACCAAAACAAGAACACCGGTTAACGAATGATTGGCTTGAGTCTCCAAGACGCCTACGTATCCACATGGGAATCAAAGCCACGTAGTTCTTCTCTTTGAGGACTCAAGAACACAAAAATGGAGGTGGAAACTAGCCAAACCCGAAATGGCCATGGAAGAGGGAGATAAAATGTGTTTCCTATTCTTGTCTTGTGTTTGTTATGTTGAAAAAGGATGACTTAAACATAACAAAACTCATACTTGTCCAACTAAAGGCATGGGACAAGTATGGTGTCAAGTAAGATGTAAATAGGACAAGTATGGCAAGACAAGATTGGGTTAGGTGGTGAATCACCAACACCTTAATCCTTGTCTTGCTTACTTAGTACTAATTAATCAAGACTTGATTAATTAGTTGCATGGGCCTTGGTTGCATGGGCCTCTTGGAACATGGCCCGTGGCCATTTCTAACGAGGTCCCGTGATTCTCTCATCGCCTCCAAGCCTTCCATACCAGAAATGTCCAACATTATCCGACGCGATCAATCCCAAGACTCCAAGCCTTGTCTCGATCCGTAAAGTCCTATTCACGTACGAGCACATGACCCAAAACCCAGTTTTGGTCATGTCCCGAGACAACTCCCTTTTGGCCATTCTCCATAAATGTGTCAATGAGTTTCATCCTCCGGTGTGACCCTTAGGTTTATGCATGTCAATAGATCAACGTAAAATCCCATTTTACTTGATCCTATTTAAGTGGCAACTAACGAGACTTTAGTATTGCCTGACACTGCATAACGAATCGACCCTGTCGATTCTAACCTTTCCGTCATCCCTGTCATTATCCTTTTATCTCTGATATCCTGATTGAGATAAGGCATAGAGCCGTCATCCTTATTATTCTCAATCACCGTTCCTTGATATGTGAGATGACTGAAGATATGATACCCAGTATCATGTGCATGGCCATGCTATTCTTTCAGTCACTCTCGTTCAAGCGGCCGAGAACCGATATCTTTCCCATACCTCAGTATGAGGGATAAATCCCTTAGCCGCCTTTCGTGTCACTCATGTAGCCCGTCCCCAAGCCAATCCTACCCGTTATGGAAGCCCTGTTACGGACAACGTTAGGCTCAGGTCAAACTCAGTTGTTGACTACATAGCGATCACAAAGACTCCTTGGTCTAAGGATACATGACAAGCTACGACACTGAATATGTTCATGACTTAATCTATGGCACATATTCAGGGCGGGTCGTCCAATATCATGTCCCACATGATATCTATGATCAGACTCCGGAATCCCATTCCAATGACTAACAGAACGTAAGCCATAAAGAGCCATCTTTCATACTAGTCGCTTCTAGTGAAGCTTTGTTGACTAGGGACCCATCGAGTGTGATCTATCTCGATCTATGGTTCTATTCGCATGGTGGGCATAGATCAGAGCACACATCGATATATTACTCCAACACATAAGTAATATAGAGCCGCTTTAATTTTATTGCTAACGATGATATATACATTTGGACATTTAGGATTGAACTATGGGCACTAAGACTAACAATCTCCCACTTGCCTTAGTTCCAATCTAAACTCCAATATGTCCCCATCGACTTTACATGTCTAACATGTTCAGGCAGTGACACTGCCTTAGTCAAAGGGTTGGCTATGTTATCATCTGTTGCAATATATGTTATCTTCACTTCACCTCAATTCAGTATTTCTATGATGAGGTGGATACGCCGTAGTACATGTTTGGATTTGTTATGCGATTTGGGCTTTTAGCTTGCGCAATGGCCCTTGTGTTGTCGCAAAATGGATTCACCAGGCTGGATGGGTTTTTAAATACACCCAGCCCTGCCATGAATTTCCAAATCCACATAGCCTCCTTAGCTGCCTCTGCAGCATCCATGTACTTGGCCTCTGTCGTAGATTCGGCAATGATATCTTGCTTTACGCTCTCCCAGCTAAAGCTCTGCCATTCAGCGTAAACACATATCCTGACTGACTTCTAAAGTCATCTGGATTTGTCTTGGAAAACTAGCGTCTACTCATCCTTCGACGACTAGTTCAACATCATCTTTCCCCCCGGGTTAGAATGATGTCTACTGGTACAACATAAGGCTTACGAGACGTCCGGTCTCATACATGTCATGGCATATATGATCGATCCTGCCCCTAGGCGCATAGGATTCTCATCATCATTTTCAGCTCATCAGCTGTCTTAGGACACCGAGTCTTGCTAATATAAATGCCTTGACTAGTGGGTAAGAGTAATTTTTTGAATCGAGCATTAAGAACCTACTCAATGCCTTGTTCACATAGGTTCCCTGACTTAAATCCAAGACCCTCTTGGTGCGATCTCTACATATCTTAATCCCTAAGATATAAGAAGCATCGCCTAAGTCATTTATTGAAAAACACTTCCTCAACCAAGCTTTAGTCTCGTGCAAGGTTGGGATGTCGTTTTCAATGAGAACCAGAAAGGTAATCTTGCTCCCACTAGCCTTCTTATAAACGCAAGATTCATCCTCGTTCTTGATTAAGCCAAATCCAATTACAGCTTCATCAAAACGAAGGATCCAACTCCGAGAAGTTCGTTTCAATCCATAAATGGATTTCAACAACTTATAAATCTTTCCTTTATTCTTCGGATCGTCAAAACCTTTGGGCCGAGACATACAAACGTACTCAGTCAAATTTCCATTTAGGAAAGCGGTTTTGACATCCACTTGCCATATCTCGTAATTATAATACGCAGTTATGTCAAGAAGAATTTGGATCGATTTTGACCATAGCCACTAAGGAGAAGGTTTCCTCATAGTCAATCCATGCCTATAACCTTTCGCCACCAGTTGAGCTTTGTAGGTCAGAGGGTTGCCGTCCATGTCCATCTTCACCTTGAAGATCCATTTGCATCCGATGGTCCTCACACCATTGATGGGATCAACCGGTTCCCAGACTCGGTTGTCCGACATGGATTGCATTTCCTCCCTCATGGCTCCCAGCCATAACTCGGAGTTGGGCCCATCCGCGACTTCCTGAAAGGTGGCTTGATCATCGTGATCCACCATGACTTCATTGTCACCTCCGGATACCATATATTGGAGGTGGAAGATTGATCCTTTCAAATCGCCTTGGACCTTCCGGAATTGTAACAGGAATTGGTTCTTACTCTACGACAATCTCTGGCTCCTTTCTACTGGGTTGCCAATTGGTTTAGACAGATCTGTACCATCCTGAATTTCTTCGAGATGCACAGTCCTCCCAATGACGTCTTTGGAAACAAAACTCTTTTTCAATAAAGACCCCACCCCATGCGACGAACACCATGTTCTCACTGGGATTGTAGAGGTAGTATCCCCTTGTTGCTTTAGGATACCACACGAAGGTGCATATCTCAGATCTTGGTTCGAGCTTAGTCGAAACCAAATGTTTCACATAAGCCTCGCAACCACAAATCTTTAGGAAGGACAAAGCGGGCATCATCCCGTACCATTTAAAAATTGTATCCCTTCCACACCCTTCGTCGAAGCCCGATTCACTATGAATGCGGTCGTCTCTAGAGCATAATCCCAGAAAGAGATTGGGAGATCAGTCCAACTAATAATGGAACAGATCATTGTCTAACAATGTCCGATTTCTCCGTTTGGCTACACCTTTCAGCTACAGTGTCCCAGGAGGAGTCCATTCCAAAAGGATCCCATTCTCTTTTAGATGATCTAATAACTCTGTGGTCAAGTATAGTACACCTCGATCCAATCGAAGTGCCTTAATACCTTTGTCGAGCTGGTTTTCTACTTTAGTCTTAAACTCTTTGAATTTATCAAAAGCTTCAGACTTATGTCTCAGCGAATAGACATAACCATATTTACTGTAATCATCAGTAAATGTGATAAAGTAGCTAAAACCCCTCCTGGCAAGTGAACTTATTGGTCTACACACATTCGAGTGTATCAGCCCCAATAATTCACCCGCCCTTTCATCGCGATCGATAAAAGGGCACTTTAGTCATTTTGCCCATCAAACAAACCTTGCACCTATCGATCGAATGGAATTCGAATGAACCTGAAAGTCCGCACTTCTGAAGTGCTGATAGGTGCTTCTTGTTTATGCGACCTAAATGACAGTGCCTTAACAGAGTTAGGTTTAAATCGTTGGATTTAGACTTCTTGGTATTAACGGAATATATAGAACTTGAGGCATTGTTACCCATATCTAATATGTACAATCCTCCAACCAAGTCAGTACTGGTATAAAACATATCATTGCATAGAACATTGAAAACTCCATTTCCAATATTAACATTATATCCTTCCTTGTCAAACACGAATACAGATATAATATTTCGACTAAAAGTAGGTATGCAATATACATTATACAGTATTAAGACAAGGCCTCTTGGAAAAGCAAGACTCATGGATCCCACAGCAGTTGCCACAACTCTGAGGTCCACTTCGTGCTTTCCAAACCTCTCCTACTTTCAGCCACCATATATAAGTGCATGTGTGAGATTCAGTACTGGTATCTAATACCCATGAATCTTTAGAAGTAGAGAGATGTAGCTCTATAGAGTTAATACCGGATGAAGGCACAGTCCTACTGCCCTTCTTCAGATCATCCACGCTATTTGATGAAGGCGCAGTCCCACTGCCCTTCTTCAGATCAGCCGTGAACTTCCTGTAATCCCGGTTCCAATGACCAGGCTATTGGCAGTAGAAGCAGACATTCTCATGTGTCTCATCTTTCCTGCCAAGTGCGCATGGGCCCCGCCCTTGCCACTTCCAATTCCCTTGTTGACCATCAGAATATCCTTGGATCCTAGATCCCTGATATATTCTTCTCAGTAGTTAATGACACTTCATGTAACTCTGATATGGTCTTAGAGACAGCCTTGTCAAGGACATATTCTTTGCGTTCAGACTTGAGGACTATCCTCAAAATTCTGTACCAGTCCAAATAGTTTGTCCCATTTAGTTTGACCCTGTCAAGAATGGTTTTTAATGACAAACTATTAATGTTCGCTGAATTTTCCATTTGATCTGCAACAGATAAAATTCAATTAGTAAACTGAATAAATTTTATGAAGATCAAGCTTAAACACCAACAATCGATTCTAAAACTTTAGAATCTGAAACCAAGATCCTTGATTCACTCGATTAAGCTGAACTAATGCTCACCACTTAATAGAGCTATGTAGGTAGGACTCCATCCAATCACATCCAATGTGACTCTTGGCTAGGGTATGTACTTATGTACACGACTTACCCTATCTGTTACCCTAGCTCAACCTCAGGCTGAGAATCGTAGTCGGGTCCACCAATTTTCAACTATGCCCCGTCACTATGTAGGTGCTCCGCTAAGGCGCACGACACCCACATATGTCGTCCAAACCTACTACCCCGCTTCCCCATGGATGCTCCGCTAATGCGCACGACACCCATAGGACGGGGAGGTAGTAAGGTGTTGATGATTGGGAGGTATCGGACATGACCCGCTTTTGCTTGTCCAGTTGTGTTCAAAACTTTGGCACATCCTAGATGCGATGATCACATCAACTACATTCCAAATGCAATGATGCCTCAAATTACATCCAATGTAATTCTTCCTTTGAACCCGTCAACTACATCCAATGCAATGACGGTTCTAAGGGTTCACACACAAGGATTAAAATTCCAATTTTATCTTTGCATGTGAGGTGATATGCTCGGTAAATAAAGTTAAGCATGCAATTCTAAAACACATAGAATTAATCATGCATAAACTAAACCAAGAATAAAGCGATAAATGTGCACATAATAGCCCCCTAAACTAACTCCCACTAGCTTCTTGAGCTCCACCGACTCCACGCCGATGCCAAGACCCGAAAAGCCACCAAATGACCTTTTCACCATTTCTTCGTCTTGAGTAAAATATTACAATTTAATACACGACTCGCAGGTCGGGAATAAATAAATATTACAAACAAGTGGTTCGACGACCATACCTTGAAATAATAATTACACGCTAACTCTAACGGCTCGCAGGCCGTGAAAAGCGATACATAATTAAATCGAGCTCGGGGCTATTATGTACACCATGCCAACATCACATCACACATCGTGTTATTAAACAAGCATGTTATCAAACATCATGTGATTTTCCGGATTTAATTAATAGCCAAGTTTCGTAATTTTTTGATGCTCAGTTTATCGAAACCGTTCAAAAATGAAACTTCTGAACATTTGATCTTCGAGTTCGTCATGACGGTTCCAAACTCGTCATAACTAACAAAACGGTTTAGCCTTGGCATATCAACCATCCAATGGTCATGCTTGGCCTAGCTCCGTCCAACGGAGCCCCGTTCGGTCTCGGTTTCGGCTCCCCGAGAGTCCCGCTCCCGAGACCCGAAAAATCAAACTTTTTTCAAATTTTCCAGATTTGAAATAATTTTCAAAAATTCATTTTACATGCATTAAATCCATAAACAATAATTTAAAACATGTTATGAATCAATTTAGCAAAACAACATGCCAAAAACGAAACTTTCATGCAAAACCGAAACTTTGAACACCGTCTTGTGAATCCCGGAGGTAGCACGGCTCTGATACCACTGTTGGGTCTCGAGGTAGGGTTGGAGATGAACCAACTCGCAGCGGAAAATCAATGAAAACCAAGAGACGATTAAACCATGAAACAACTAACAAAGAATGGATTCACAAGAGAAAAATTCAGCACTATTTCTTACCAAAACAAGAACACCGGTTAACGAATGATTGGCTTGAGTCTCCAAGACGTATCCACATGGGAATCAAAGCCACGTAGTTCTTCTCTTTGAGGACTCAAGAACACAAAAATGGAGGTGGAAACTAGCCAAACCCGAAATGGTCATGGAAGAGGGAGAGAAAATGTGTTTCCTATTCTTGTCTTGTGTTTGTTATGTTGAAAAAGGATGACTTAAACATAACAAAACCCATACTTGTCCAACTAAAGGCATGAGACAAGTATAGTGTCAAGTAAGGTGTAAATAGGACAAGTATGGCAAGACAAGATTGGGTTAGGTGGTGAATCACCAACACCTTAATCCTTGTCTTGCTTACTTAGTACTAATTAATCAAGACTTGATTAATTAGTTCCATGGGCCTTGGTTGCATGGGCCTCTTGGAACATGGCCCGTGGCCATTTCTAACGAGGTCCCGTGATTCGCTCATCGCCTCCAAGCCTTCCATACCAGAAATGTCCAACATTATCCGACGCGATCAATCCCAAGACTCCAAGCCTTGTCTCGATCCGTAAAGTCCTATTCACGTACGAGCACATGACCCAAAACCCAGTTTTGGTCATGTCCCGAGACAACTCCCTTTTGGCCATTCTCCATAAATGTGTCAATGAGTTTCATCCTCCGGTGTGACCCTTAGGTTTATGCATGTCAATAGATCAACGTAAAATCCCATTTTACTTGATCCTATTTAAGTGGCAACTAACGAGACTTTAGTATTGCCTGACACTGCATAACGAATCGACCCTGTCGATTCTAACCTTTCCGTCATCCCTGTCATTATCCTTTTATCTCCGATATCCTGATTGAGATAAGGCATAGAGTCGTCATCCTTATTATTCTCAATCACCGTTCCTTGATATGTGAGATGACTGAAGATATAATACCCAGTATCATGTGCATGGCCATGCTATTCTTTCAGTCACTCTCGATCAAGCGGCCGAGAACCGATATCTTTCCCATACCTCAGTATGAGGGATAAATCCCTTAGCCGCCTTTCGTGTCACTCATGTAGCCCGTCCCCAAGCCAATCCTGGCCGTTATGGAAGCCTTGTTACGGAAAACGTTAGGCTCAGGTCAAACTCAGTTGTTGACTACATAGCGATCACAAAGACTCCTTGGTCTAAGGATACATGACAAGCTACGACACTGAATATGTTCATGACTTAATCTATGGCACATATTCAGGGGGGGTCGTCCAATATCATGTCCCACATGATATCTATGATCAGACTCCGGAATCCCATTCCAATGACTAACAGAACGTAAGCCATAAAGAGCCATCTTTCATACTAGTCGCTTCTAGTGAAGCTTTGTTGACTAGGGACCCATCGAGTGTGATCTATCTCGATCTATGGTTCTATTCGCATGGTGGGCATAGATCAGAGCACACATCGATATATTACTCCAACACATAAGTAATATAGAGCCGCTTTAATTTTATTGCTAACGATGATATATACATTTGGACATTTAGGATTGAACTATGGGCACTAAGAATAACACTTTTTAGTAGCCAGCTTGGCCCCAGGCTTCTTTGTGACCTTCTTAGTAGTGACCTTCTCAATCGGCTTCTCAGTAGCCTTCTTAGTCACATGTTCAGTACCCTTCTTAGTCACCTTCGCAGCCAGGTTCTCAGCCACCTTCTCAGCCACCTTCTCAGCCTTCTTCTCAACCACCTTCTCAATAGGCTTGTTAGCCACCTTAGTCTTCTTCATCACCTTCTCAGTAAGAATCTTGGGAACCTTCTCAGTAACCTTATTGCTGACCTTCTCCTTAGTCTTCTTACTAATTTTCTTATCCTTAATGCTTGTCAATGCCTTGTTCCTTGGGGTACGCTTCTTGCGGATCACTTTGGCAGTTGCCACGGACACATATGAATTCTCGATGTTGGAAACAGCTTTATGACTTGCCCGAAGTCCCCCCAACACAACCTCTTTTTGTGCCGATGTCCAGAATGCATCTCCAAGCACTTCGAGAAAGTGTTCCACTTCTTGAACAACCTTGTCCTGCTGAGTAAGCGCATCACTGTTAACAACTTGACTTCGTTCATCCTCAGTTGATCCAAGGTTAGCATCCCTGTCCTCATCCCCCACAATGTCATCTCTGTCCTCATCCCCCACAATGTCATCATCTCCAAGGCTAACATGACCGTCAACAAAACCATCATCTCCCATAAAATTATCACCTCCAACAAAATCTTCTTCTCCCATAAAATCATCATCTTCTACACAACCATCATCCCAATGCACGTCGTCATAACCATTGGCCTCATGATCACCCCTAACCTCATCACCATTGGCCTCATCAGGTACATCCTCACCAGCCCGAACCTGATCACCATGGGCCTCAGGTGCTGCTTCCTCACCACGTTGCCTCGTCAACCAAGCTCTGGTTAGAGCCTTTGACTTCTCCAACCTAGCACGGCTGGCAGCCCTTTTCCGGTCCAAAAGTGTAGCTAGTTCAACATCAGTCTTCTTACCCACACGGTGCAATGGTTTCTGGGGTCTTGATTTCTTGGCCTTCTGTGGCGGTGTTGGGTTCGACCCATAATCCTTTGTGGTGAAGCTACGGATATTATGGCCAACATTCCTGCATCTACCGCAGCGAAGGACAATCCCTTTCCTGGTAACAGTTGTCTTCCTCTTCTGAGATGATCCTTACTGCTCCAAACATCCCTTTGACCTGTTTGTCCTTGGGCGACCAGGTTGCTTCCGCACGTTGGGAGGCTGTATACGTCCTTCTAGAGGCACTCTTCTGCACCTATCTAATCCAACCAGTGGGTAAATCTGCCCTTCGTAAGTCTTACGAAAGGCAGGAGTCGTGTAGTAGCTGTGCACACCATCATAAACCTGCTTCTTGGCCTTCATCAGAGTTGCAGCAGCATGCAAGCATGGAATGTCGGTCAGTTGCCAATCCAAACAACTGCATGTCTCTTCCAATATGTTCACCCCGTAGGTGTCCTTGTACATCTCCACCTCATATAACACAATCCCACTTTGAATAACTTTACACTTCCGAGCCTTGGTAATGACCAAGTCAAGGCGATCTTTAATCCTTGGGCATAGGAGAACATCATCCGTGGTGACCAACTTCCCTTTTTTATTGAACCATTCCATTAGCTTCTTCCGGTAGAACTCTAAAAAATGCAGGATTGGAAGGTCCCTCCCCTTCCCTATCCATGCATTGAATGATTCACAAATATTATTCGTTTGAGCCCCACATTTGGGAGTGGTCGAGAAGAAGGCCTTGCACCAATTCTTAGGTGGTCTATCCTGCAACCAATCATACGCCTTCTCATTCATACCCTTCAGCTCCTCCATCCCACTTTCTAACATCTCCACACTTGTCGCTCTAGAGCACTTCCACAGTTGCAACTTGAGGTCATGAGACTTAAAATGTTTGAACCAGTTCTCAAAAAGATGGCGCATACAGTGCCTATGTTCTACTCCAGGGTGATGACTAAAGATATCTATCAAGCCCTGCATGGTAACCATTGACAGTCATTAGTATTCACATGCGTAATTCAATCATAAAACTGAATTTAAGTTTCAATATGTCTACTTAGATCATTAAACTAAAGCTAAGTATTATTTTGCCTAATTCAATCATAAAACTGAATTTAAGTTTCAATATGTCTACTTAGATCATTAAACTAAATCTAAGTATTTTTTTGCCTAATTCAATCATAAAACTGATTTTAAGTTTCAATATGTGTACTTAGATCATTAAACTAAGTCTAAGTATTTTTTTTGCCTAAGTCAATCATAAAACTGAATTTAAGTTCCAATATGTGTACTTAGATCATTAAACTAAGTCTAAGTATTTTTTTGCCTAATTCAATCATAAAACTGAATTTAAGTTTCAATATGTCTACTTAGATCATTAAACTAAATCTAAGTATTATTTTGCCTAATTCAATCATAAAACTGATTTTAAGTTTCAATAGGTCTACTTAGATCATTAAACTAAATCTAAGTATTATTTTGCCTAATTCAATCATAAAACTGAATTTCAGTTTCAATATGTCTACTTAGATCATTAAACTAAATCAATATGTCAGTATTAATATGGCTCTCTGGATCGTATAACATAATTTAAACCTTAATATGCCTAATTACATCATAGAAGATAATTTCAAACTTAATATGCCTAATTATAAGCCTTTTTCTGGGGTTTTAACTCTCTAATAGATGGTGTAGAAATATCAAAGTTCAAGGGTACAAAATGCCTTTAACACATACATGAGGGTCATTTTTCACAATTTTCGCTCATACAAATAGATCATGAAACACTTGAACCTTAATATGCCTAGTTAGATCATTAAACTTACTTTAAGTAATCTTTTGTGTAATTAGATCTTGAAACTGAATGTCAGTACTCATATGCCTAAGTAGCACATATAACTTAATTTAAGTTTTCATAAGCCTAAGTAGGTAATCTAACTTAATTCATGTATTTAATTCAAGTATGAAAGTACCTTCTGCTTGTCGGACATAAACACCCATCCCATCTCTTCCCCAGAACCAAAATCCTCGAAAAATTGCTCCATGAACCAACTCCAGGTTGCGATGGTTTCTTGCTCAACCACTGCCAGGGCAAGTGGGAACATACCATCGTTGGCATCTCTTGCAACAGCTGCCTGAACTATGCCACCATGATAGGCGTGACAACCATCGAGTCCAACAAAGGGCCGACACCCTGTCATGAAACCAGTTTTCTGTGCCGCATACCTTATGTAAAGTCGCTTGAAGCGACGTCCATCCTCTTCATCAATAAGTATCTCAAACTTCGATCCAGGGTTGCTACCTAGCACCAACTCCCTGTACTTCTCCAACATACCATATTGGAGCCCCTCGTCTTCATGAAGGATATGTGCAGCTGCACGTACAATTCTGTAGCACTTCCCTACCTCGACATCTACCCCTATGTCAGCCAGGATCTCACTGTACAACTCCCCTACATCAACCTTCTTCTTATGTATGATGTCTTCAAAATACATGCAACAAGTTCTACAATTAGTCCACAGTATTTAAACCACAAGTAACTAACTATGTATGCAGTACGTACACCATTACCTGTATGCAAGTGAGCGAGCAATAATGTTTTGTCCTCCTTGCTCAGTTTGGCAAGTATGCTCTGGATGGAAGGTTTTAATTTCATACAGGTTCATCTTCCTCACGTACCCACACCAGATGTAAAACGTACACCCGTCCTTCTCACATGTAACCCCAATACCGTCTTGAGGCTGGTTCCTGGTATACACGTAATTGAACCCCTTCTCGGCAGCGTAGTTCTGTAGAACTACTCTATACCAGGCAGCAGTAACGAACCTATCACCCAAGCGCAATTCTATGTTCAATAGCGAACTCCTCGTGTCCCAGAGCCTTCCATCAAACAAATCCTCTTCCATCAAATCTTCGCAACCCAAATCATCCTCCATTTCGTCATCCACACCCTCTTCTACTGCATCAACTGCTTTCCCTGATGATCCCTCAGTAGCTGATGCTTCCTCGTCAACTGATGGTTCCTCATCCTTCTCCTCTTCTGATTCTGGTTCATAATCAGACTCAGAATCAGACTCATCATCTACTAGTCTTCTTGCTACAAAGTCCCCCCTTCATAACCCAGATCTTCAGCTACAAACTCCTGTTCTTCCTCGTTAATCAATTCCTCGTCGATAATCTCTTTATCGAACATCTCTGCCTGAGCTATGAGCTCATCATCAGAAGGTTCGTCGATCAGTGTTCGAGTAGCTTTCCTCTTCTTTGCCATCTACATATTCAACACATACACCATCAGCTACATAATACTTAGTCATCACTTTTGAAATAATAACAGATTCATGTTTGCAAATACAACCACAAAATGGACATCACTTGTAATCCCTATTTTATATATGTACTTCAAAGCATATTGATACCATAGTACAGAGCAAATATATGGAAGAGTTACTGTAACTATATGTCTATGATTCCTACATTCTACAATTACTTCGTACACAACAAATATATGGAAAAATTACTGCAAGTAATGACCTTTGCATTTATCCAAACCATACCTTGATTTTCCCCTCTTAACCATTTATCAGTTCTACCCCAAACCCTAGATGACCTTAACTCAGACCTCACCTACATACCATAAACCCTAGCTCGAATTCACACAAACCTTCAATGCAGCCCTCAATCCCTTCTCCAAGCTCATCTCTAAAAACCCCATCGAATTTCAGCTTACTTACAACCAATTTGTACCATATTAAAGCGAACCCTAACTCGATTTCAACCACATAATGAAAACCCCTCTCTTCTACAACCTCATCCTGACTCAAAATAACTCCCCCAACACTACATTTCAGACAAAGATCAACGAATTTCAGTAGAAATAGACCACAAACCAAAAACCTAACTTATTCAAGTTACTAAATGTTCATAACCTGACTCAAAATAACTCCCCCAACACTACATTTCAGACAAAGATCAACGAATTTCAGTACAAATAGACCAAAAACCAAAACCCTAACTTATTCAAGTTACTAAATGTTCGTAACATAGATAGTTTCAGGCTTCTTACCTAAGTGTACTGTTACGATTTTCTGTGTAGATCGAGCTGAATCCGAGGTTGAAGACGACGTAGAAGCTGAACGGTTCGGGTGGAGAGAGCTTGCGATGGTCGTGTCTGAAAATGAGGTGGAGAGAGCTTGCGGGTCGTGTCTGAAAATGAGAAGTGTTTGAACACCAACACTTTCCTTTGACTTAACAAACTTCTTGAGGGTATTTAGGTCATTGCACGCACTCTGTTAGATGGCCGTCTGTTTTTGGACGGCAGATTATGGTTTTTGACAATTGAGTTAGGTAACTGTGTACTATGATCGATAACATTCTCTATAGTTGTAATTTGTACTAGGAAGTCGGACCATAGTTGTTTTATGGAGTTTTCCCTGTGATATTTGACAGAAAATTATGGTTTTTGGTAAATATTAGTCGCAACCATGTTTTTTGAACGACAAAATAGTCATACGATATTTCTTGTACTAGGAAGTCATATGATAGTTGTTTCCTGGTGTTTTCCCAATAATTTATTAGACTAATTACTTTTTTTTAGAGGAATTGGAAATATCATTAATAAATAAAGGTACCTAGGTGTTCGTCTACCGACGAACCCCTTACAAAGCAATAGTTCAAAAAGAAATAAACAGGAGTGCTGAGAAATAAATTGTACTCATATGCATAGAGGTGGTCGGGGGGGTTGACTGCGGTAGCATACAGGGATATCGATAAAGTATGCTCCAACCATAAATACTGATCGAGCAGACCAGTTGAACACCGAACAGTGGTGGACCGATAGTTCCCCCGGTATGTCAGCGTGCGTCCTCCTCCCTTGAATGATAAAAGTAGGGCTCCTAAACGCGGCAATGCTGAACCCGAAGTGGTAGGGTAGTATCTCATTGACTGTTGGCAGAACCACTGCCACCAAACTGCTAGAAAAGGGATACAGTCGACCAAACCCTTCCTGAGTCTTCAGGCTCTCATTCCTGGAGGCGGGGGTGCTTACCGCCCCCACCACTACATTCGATGCTCCCTCCGAGTCTGACGATCCTGTCTCCTCTTCAGGTTCCTCCTCCCTCTCGCCTCATTTCTTACCGGACAAGGATGGCAACATCTCCCTGGGGAGCCAGCCAACCGGCGCCTCCTCCTCCCTGTAAAAGTCTTGATGCACCTGCACCCATGGCTCCTTATTCTTTGGAGGAGTACGCGGCTCCCCAACCCTGACGCCCCCACTTCCACAGCCTCGAAGGTACATCCAGTTTGTACCTGGTGTTGCCTTCCCATGTTTCGCTCTCTCCATCACAGATCTGGGGTCCGCCGGTGCCTTTAACGATGGGCCTCTTTTACCCCCCACCACTGGGCAGACGGGAAACAGATGACCCGCACAACAACATCCAAAACAATGTTCAGGCAAGTATTCATAAGAAATCACTAGGCGGGTACGTACCTGAGACACCGAAAGCCGAAACCAGAGTTGGCTCTACAGGGGGACTCTGATGTCCGCTCGAATCCTAATCTTCATAAAGTCGCCCCCAGTAGAAACCATCCTTATTGACATCCACTCCCTGGCAAACACCTAGGGAATTTCCCACACGGAATCCCACATCCCTTGTCCACGCCCCTACTGGCAAATTGGAGACCCGCGCCCAGACTGAGAAGTGATGGAATTCCAGGTCCTGAACTTGCATGTGAGCTCGCAAGTCTGTAAACAATACTAGGGAGTCCCAAAACGACCATGGCTCTCCTAGAAGGACTCTCTCCCTTTCCTTTGATGTCCTAAAGAAGAAAGCTATTAGTCCCCCCTCCAGGGGCTTGGCCTCCACTTTCATCCCCCATGCATCCTCCAACATGTCTACTACTGACTTCCAGTAGACCTTCTTAGTCGTTAGGACCTTGGCTGCCATTGCAAAGCGGTACAGGTTACCCCGTCCCGTGACCTCTTGCACTGGTACCACCACCTCCCGATCCTCATCGTTCCCATTTGGGAGCCCAGGGCCCCCACCTGATCAGTCTGCCCGGATCCCGGAGATCCCCGTGATCCGAACGGGTTGAAGCCCGCGCCACCCAGGGACGTCTGACCCGCCAGAGCCGCCCCCAACTGGGTAAAACCCTGCTCCATCCGCATACCCTGATCCGACCCGGGTAATTCCACCCGCGTCTCCCGACCCGACCCAGGCTGCACAACCCGACCCGAGTCTGACGCATACCACCTCTCTTGAACCGGACCCGACTGCACGGTCCGACCCGAGCCCGCCCCGTATTGGGCAGCCCATTGGGCCGCATCAATCATGTTTTCTATTGATTTGGGAGGTTAGAGAGGAGAAATCTAATAGAAACTCCTTTTATCCTAAAAACTGTGTGAACCAATCCTAACCATACACCTTTAAGATCCAACATTCACCATAATGCTGCATCATCACCCCAATCCTACACAAAACTAACGCCACTTTCTTCCATTCCCATACAAGCAAGGGCATAATTGTAATAGCATGGTGCCATGTGGACAATTGTCCATTTTTTTCTTCACCAATTCACTAATTTAATCATTCCCGCTTCATTTCAACTCCGAATAGCTTCAAATTTGCATCAATATTTTTCTTTTTTCAAGGGCTTTAAATAAAGATCAGTCATGAATATATTTTGAAGCACGAAAATAAAAAGTTATATCGGGGTGATAAAAATAATGTTTAATGTTGATAAATTTTCACTAATAAATGTTTTATATCGGGGTATCTAACTAGTGCTAAATGTTGATTAAAAAAAACATGTACTGAGGTGATAAAAAATAATTTATGATGTGATAAAAAACGTGTACGAATTTGGTAATAAGTGTGATAAACTAGAGTTTAGTGTTGATAAAAAAACATGTGATGGGGTGATAAAACACATGTAATTTAGTGATAAACATAGTGTTTAGTGTTGATAAAACTAATGCTTAGTGTTTATAAAAAAACATGTGATGAGGTGATAAAAATCATATTCGTTTTTGGAAAATAATGTGATAAAACTAGTGTTCAGTGTTGATAAAACCAGAGTAAAGTAGTGATAAAACCAGTGTAAAGTGTTGATAAAAATTACTCAAATATAATTTCTTTTTGAATCATCCCCGAAATAATTTATTTTTTTCTTGCTTTAAAACACATTCACCATTGATATTGATAGAAAGCCCTTGAAAAACAAAAATATTGAAGCAAGTTTGAGGCCAATCAGAGTTCAAACGAAGCGGGAAAAATTAAATCATGTTTAGTTTTGAAAAATGAGGTGATAAACCTAGTGTCCAGTGTTGATAAAACCAGTGTTAAGTGTTGATAAAACCAGTGTTAAGTGTTGATACAAATTACCCAGGTATAAAAAATTTTAAAATCAGCCCCAAAATATATAAAAAATTATGTGCTTCAAAATATATTCATGACTGATCTGGATAGAAAGCCCTTGAAAAAACAAAAATATTGGCGCAAGTTTGAAGCCAATCGGATTTCAAACGAAGCGTGAAAAATTAAATTTGTGAATTGGTAAAAACAAAAAATATGATAGTTTTACCAAAAAGCCCCTACAGCTTACCAAAAAAGTGCTGTTTTTTTCAGTCAACTAGTCAACAACTCAATTGTATCTCATCCATTCATTCTTAAATTGGATGGCTTGGATTGGTTCACACGTTTTTTACGTTAAGAGGTGGTTTCTATTTGATTTCTTCTCGGAAGTTAGATGTTGTTAAGTGCGTCTCTAGATGATTTTTCAAAAAAATAGTAGTGTCAGTAGATGAAACTAAAAGTGAGGGATAAAAAATTCACATTAAGACAAACGCTCTCAAGACTTAGTGCCGCACAGAAAAAAAAAAGTTGGCCATAGTTTTTGTTATGGTCTACGTCGTGACTATATTTTTTTTGTTCACAAGAACAACGATGTCGGGGGACAACATCCTCACTCCCAGAACTGGCAGACGGTGTGGCAACGACAACCATTTGATGGAAGTGGCGTTTGTCGATTCCAACAGTGATCTTGTTTCTCTGTCCGAGCACAACTATTGTCATTTTCCACTGAGTCTAAGAGACTATACACCGAGTCTAAAAGATTATCGAAAACCTCCGGGGCTAATCCGAAATCGATCTCCACAATTTAGGGTTTTGGTACAACTTTACCAACTGAACGCCTGCAGAACCGTTTGGAGAAGGTCTCAGAGCAATACTTACGATGGAATTAGGATCCAGGAGGAAGGACGATAGGCTGGGGTCTGTCTCCATGGCACCCAAGGTCGGGTACCTTTCTACAACCAGTAGAATCGGTTTGGACAGTCCCTTTTGGGATATGTCAGTTTTAGGCAAGCCCTGCTGGATTACGCCAAGGTGGGTTGATTTGATGATGATCTACGAAGGCCAGAGTGATATGTTTTACGAGAAGTATCGGCGAAGTCACAGCCGGAGCATGCTCCGTTGTCCTTATCACATCTAAAGCAAGTCGCATCACAGAGAGGGACATCTCAAGTGATCCCGGTGACTCAAGACGATGGGTTGACAATACCAGAATGACCCACTACGCAAGTTACGGGTTTTAGAAGAACTCGCATCGCAGGCTCTATAGTTTCTTATGTTCGTTTATGTGTTTATTTGTTGTCTTTATTGTCTACGATACAAAGTAGGCTACTAATACGGGTCCAAGTGAGTCGAAAACCCTACGGGGGTCTCGGACATATACTGGAGTCCAGCGTCAGAGACCCAATTTCTGTTTATAATAGATTATCATGATTAATAAAATACATATGTTCACGTTTAAAAAAAAAGGTAAAGAATCAAACAAATTTTAAAAAGATTTATCTGGAAAAACTCAAATAACTAATCTGTAAATTTTGTTTAAAACAGGCTACTTATATCGGGTCGGGTTTTCACAACTAAAAGGTCAACCTTGTTAGTTGGGTGTGGTCTTAGCCTTTATAAGTACCATTTTATCCTTATATTTTCCCGATTTGGGTTTATACATCAACATAATCAATTAATTATGTTGTGATATATTCAATAATCCTATAAAATCAATACTTTTTATCTATAAGTATTAGTCAATTCATTTTCAAAATATATGTTCCAAAATAAATAAAAACTTACCACATAGAATCTCAATTTGAAACAAGATAAAAATCACCACGTCTGATATAATTAATTGTATCTCAACATTAAACCTATTTAGTGAAGGATATTTTTCAGAAATTAATATATAAAAACATGCATGCCTCCACTTTTTTTTGAAGGGGCATATGCATGCATGCCTCCACTAAGTAATGGTAGCAGTTGTGTTGTGGATCAAACCTAAAATAATTTGGTTTTATGTGCATAAACTATCAAGTACGTGACAAATAGGATTAAGATACGAATCCAGACTTACATTTAGTATCATATCATTCAATTTAATCATGCATTTGATAATGCTCATCTTCGTTACAAAGGAAAAGAAATACGACAAAGACCAGCCAAACCAAAAATACTTTTTAAGTTTTAAAGAAAATATAATGGATGTGATAACATAGAAAATTTGAAAAACACTAATTGAGTGAACAAGATATTTTAATTTGTACGGATTAAAAGGTTTAAAATTCAAAGCATCGTGTAATATTTTTCTAGAAACCTTTAATTATAGGTCGTTACGTTTAGATTTTTATTTCATGAACAAAAGAATGTTTTCTTTTGTAATTTATATGCACTCGTATACGAAAATAAAAAGTTGAAATAAGAAATAAGCACTACTTAGTTATGCACCGCTTTCTAATAATTGAACCATGATTACTACCTTTCTATCAAAGCTAAGCATGCACAAAAGCTGGTCTTTTTAAATTTCTAATCAACCGTAAAGATTAGACAGTTTAATTTATTAATCCATTGTAACTGTAGCGTAAGTGGAACACCAAAACTTTTTTTTAGATCCATCAGGAAAATGAAAGTGGAAATATAGTAGATAAACATCTTTAGTTTTATGTTTTCTTTTTAACTTTGTGTCATTTTCTAAATAATTGAAGAAAATTATATGATTAAAATCGAATATAATTCATAGAATCTCAAAATGTTTCAAAATAACGGAATTTTTTTTTGAGAATTGTATAGGACCTCGAATATACAATTTTCGATTATTTATATGAAGGTTGTAACTTAAAGAAGTGATTTGGAAAAAAACGCAAAATCAAGGGTAGTAAAATACAGCTTTCCCAAATCAAAGTTAATATGTATGGTTTTTTTTTTACTTACAGGTTGTAGATTTTATTCATAATCAAGAAGGCAAGAGCCAGTACAAGTAAAGAGTCGGATGGTTCAAAATACATAACTCTAAGACAATATAACTGTCCCAATCGATATTGAAATCACCATATAGGCAGACACGAAGGTAAGGGGTTGGAAAACGAGATTGAGAAGTACTGCTCAAAGTGTTTCTTGAACGCTGCATAGGACCGTTTGAAGTGAGACCGAACCTGAACTCTATAGCATAAGAAGGAGTGACTTTCACCAGGGACCCCTCTCAAGGCAAGTCCCTGAAGCCATGGTTGCCTATCATTCTTCTTGGCGAGACTGCTTCCAGCCCTTGCCTGATCTTCACGAGGTTCCCCAACTGACCCCCTCTTCACTCCTACAACTCCAATTGAGGAAATTCCCGAGTCTTCGGTCTCCCTGCTCTCTAAGGCTGGTCTAGCTACCAAGTTTTTCCATCCGGGATCCTCTGTCC
This sequence comes from Erodium maritimum, assembly GCA_963921825.1. NCBI lineage: Eukaryota > Viridiplantae > Streptophyta > Magnoliopsida > Geraniales > Geraniaceae > Erodium > Erodium maritimum. The sequence continues at coordinate 68,629,160 of OY997590.1, read as the reverse complement.
CGCCTGGGATATCTGCCCGTCCCACTGCACCGTTAGGTACAGTGTTCGTGGTTATTATCGAACCTCTTCCTCGAGGTGAGAAACCCTTAGGTATAGTGTGCAGGGTTAGAGGCCCAAAACCTGGTGGGATGGTCGGGGTAACCTTGGTGTGCCAGTCTGTCGCATACTGCTTGGCCTTCGAATCCTTATGGAATTCCAATAGTGAATTGTTGAAGCGAGGGACCCCGATCACTTCCCGGGCACACCCCCGAACCATGTGGTCAATCCTCCCACAATTGAACCTGAATGTGGGAATCTTTGTATAGGTTAAAAAGACTCGGACGGGGTCCTGGAACTCCCTAAACCGTAGCACCAGGTTTCTCCGAAGAGGACGCTCCACGAGGTGCCAAAATTGGACCCTTACCGTCCCACCCCAATAGAGACCCCACTGGTCACATAGGACCTCCACGCAGGTCCCAAAGGCAGCCCCAATGGTCTATCGGGTGGTCTTAGTCCAGAACGGTGGTAGAAGGCCATGAACATGCACCTAGAGCTGCAGGCAGTTCAAATCTAGAAGCTCCTTAGCCATCGGGTAAATGTCCCCAAGGAGACGATGACCATCAAAGCACCAAGGCTCATTAACCCGACCCCTTGCTCGAGCCTCTTTAGGTTCAAAGTAGAAGCCAAAGATACTCGGGCCAATGTCCTTCATAACCAACCTGAGGCCAATCTCCCCCACGCATGAGTGATGATCCGTGGAAATACCTCCTTCTGAGGAGGCCTTGGGGCCACGAGCTTCCCCACCATCTTGAATTGTTGGCGCGCTAACACTGTTGGGTCAATGGGCGAGTAGGGGACCACAACCTCCATGTCGTCTACCTCCCAAATATATGATGTGGATAAATTCTCTTGGAGGCTCTCCTAGGGGATTTGGATAGGCACGTCAAACCTGGGATGGTTCGGTCCAAGGTTTTCCCTAGTGGAAAAGGTGTGGCTCCCTGACGAACCATGCCTACAGGGACAGTCAAGGTTGAGGGGATAACTGGGATGTGATCAACGTTAGGAGGTGGAGTGGAATGCGTAGTGGTGACCACGCTTCCTTCCCCAACCCGCTAGGGACGAGCATCTCCTAGGAAGGATGCTCGATAAGCGGAGATAGAGGCACAGTACCATTGGGACTGCGAAAGGGGTCGGTAAGGGTTTGCTTTCTAGATAAGAAACGCTTAGGGTTTTCACTGGACGCCCCCTTAGGGGTTTCAATTGGGACGACGCTGGCGAGGTGACTCCCGGAGTGAAAGCAACATTCTTCGTGGTAGTTGGTGACGTCGAAGCAGGGCCGAGAGGATTTGTCTTTCGCTTCCTCTTGCGTTGCGTCTTTAAAGGGGTCACAACTTCGGAGGAAGGATGTGGTGGGGGAGCGGTCAACAGAGTAGTAGTGAAATGTATGGCTGGTGTAGGAGGTAGTGAGACAGTGTTGAGGGCTAGGGCGGCGGTGGTAGAAAGAGGTGGCGTCATTAAGAGGCTAAGACCTAGGGTTTCCTCGGGAGATGCGCACGACTTACGTGAGTGGAGGGTGTACATTCTCTAGCACATCGAGAGAGTATTAAGTTAATATGTATGGTTAAATAATCATATAGTGTAGATACAGTTATCATAGAATAATGAAATACACGAATTCTTGAGCTTATAATCAAAATAGTCACAATATTGATACAAAATTAACGTTATAAATTTTGATTTCTTTTAGCGATGAACATAACCATAAATTAACAGCAAGATTTTACTTGTACCAAAGAGGGAAAAATCATCAAACAACAATAAAAAAAAACCATGAAAACAAGTCATAACATCATGCGACAAAGAAAACAGACAATAAAAGTAAGAGCTCATGGACCAAAATGCTTCACTGGAATATCTAAAAGGTGATGCTACGATAGCATCCGAAGAAACCGATACAGCGAATCCGAACAAGAAGCTAGGACAGAGCGAGCCCTTTCCAGATAATTGGTGTCTAACGGGACTGTGCAATCTTCCAATGATCCAGCGTGTGTCGTCCTCCCTAAAATGATATAGTAGAGCTCCAAGAATGCGAGAGTGTTGGCTCCCGAGATGGTAGAAGAGTACCGTGCCAAAACTTGGTGGAACCACTACCACCATACATCTAGTGAGGCGGTGTTACCGGTCGAACCCCATTGGACCCCGAGGTCCTCATTGATTAAGGCGAGGATGCTTGTTTCCCCCCGCCACTGTTCGATGTGGCCCATCGAAGCATGTAAAGACTTCCGATTCCAAATCCTGGACCTCCCACGCCAACCGTTTCCGACCCATCGGGAGAGAAGTCATAGTTAAGTCTCAGGTAAAGGTCGGTTGCTCCTCAAACCGGCTCTTTGGAAAGAAGTGGGAGATTCCCTAGGGAGTGGCAGATGTGATCGATGACTTCTTCCTTGAAATAAGGAAGCATCCAGATCGTCTAGACGAGTCTCCCTAACAGAAAAAGACTTTACTCGTGCATTCGGGTGCCAGGTCGAATACTCGTTTCTGACGGGAAAAGATCTGACTCGATTAGTAGAGGAGGTCTTCTCTGCAACCGCCATCCCCTTGCAACTTCCAGATCTTGGTGCCACATGGGTAAAGTTGGGCATCAGACTACTAAACACCCCCTAAATATGCTCAATTGGTCCCTGGGGTCATCCTCCAGAACGTGTAAACGAGTTTCCTTGACTAGAAATGACCTAACTTGTGCATCCAGGTGACATGTCGAATACTCGTTACTGGCAGGAAAAGATCTGAACCGGTCAGTAGAGGAGGCCTCCTCCGTAACCGCCTTCCCTTACGATCTCCCGATCTCGGTGTTACATGAGTAAAATTAGTCATCAGACGACCAAATGAGCCCACTAAATAGGCTCAATTGGTCCTCGGGGTCATCATTCCATGACGGTCCCTCGTGCGGGCTGATCTTAGAGCAGTTGGGATCGAAGAGACGGTCTCCTATCCCCGTGACTTGATTGACGGGCCAACACAGCTACATCCAAAGTAGTGATCTGACAGGCATCCATAAGACATATGAAAAAGAGCTCGTACCTCAAACTCGGAGAGTCGAAACCAAAGCTGACTCTATATGGGAAAATAGACATTGACCCGTACCCTAATCCACATGAAGTCCCCCCAGCTCATGTTATATGCATCGTCGTCTACATCCAGATAAGTGTCAATAACGCTCCCCAAGCGGAAACCAACTCCCCGGTTTCATGCCCTCACCGGAAGATTAGAGATACAAGCCCACACCGAGAAATGAGTGAAGATAATATCTCGAGGCCTCATATGAGGTTTCAAGTCCGCAAAGAGCACCAGGGAGCAATGAAATGCCCAAGGTTCCCTAGCTAGCACTTAAGCCCGTTCTTTCGCGGATCGAATGAAAAAACCCACAACATCGTCCTCTAGAGGAAGGGCCTATATATCCTAGAGCTGACATAAATCACCTAGCCAGTCGATCAAAGGCTGCTAGAAGAAATTCTTCGTGGTCAACACTCGCACTACCACCGCATATGTGAAGTTAAGGCCCCGACCGCACAACTCTGTCGGGGCACATCCACCTCTCTAATGGCAGGAATTCTCTTCTGACCCCCCAAATACCCCATGCCAAGATGTCAATTGTCCTCTTGCCAAAATGGGTTCTTCACATGGTTCTATTGACCCTATTGGTTCTAACCCCCTTCAATCCACTATAACTTTGGCCCACATGAGGCGGCCCTTTAAAGCCCGGCCCGTCCTGCCTTGGCCCTCCCCTTCTCGACCCAGTGTGACCCAAGCCATCTAATTTTGTCCTAAAGATCTCGGCCCATCCTTGGTTCGATAGTCCATCTGGCTAGGTGTAACCCTATGGAGGATGTGTACCTCCCAGCGCCACAACTTGTCAGATCTGTCGGGAGCTAATTTCCCTGACCATAGAACCTCCAACGTCGTGACCCCCGGTTCCCTCCTGTCTTGCACTATTTGCTCCTCCGGAAACCTCGAGCCCTAACGGTCCATCAAAACCGTATTACCGTCCGTTGAAATCTCCTCATCCTCTTATCCCCATCATCGGCCTCTTATCCCCGACCCACCATGGCCTCCGATCAACTCCCTCCCCTTGAGAAACACCCAAAAATGGAATGTATGAGAAAGGGATCCGTGAAGGCGAGCTCGAGGGAGAAGGAAAAACCGAACAAGGCTAAAGATGTCTCGAACCAACCTGGTCGTGTTGTTGGAGCCACACTAGTCTCTACCGCCGCTTAGACAGAAAAATCAGCCCCATTATCGTCGTCGTCGCTATCCCGAAACGATCCGGGGAGGAGGGACGAGGGAAGTAGAGCACATCATGAGAGGCGGTAAGGGGGAGCCATCCAACCCTCCGCTTGTTTTCGTCGCCACCGCCTGTACGTTAGAACTCGGCATTGCTACTAATTTTACGAAGGCAGCGAGTACTAGCTTTTTTTGGAACTTGAGTAACGATAATTTCTCAACTATCAATCAACATTGTTGCATAATTCATATTGAGAGGCATATATTTAAAAGGCAACATCTCTTTATTGGCTTATTTGAGAGTCTCCGGAGTGACCCCTATAATCCCACTACCTAGAGTAGTATCTCTTAATTAGTCACTTCGGTGATGCATGATCAACGTAGCGTCGTGCAAGCTGAGCTACTTGCGAGACACTACTTAACATAATGTCTCATAAATGATCCTAGTAAGCCGTTACATTAAGTAACATCTCCCAAGCTACATATTGACTTTTATGGATTTGGATGTGGTGGTTGACTAACTTATTAGGAAGACGTTCTATTTAAATGTAACGCCTCACAACTAAGACAAATTTTAAAACTCATTTTCAACATCGAGAGCACATTTCTCCAGAAAAAAATAGAGATTTGAGCTACTTTTTTTTGAATAGGCAAATTTTTTATAGATAAAACCTCTTTTGAGGTAAAAGAGGGGGAATACAAGCCAACAAGGGCACAAAAAGGCGATACCCTAAGATGATCATATGTCATCTATAAGGGAGATCAACTACAACAAAAGATCAATAAAAGAAAAAACAACACCAAGACAAGAACCGCCAACAAGGGCAGACCACAAGAAAAGCCACCAAAAGGAAGAAGAAAAGCCAGACCAAACACCCCAGAATGATCGGGCAAGGTAGCACCCACCAAGTTAGACTTGGCCACCAAGGAGAATAGGCACCCAAGAAACACTGCAAACCTAATCAGAGTTGAACCAAACTCTCTGTATCATTACTAACACTCAATCCTAGCGAGAAAGAGAATACTAAAAACGCCGGTGGCCAGGACCACGATCGACAGATACAATATCAATGAAAAATCACTAAGACACACCACTCCCAACAAATAAAACGAAAGGCTTCAGACCAAGGAACAGTCTTAAGGACTCGTCGACGGCCAACACAAACACCTAATACCGGCGAGCTCAAACACCAAACAACGGGTCGAGAAGAAGTGAAGCCAATCGAATTAAATGAAAGGGTAGTGAGGGAGAGGAATTACCAAACAAAGATCGGAATCCAGCGAGTCACACACAGAATCCAAGTAGTACCCGGAAGGTTGAAGCACCAGAAGCCGCTAGAGAAGCTCAGTAACGATCTACATCCGCTAGACTGTAGAAACGCGTCCCACGACCTGAGCAGGAACTAGTCACCTCCAGCGACCCGAGAGAAGATCCACCTTCAAAACCGCTTTGTCGAGATAGGGCAGACGAAGAGCTCACACTCAGCCCTCTGAAACCTAAATTCGGTAAACACTGAAAAGAGGCCCAAAAATGCAGAGGACCGGTACTTCTACCGAGTACAAGCACCGAACTCCAATCTGGCAACCGCACGTCAAAACTGTTGAGAAGCCTAAACTGAAATGCGAGCTGAGCGTTCCGAAACCAAAGCTGGTAACCCCTCACCGGCAACAGCAAGGACCCGAAGGGGAAGGCCTATAATAATACCGAGCTCGATCCAAACCAGACTCCAACAGAGCAAACTCCGAAACCGGCCGAAGAGCAACATACCAGCCTAGACCCAGATCCAAACCCAGGCCCAAAACCAGACCCAGAACTGAACCCAGGCCCAGAACTAGACCAGAAATGGACCCAGGCCCAGAACTAGACCCATGTCCACCCGGCCAGCAAGGCCCGACCCGCGACCAGACCCTGACCCGACCCAACCAGCCACTGACCCGGCCCAACCAGCAAAGCCCGAACCAGCTAGCTTGCACGCCCCAACCCGAGAGAACCCTACCCGGTCAAGACGTACCCAGCCGCCATGTCCGACTCTGCCAGCCCAGTCCGACGCCGCCAACCTTGTCTGACGGTTCCAGGAGCGAAGATCGAGTAGCCACCACCAGAAAAACTTGGTCTACAGCGAGCCCTACCTCTAGAAGTCCATGCCGACCTGACGAGCACCAGATCTGACAAAGGAAACCGCGATACCAGCAAGCCTCACCAACGCATGAAGCTCCGACAACCAAGTCGGCACCTCCACAACACCTACAGAAAAGAACATGTCCGACAAGATAGAAGGAAGGTCGAGCAGGGAAGAACAACAAAGACATGCAAGAGGAAAGGGGTAAAGAGAAGGGGGAGAAGACGACAGAGGGATGGAGGGGGCTAAAGAGGTCGTCGCTGGTAACGACCGAGGCCGGAGCCCACGGGCGCCACCGGAGATGGGAGCGAGAAAGGGGTGGCGGCGGGTTAGACGCAGACTAGGGTTTTTTTTAGAGAGAAAAAGCTCAGGTTTTTTAGCAATCCTTAATAATTCCCAATATTAATCCAGATTTGGGCTACCTTATTCCTTTCCCTTTTCATCCATCTTATATCATCATTACCGCTATATATCTTGGAAGCTTAGAAATATATGATTTCTTTAATTATTAGATGAATTTTCGATTGATTTTTTTATTAATGGAGTGATGGTAATTAATTTTTGAAAATTAGTTATAGTTTTTAGGTAGTTATTGTATGCATAATAGAGACAATATACATAGGTATTGTTCATGATCAGGATAATTTTTGTAAGTATTAATTTAGAAGAATTAATTAACGGATAATTATTTTTAACTAATTCATAAGTGTGAATTGCTGATTAAATTTGGAATGGTGGAAATATAGATTGTGTGAATGGTGGAGTGAACTTAGCAAGGTGGTTATAGCGTAGTTTAATTATAGTTTGAATTGAAGCAGTGTAGTTGTTAAATTATTTTGAGGGAGAATTAGACAGTACTTTACGATTCCGTCGAAGGGAAAGTATAGATGTCCGTACAGTAATTGTGCCAACATTAAGGAGGAGGTTGCCCACAATATTTACATTCATTTATTGCAATAAGGAATTATGACAAGTTATGCAATATGGATTTTTTTCCCGGTAAAGATGGTCAATAGCATCGTACTTCAGTGATCGCATAATGAAAATAAGAAAGAGAGGATATTGTCGTACATAATAGTACAGTTAACTAATCCACATACGATGTCTGGTGGATCCTTTGTTAGAGTATATTAGTGACGTGACTTCATATTATGGATGGGGTGACATTCGAATGAGCCAATGTAATACCATGATAAGACCATGGTTGATGAGTTAGCATCGGATCTGGCCCGTTTCAGTCGATTTGGATCCATCGCTTCTTATTTGGGTTCTGTGACGTCGTCTAGCTTGTTTGGGCCTTTCGAAGATCTAGGCGTGGGAAGTCGTTTCTGGTGATTCAGATCGGCATGGATCTCGTTAGTTCTCAGGTGGTTGGCCGCCGTTGATTATTGACGCTGAGTTTGTTATGATCTCCGTTTTGGGTGTTGGCCCTCGGGGTAGCAGCTCGTTCGTGTCACTTGCGGGCTTCTGTTTTCAGCTCTGATAGTGGGATGCGTTTCTCCATCCGTTTGGGTGTTGATCCTATTGGATCTGGACAGTCGTTTTGGGTTGCTCGATTTGGTGTCTTTTGGTCGCGGGCCCAAGTGATGGTTGGGTTGTTCTCCGGACTCGCTCGAGGTGGGATTTCTTTGGAGCGGCTAGGTGGAGTGATGGTTCTTTGACGCTGAGTTGGATATGACCTTCGTTTTTGGGTGTTGTCCATCGGGGTATCTGCTCTTTCGTGCCACTTTCAGGGCCTGTTTTCAGATCTGTCGTGGGACACGTTTCTCCATCGTCTAGGGTGTTGATCGTGTAGGTCTGGTTCGGCCTCGTTGGTTGGCTCGGTGTGGTGTCTTTACTGCTCGGGAAGTTTCATATCGAGCCATGTCGGTCTCTCGGGCCTTTGGAGGTGGCTTGTTCCAGCTTTGGTCGCGGGACGCGCTTCTTCATCCTACCGGGTGTGGATTGTTGCAGAGCTGCTCTTTGTATTTCTGATGGTTCGTTTGGTTTCTCGAGAGCTTACTGGCTGAAAAATACGGGTTTCAGACCCTCCTTGTGTGCTTAAAGGTTGCCAAATTTGGGTGTTAGACCTTCTCTCGGGTCTTTGGAGGTGACTAGTTCTTGCTCAGGTCGTGGGACGCATTTCTACAGTCTAGCGGGTGTGGATCGTTGCTGAGCTAGTACTTCAACCTATCGGGACTCCTGTGGCGTACATCGCTGCCTACTGATCTTTGTTTGGTAATTCCTCTCCGCCCTATCCTTTCATTTGATTCGATTGGCTTTGCTTCTTCTCGACCCGCTGTTTGGAGTTCGAGCTCACCGGTTTTAGGTGTTGGTGTTGGCCGCCGGTGAGTCCTTAAGGTTGTTCCTTGGTCTGAAGCCTTTCGTTTTATCTGTTGGGAGTGGTGTATCTCAGTGATTCTTCACTGATACTGTATCTGCCGATCGTGGTCTTGGCCAACGGCGTTTTTAGTACCCTCATTCTCGCTAGGATTGAGTGTTACTAATGATACAGGGAGTTTGGTACAACCCTGATTAGGTTTGCAGTGCTTCTTGTGTGCCTGCTCTTCTTAGTGGCCAATTCTTGGTTGAGGCTGCTGTCTTGCCTGGTCGTTCTGGGGTGCTTGGTCTAGTGCTTCTTGTTGCCCATGGTGGCTTTTCTTGTTGGTGTTGACCTTCTTCCTTTGGCGGTTGTTTATCCTTGTAAGTCCCTCGTTGGGTTCTACTTCCTTTGGTTGTGTTTTGGTGTATTGAGGTTTCCTGAGTGGACCGTCCTTGTGTTGTTGTTATTGAGGTTCCTTGAGAGGGCCGTCCTTATATTGTTGTTTTCTCTGCTTGTAGAGAATTTTGATTGAGGATCCATTGTGAATTGCTCGTGTGGTTGTATTTCAAACTCTGTTCTTCCTTCCAAAGAACAGTTTTAATTTAAATTTGCTTTGCCGATCAAAAAAAAAGAATTACAGTCAAGAAACATTGTATGAAGGTTCAACTATAATGAAATTTAACACTATTTTGACGTTGCTATCTCTAAAAAAACGTCACTGACAAGTTGAATGAAGCTTTGAATGATCATTTCCAACAAACTAATAAGACTTTACCTAAAGATAATATATACCCAACAGGGTGAAAAGAAGCGAAACGGGTGTTGAAGAACGTGAGAATGAATAATAAGACCGGAATGCGTAATTATTTAAATTTTTATTTATTTTAAAGGGAAGGGAAACATTTGCATAATTATTTTGTATGTGGAGAAATAAGATGGATGAGGAGTAACGAGAACTAGAAGAAACAAGCTCTCAGGAGGACTATGGATTGGCAAAGCGCCTCGACCCTGATGGGGACCCGACGTCCCCGCCCAGTGTGGGGCAAGGATTTTTAAAGAGGGCGAGGTACGGGGCGGTAAATATGGATTTTGGCGGGGCGCGGGGCAGGGCAAGCACTCCCCACCCCGTGGGGCGCCCCACTCTATTAATATTTAAAAAAAATATTAATAATTCATATCTTGTTTGAATAACACAATATATTGTTTTTACATATGATATTTTCTAATTTATATTTTATATCTAAAAGATAGAAAACTTAGTTTGAATATGTCAAATGGTAATTTTTGCTTATTTATATTTATATCTAAAAAATAGAAAATTTAGTTCGAATATGCACATTATGAGACACGGATGTCGTGTGATGTTTTTTTTTGTATGCATGTTTAAAATTATGGATTAAGAATTGTGTGATGTCAAAATGTGTATTTTTCGGGGCGAAAATGGGGCAGGGAATCCCTGTTTTCCCACAGAGCGGGGTCAACGCGGAGTCAATGCGCGGTGCGGGGACACGGGGTGCGGGGTCCCCTCCCCGAACCCGCCCCGTTTGCACACCTAAGGAGTGGTTCTCATTGATTCCCCGAATCTAGAGATTGTTTAGTTCTTCTCACACCTTTGAGAAAATACGGTGGTATGGAGACAAAGATGTAAGCGACCTTGACTTTTTTTCACCATCCAGCTAATGGTAGAGGCTAGAAGCAGTTTGACAGTAAATATCTAGTCACAACGTTTGTCTCACCGTAACCACATACGAGTTTATTTCATTTGAACCTTTTGTCCCCCGTATATCATGTTGCCATAAGTAATAATATTATTATTTAATTAGTATTCTTAAAATTAAAATAGGATATAAAACATAATTTTTGAATTTAAAGTGTTCTCCCTCATCCAAAGCTTTTCTCTGCAAAATGAAATCTGATCCTAGGCCTCTCTTCTTCTCTACTCCGATCCAATCACTTCCTCCTCCTCCTCCTCTTACACTCCATTATCTCTCCAACACCACGATGGAATAATAGGATTTGGAGAGAATTGAAGTTCTCTCGGGAACCTTTAGCCGTCTCTTGTGCACTAGTGTTGTTTCTGCCTCCTGTGTCGTCTTTGCCTCCTACGTCGCTTATGTCGTCGTCTCCAACATCGCTGCCCCCAACGGCGCTGTCCACAAAGCCGTTGATCCCTACGCTAACATCTCCAACACTATTTCCCCCAAAGTCGTCGCTCCCTACACTGCCAACGTAACCGCCTCCAACACTATCACCACCTCTGTCGTCACAGCCACCTTCCTCCCCGTTCTCCTCATCGACCTCACCTATTCCACTGCACTGGCCATGGTCATACTAATAAGGACCGTGGAACCCATACAAACCATTGTCGGCCACGATGATTTGGTCTTCTCCATGGACACCGACGTTGCCATCGCCTCTGAATCTGCCACCATAAAGGGGCCCATCCATATCGTCCCGATCTCGCCCCTCGGCCCAATCAACGCCTCTTTCTACGTCAGAGCCTCCATTCTTGTCTACTGTTCAACAAGCAACGGTGACATGGTCCCTGCCTCTATCACCACCTCTACCTCCATCGCCACTAGAACCCCTACCCCGATCTCCAGCTCAGTCGATGCCCTTATCGGTGTCAATTTCACCACATATGGCTCCACCGTATGTGTCCCTATCCCGCTTGCTGCCCCTAATGAAAGTTACCTTCTCTAGGGATTCTGGCTTTGTTGGGGCGAACGTGAGATCTGCCAAGCAGCCTCGCGGGTGTCCATGAGGACCCTGTGGCATCACGGGGTGCAACAGACGAACCACACCCTGGCCCTAACGGAGCAAGCACAATTTGTTCTTGAACCTCCTCTGTTCCCTAACATACTCCTTGAATGACTATTACGACATAACATGCCAATTCAAGTCGAGATGGGAAACATTTACTGGATATCTCGTGCATCCAATCGTCTGAATAGGGACTCATCCCTTGTTTTCTCCTTGGTAATATCGGGCATCTCGTTAAAGGATTAGTGTTCCGACCATCACCAAAACCATATCTCATCTTTTCTTTTATTTCTAATATTGTACCATCCACGTGATCATTTCTTTCGTTATCAATAAAAATCGCACTGTATGCTAAAAAAACATATTCTATGATTTTAATTATTTTTTTAATTTTTTTTAGTTTAATGGATATAAGGGTTTGGAATTAGGATTAGGGTTGAAAGGTTACGTTTGTGTAATTTTGTATAATGATTGAGGATATTTTCATTTCAACAAAAACCTAATATAAGTGATATAAATATGAATGTCGGTATTAGATGTCAAAATTAGTGTAAATATTTGAAGTTATTAAGCATTGGCATAATCATCTAAAAAACATGTCTAGGTTTGCATAGATGCCTGTAATTCCTTCCCATATTTGAAATTCTTTGTTTTCTTGCCATACAACATCTATGACTGAATATAGGGAAAATCATCTTTAGTTATCATAAAAATTTTGGTCACCAACCTCTAACTACACAAAGCCTACTAGTGTCCAATATGGTAGTATAATTTTTGGTCAAAGTTCATTTACATGTTTCTATGAACTGATCAGAGATCATTAACATCTCTTATGAATTCCTCATAAATCAATTACATGTCATTCAAAATTGAACAATTAAAGTAAAAAACTTGACTAAAATTTTGTTCAATAAGATACCATAACTTTGTGTAGCTAAAGATATGCACCTAAAATTTTGAGTAACTAAAGGTAATTAATAAAACAACTATCACTTATATTATGAATATGCTATGATTTCTATCGATGCAGATAAGCTATAAAAGGAAAATAAAACACCACGAGGCTGAGATAAAATGGAAAAGACAAAACAAAGAAACTCCAGCTGTTAGTTTTTGATTAAAAGGAATTTTATAAAATTGATTTCCTCTTAGAATCGTACGGAACCCTAGAACTCAGCTGTCCTACCCCAAAACAATAATGAAAATCTTCTAAAAGATCACCTCATTACTGTCTCTTTCACAAAGGATCGACCACCTGAACTGCAATGGCAACAAGACCAATATAAAGACTTGTAAACCAATTTGATGAATCAGGGAAAATCAGAAGAAAACAGAAGAGATGTATGGAATGTGTATTGTGCTCACTTGTACTCAAGGCGGATATTCATGAAGCGAGGGTTTTCTCTGCTTTGTGAAAGGGTCGCAGATCCTTCTATGACCTGATCTTGTTCCACCTCTATTGGCTCGTAAAAGTATATTAATGTCTGCAAAAAACAACTTAGTAAGAATTCTGAATTTCATCATACTATGTGTAACAATGACATTAATGTTCCAGCTAATTTCTTATCAGTGAGGACTTATCAATCATTACTCATGAAGTTCCAAGCAGAAAATGACCTTAACGATATATCTTCTTTTTTGGCAAAACTATGTGTAAATATCAATATGGTTGACAATGAATGAAAGTCATCTCCACCTCAATTTAACAAATGCACCTACAACATCCGACAGAAGCAAAACACTTCATTTCATTTTAAATTGCCAAGATATCACTATACCTAAACTGGCATCAACCATCAGGCACTTGCCCTTGTTATCCACAGCCAATATTCTGAAACCTAGAGTGATATGAACCATGCGAAGAAGATAATGTTGTCAACACAATCGTTATGCAAAATTTCCTACCTTCCATCAAACTAATCCATCTGTCCCAAAATGAGTGTCCTACCTTCCTAAATGGGTGTCTCAGAATGAATGTCCACTTTAAGGAGGTTAGTTATGGATGACTTTCCAATAATGTCCCATTATACATGCATATTAAGAGTAACCACTCAGTTGGTTAGCATATGGAAGGACATTAGGGGAAAGTTAAACACCGATTTACGTACCCTTAGTTTTGCTAAAAATCAATTAGAACACTCATTTTGGGATAAAGGGAATACCTTAGTCCAAAATAAAAATGGTTTTTGTTTCCTATGCACAATTATGACATGTGATAGCTACAACAGTGGGGGAGGAAAATGCACGTAGAGGTAGAATACCTGTTGCCAATGTGTAGGAGGGTCCTCTGGGGCAGTGGATAGGGTAAGTGCTTCATTGGGATTTGCCCGCTTCTTCCTTTGATTACCATCTATTGAATGATTATCCGATGGCCCCACATCAACTGGAACTGGGCCAACTGGCGCGTGATTGTTAGGAGGAAATGTTGCAGGTGCACTGAATTCAACATCAAACCAAAATGCAAATCCATGCAGTGGAGCTGGAAATAGAGGAGAGAATGATACCATAAGGAAGAGAGCAAAAGGATAATCATAATACCAACAACAACAACAATGGACACACTGAGGTGACCTCGTATCAGACTCAAACTTACATACATATAAAACACATGCATGTGGGCACATACACACATAAACAAGTTACCTCGCATCATAGACTGGAATTTGTATCTTGTTGTAACAGATTCTAGCTCACGGACTGTAACTGTGTAGCAATCCACATGTTTTACCTGACATAAGTCAATAACCAATTATTGGATTCCACATACCATTTTAATAACACAAATACAAGCAACAGAAACAGTTGCAAATGTTTATCAGATCATACTATATAAGGAATAACCGGGTAATCTAAGAAAACATGTTAATCGTCCAGAAAACAAATTGGGCCATGAAGTCTGCAATCCTGAATTGAATATGTTTGACAGAACAATTGATAAATAAAGAGTACCATCTCAAATACAGGAGCCAAATTAATTTTGATTTTTTTAATGATACCATCACTTTCCAGATGCTGTGTTAACAATGATTATAAGACAATTACAAGACGCTGAATGCTGAAAAATAGGAACAGTTTCACTGGATACTGTCTTAATTACATGATTAGATAGTTTCACAGAAAGGAACATAGGATACACTTCTCGATGAAAGGTAAAAGTAATTTAGTGCCAGACAAATGATTGCACTGCTGAAGGATTCTTAGGGTCCAGAGAAATGAAACTAATAGGAAAAAAGGTCTGGCCTCATTCTTCTCATCAGAAACCCAAAATACTTCGATAAATTTCATCATTTTCAGATGCTAACATATCAGTCCCTTCAAGTATGTCGATTTGTAAACTTGCACGGGCATAATATAATGATATAGTAGCCAACAGAAGCAGGATGTTTATAGCATAAAATGGCCCTTGCAACTGTGATCTAGAGTATTCATGGTCGTAAATGAGCGGTCACTTATGACAAAGAATTACCTTCTGATTGAGCCATTATGAAGTACTTATGTAAGTTCCACTTGTTTTAGGGATAACATTTCCTGAAAAATGCTCTCTGATTTTAAGGTTTTGGGGCACCGAGGAAAATTAGTCAATGGAAAGTATCTTCCAATCAACGGAAGTTCTCATCAAAGTTTTCAGAAATATTTTCCCTCAACAATAAAATATTTTATGCAGACAACCAAACGCCAAAAAATCAACTCTTTTCCTCCTATAACATTTTCTACACAATATGTATTGTTGACAAATATTTTCTTGTAGCAAACAGCACCTAAGTCAATATATATGTACCATCATTTCTTCCCACATGCTGAAATACTGGCACAATGGCTAAGCTGCTCAATAATTATTCAACTTGGACATAATAGCTAACCAATAAGGGGTCTCATAACAAGTTTGCAGCGATAAACAGGTTGGCATTAAAAAGTTATCTTCACTGTAATGCTCACAGAAACTGATGAGCGTGTACAACCATAGATTACATTTCTGCCAATAGTGTATGTGCAACAGGTCCATGAAGTCTACTTTGCCTAATAGACTTTCTTTTTGAGGTTTTACATAGATATTAGATATCAACAGCTGAGCTATATAAGATATAAAGTTCAAGCAACAAAAAGATGCATATTTCTAACTTACAATACACATGAATCCTTTGTATGACTAATAAGAGAAGACTCACCACATGGGGCCATGTCAATATATTTTCACCTGTTATTGTCTCCACGCATGGCTCTTCAAATGCACACTGTTTGGCTAACGGCAGCATGGCAGACACTGCAGTCAGGAATTTCACAATTTGAAAGTCAAGCATAATCATAAATTACATACCGCTAAGAGAAACAACAGCCCAAAGGGCAAGTAAACCATGAACTGGTCTAAGTTTAAAACTTCAAAACCAAAAACATTATGGGTTTGATCATTATCAGTTTTCATATAAGTTGAACATTATGACTTTTGCTTACCATTACCTGTTTGTATATTAGGCAATTCAAAATGGTCTTAATTCCCTAATCCCAATAAGCCATAATTATCACATTCCTATCACGAGAGATAAATTAGATGAAAACTTACTCATGAACCAAAATAGTCTTGAACAAATTACCTTTTACTGTGAACCCATTCCCTAGACTATAATAACACAGAAGACAGGTTCCCCGTTCAATATTCCTTCTTCAACCACAGAGGAAACTTTGTCCAAGTCTCCTAACAAGACCAAAGTATAATGTCACTGTTATGATCCTGACTTCTGGATCGCGTTATAGGACCGAATACAGGCTCGTTAAGAGAGAACCCGAAGACCTCGTTGATACGAGCTCGTTATAGAGAGAACTCGAAGACCTCGTAGAGACCAAACAATTTATGTAATTCTCAAGTCTGTTTATTTATTCTCTCGTGGTATATATAGCCAAGGAGGTTACTTGGAGCCCAAGTCCTAAGACAACTTTAATTAATAAACTAGGTTACCTAAATCCTAATATAACCTTAACTGTAAAACAACCCAACTTTCCAAATCCTAATGTAAACTAAGACATTAATTAAAAGGAAACAACCTAAGACCTAAAAACCCTAGCCAGCCAAGTGTGGTGGTGGGCTTATCCCACCTTGTACCGGTCCGTATGGCCCGTAACAGTCACCAGCATTCTGCTAATTAAAAAGAGGGGATAACTAAAAACTGCCCAGATGAATTGGACATGGAAGAAAAACTACCCAATGTTTAAAAACATGCCACGAGCTGCCTTATGAAATGTGTACAGTCCAAACTTTTACATTCTGTTAAAATGGATGAAAAATGGCAGAATATTCTGTTAAAATGGACGGAGTATTCTGTTCTTTTATCATGTGCCCGGCACATGGGGCTTATATTTTTCAAAAACACTAAATTACCCTTTTGTTTTATAAACAAATACTTAAAAAAGAACAATTCAAATTTTATAATCTATAATTTTAATTGTTCAAAATTAATATTCAGATTTTTTTTAATTATTTTATATTTTCATAAATTATAAACAATTGATTCAGATTTTCATCTGTAATTTAAAATTAATTTGTTTATTCAGATTATATAAATAAAAAAATCATTTATTTCTTCAAAATGAATTCAGATTCAATTGAGTTATTCAAATCTATCTTCAAAGCAAATCTTCAGATTTTATAAAAATAATAATTATTTTATTCAGTTTAATTAATTAACTATGCAGATAAGATTTTAATTTTATTTATTTTTTAAAATAATTCAGATATTATATAAATAGAATTATCCATTGAAAAATATAATT
Organism: Erodium maritimum; assembly: GCA_963921825.1. Classification (NCBI taxonomy): domain Eukaryota; kingdom Viridiplantae; phylum Streptophyta; class Magnoliopsida; order Geraniales; family Geraniaceae; genus Erodium; species Erodium maritimum. The sequence continues at coordinate 68,611,952 of OY997590.1, read as the reverse complement.
AAATTTTACAAAAGTATTTTTTATTTTCAATTCTGATTTTATTTTATATAAAAATATATTATTAAAAAATATGAGGATATTTGTTGAAAATTTAAAAGCGAAGGGAGGGTATTATGGTCTTTTCAAACTCTAAAGGAAAATACATCATTTTACCATTCAATGGGCATCTCGTGGCACATTTTTTTTAACATTGGACAGCTATCGTCTGTGCCCAATTCATTTGGGCAGTTTGTAGCAGTTATCCCTATTAAAAACATTGGCAGGCCAAATTTCAGCAACGCCTGTTCTGTGATATAACTTACACTACAAAGACAAATATCAAGAAAAATAGAAGAAAGAAGGCAATGAAATTGCACAACATTTTTCATGTGAGTACCAAGAACCCAGACATATACACAAATATAACTTAATAGCATATGTACTCACTATCAATTCCATAAACATTGCGCCAGAAATCAATGCTTTCACTATATCTGCCAGGGTGTGTAACAGGTGCCATGTACAACTGCGGTGAGTACAAATAGTAATGAGCAGTGTATGAATATTTTTACTTGCAATAACTACATGTATGATTCTCAGAGGATAAAACATCTCCTGAATAGCAGAAGACAAGACTTAATACAGAAGAATAAAGGAAATTTACATTGCATTAGAGGGAAGAATATAGAAAATATACCGTTGCATTAGAGGGAAGAATAAGACCTCCAGGTTTTAGCCACCTATCTCTGGCAGTAATGACACTTCCTAGCATACTCTACGTAAGAAGTGATACACAATATCTTAAGGAGAACAAAAGAAATTGATCTATCTGCAAAGAGTTTGGCAATGAGCCAAAATTATAACAAAGATGCAAATATTTAAAATATTATAACTATTCAATAGGCATCCATAATAAGTACCTCATACAGAAGCATGTAGCCCATCCACTCAGAAATTATAACGTCAACTTCCTCATCAATTTCTACATCCTGTGGGAATGATCATAAAAAAGACTAATATGCATAAAATATTTGCCAACTCAAATTAATGGATCAATAAGTTGAGTAAAGCAAATGATATCATGAGTATGTAAGATATACTTCCAAGCTGCTTATTTTGAAGTAGAGATTCTAACCTCCTAATGATCATATTATGGTAATAGTTTTTCCATGACACTTTAGAATAAAAGTTAAATCAGATGCTGAATGAATCATCTGAGGTTGCACCAGTATATACATAAACTTAGCTTGGAGAGTTTATCAACTATGTACATACACAAAACATGCACCCTGAACTCATGATGTGTACAAAAGGATAACGGCAGATTCCCAGACAGTCACCCAATCTAAGGACACCAGAAGTAATCCTAAATTCGACAAGTCTTGCATGGATGGCAAGCCCAGCATGAGCACCACTAGATGGAAGACAAAGTTCCCCTTAGGTACCAGGAATGATATGACAATGGTCTTCTTCCCCATTCACCTTATCTCCGCCTTCATCTTGATCTTATCAATTACATAGGTTGGTATAAATCCTTTCACCTATAACATAATGTATGCGAATCAGGAAGCCATCTATATGCCTGTTTTTGTATCTAAACCAATGTACCGGTACCAACCACTAAAGCAGATAGAAACACAATGACCTATGTGTATGTATGTGTGTATATATATATATATATATATGTATGTATGTATGATGCAGAACCAAACTAATTTACAACCATAACTCCAGCATTGCTTTTCACAGCATAGGCAAAATATAAGATTTTTTTTCTGAGAAGCCTACCTCAACTCGTCCATGCAGTACAATGACCGTATCAGATAAATTATTTGCTTTGACAACTTCATTTGCCTGCTTACGAAGGAAAAAAGATCAACCCGATGTAAAACAAACACTAATCAAACAGAGGTTACAAATTGTATTTCAGGTTAATAGCTAATGACTTTGGTGGTTCAAACACAATATCTGGAATTAGCTAATTCTTCATTTGTATGCAGGGAAAATTATCAACTGAATAACTCTATGACCACATTTTAAGTAAAAATATTTACTCTGTTACATTTTACAGGAAAATCCATGGAAATAAGCATCAATTTTCATAAATGCAGGTCCTTTGAGACACTCAGAAATGAAGACGAAAAAATAGTTTTACTATTAACCAAACACTTTTATCCTTACCTCGTCAGTTTTCATAAAAATGTCCACAAAAGATTTTACTAAAATTGTAAAATAGTTTATCCAAGAGATTGAAGGTGAGCATTGACTTGCTTCCTTGTGACCTAAAAGTGGCAGGTTCAAGACATGTATTTGTCTGTTTTAGCCAACCTACAACGTTAAGAGAACCAAAACACCTAAACAATTAACCAGACTGGTTCTTTACTGACGAAAATTCAATACAAACATTAAGATGAAAGTAATATGGAGATCTAAAGATAAGTAGCCAACTAATATGCATTTATGCATCTCATAAATAAAGAAGAAATACAATTACAGGTTATGACAAGTGTTTCAAATTAAAGATAAGAATATTTATCACAGGGCAGAAAGGATTGAGTTATAGCCAAACTAGAGAAACCCAAATTATATCCAAGGCATGACATCTACAGCTTAACTCAGTCATTTACATAGAAACACTTTCTACATCCAATACTGGAAGTTGCGATAATTACAAGAATTAGTTAGGTTGGATGAAAGTGCAAAAAGGACTCAAGATACAATCATTTGAAAATAATATAATGAAACTAAAGAGACTATATCTTAGTACTCAGTTGTTTAATTATATACTGGGGAAAACACTTATATTGTTGCAACAAAGTACCTGTACTGCAATATCACTGGCGTCCACTGCATATACCTGGTAACACAAATTCCTTTTGCTATGTTATATGCAGCTATAAAATAATATAATGCTGAAGGCAAATATATAAACTCTTAATTGAATTGGAAAAAGTAACTCGAGCAGTTCTACATTTCTCCCTTTGATGGAGTTTCAAGCAAGACAGTGCGCTTTTCAGCAGCAAATATGAATCCTCATAGCAAGAAAACTGTGACGACACCTTAGGTGATAATCAGAACTGGATGAACATTGAAAATAAACCTACAGGAAGTAAGTGAACACGGCCCATGGTGAGCGGTCTGAAGATGGATCTTGAGAAACTATGTCAAATCAAGTGCTCATATATTCCGTTTCTCCTATGAGGTGTGGCCTACCAACATGAGAATATTTTAAGTGCATTGAGTGGTGATTTACTCTTGAGCAGCTAGTTTTTACGGCTCATCTAGGAGCTTGACGCATTAAGAATTCCAGGAGTAGATCGTGAACTGTGGTGATCAATGAGAGCTTAGGTGGTTTGTTCATTTATCTGAATGGTTAGTTTCTTGGTTTTCGTACCTCAGAATTTACAGGCATTCTGTATTTCTAATTACGACTGAACTTAGGCATATCTGTGTTTGAAGTCATTGGCATACTTGGATATTCTGAGTAGTACTTCAGAGAGGAAGAGGGAGATAAAAGATTACTATCCGTATTAATAAGTAAAAATAAAATAATTCATCACTTCTGAGCCATGTATTTCATACTTTCTATAGCCACTAAGAAGAGTAATAATCATTTGAAACTTCAGCTTCATACTAAACTATTGACATTTTTTTTTCACAAATGATAATACATGCAACTTATTAAAATGAGTATTATAATTGCAGGATTTCTTACTCGCTTCGCTCCAGCCTGAGCACAAAATATAGAAAGTATGCCTGTGCCACAGCCAACATCCACTACAACCTGCAAACACAATCACAGGTAAGGATAAGATGAAAGAAATCATAAGGCAATACGATGTCCACAAAATTCTTCAAACTGAAAACAACTAGCATTAATATCAATTATGGATTCCCCAAGGCAATATTTACAGTTACTGGCATAATGAGAATAAATATCGGATTGTATGTATAGGATATCAAATCTCTTAACACATCTTTGTTATAGAATCAAATGTAAAGTTTACATGTACAGTAAGGCTAATGTGATTACTTTTGGCCATTTTCCTAAAACAATATTGAACAAAAACTATAAATGAACTGTAAATTTTATTTTAAAGCAGGCCACTTATATTGGGTCGGGCTTCTACAACTACAAGGTCGCATGTTAGTTGGGTGTGGCCCTATCCTTTATAAGTAGCACTTTATTCTTATATTTTTTCGATGTGGGTTCAACTTCAACACTCCCCTCAAGGTGTAGGATTGGACATCTACACGTGGCTATAGCAACACTGGCCATTTGCACATGGACCGGAGGCCACATGGTGGAGGTGACAAACGGGCCATGAGCCGAACCAGGCTCTCATGCCATGTAAATTTTATTTTAAAACAGGCCACTAATAACAGATTGGGCTTCCACAACTAAGAGATCAACTTTTTTAGTTAGGTGTGGCCCTAGCTTTTATAAGTAGCTCTTTATTCTTATATTTTCCCAATTTCGGTTCAACTTCAACATGAACCCATAAGTGAAATGAAAAAGATGTAGTATTACTTTTCCAGCAATAAAACTCTGATGCTGCATAATTGCGGCTCGATATGTTGTAGTTCGGACATGATCCTGTCAGCAAAAATTACAGAAACAGTTACAAGTCTGTCAATAAATGTAACAGTATAAAGCACACAATTGACCAATCCCCAACGTATAAATTTTAATTTTATTTGTCAAAAGTAAATGTTTTACGAGGCGAATTCCATTAATCAGACCAGTAATATACTTCTTAGGGGAAATAACATTAAATAGCAAAGCTGGTGAAAAGGAAAGGAATGCAATACAAGAGAACTAAAAGAGTAGCTAGCAAAAGTCCTATAAACTTACGACTTCCTATGCTTTGTTTATTCACACTGCTGCAAGCTATAGATTATACGGTGAAGTTCTCCATATCTTCTTTTTTATATTAGAAAGGAAACGCATTAAAAAAGCTGATGGTCCCGAGAAGAAAACCTCGAACCAAAAAACGAATTAAGTTCAAAAGCTAGCAAATAATACAGCCAAGAGGCACCCCAGGAGCGGGGAAGGGAAAGCAGAAAGTATATCAAGTGGCACTAGTGGGGTTAGGAACCTCGTTGTTGTAGGAGTGGCTCAGGACAGAGTCCAACCTCCTGAAGGCTTCTTCATGCTCCCTTTCTAGGTGACATCCATAAGTTCGGCGAAGGCCGCCACTAACTCGGTGATTTACTCCCTTGTGTGAGGATAAACAAGAGAGGAAGGATGCCCACTGGGTTGGTCTAGCGTCTATGAGCTCTCTCATTTGTTTGAGGTTAGAAATTCGAATCCCAATGGATACATCTGCTTAGGAGCAGGTATGAGTGGAGGGTAGGCTAGAGTATGATCCCCGTTTTTTTCCTGCTAAAAAATGGGAGGAAGAATATCCAAAGGCGGAAAGTGGGGGAAAGACACGGAGGAAAGACAAGCACCTCAAAGGTATTACTCACAGACTGATTAGAAGAAATAGCAAACAGGACTAATGCCTAGCTCTTGTTAGCATCCCGAGGGGTGGACAGGTCATGGACATCATGGGAAATACCAACCCGTCTCTTAGATCGAGCCCCTCGTCTCCAAAGCAATCCAACCCGTCAGCGACATGCAAACCAATAAGATGGATCGTGGTTGGAACAACAGATGTGGACTCGGCCTACTAAAGGGCGAAACTGATTTGATCGAAAGACGAAGAGAGCTAATGATAGAGAGAAATGCCTAGGGGCGAGTCTCTGTCTAGAGCACACTGTATTTAGACATGTTTGCTTAAAGAGCCAAGGGGGTGGAAGTAAAGAATACTATCCACACGGGCCTTTCTTATCAGAATCTCAACACTAGAGTTTTCCCATCGACTCATGATCAACCTATTGTACACTGAGACATCAATAGTATGGATGAGAACAAAAGCTTTGATCATCTGATTTAGGACGAAAGATCAAGGGTGAACCATTATTATAAAGTCATGGTTCCCTGCCACATCAATAATTGTGTCTTGATTCCAACAAAGGATGAGGAGACCTATGATATCTATCACTGGCCAAAATACGATCAAGACAACTATAAAAGGCAAAGAACCGCGACCTATGAGAGTAGAAAATATCTAAAGCTCATGTCAATAAGAACAACCCCGAAAATACAGGCCAACCTCAAACCGGCCTGGTGAGGGATGGTTACTACACATCGGCAGCTGCAATGACACGAACTCGAACTTCTTCGCAAGTTCTAAATACAGGTAGCTTCGCGGACAAAAGAGAAACAGTGGTAGGCAAACAAGTTGTGTCAAGACGAGAAGACAAGACGCAACAACGAGCTGGAGGACAACATTACCACCTATATCGTCCAACAAATTCTCGGCCAACTTTGGTTCGTCCCCAGTATCAATACCCACAGTCCCAAAAGCTATACATGTAGGTTTCAATCCAGCATCAATAGCAATTTCTACAATTAGACGGTTTCTCTTTCCTGGTTCCACCGTAAAATTGCGGCTTTTGAGACGAACCCAATTCATGGTAGAAATGGTTCGTAGTAGGGAATTGAAAAATAAACAAAAGGCAAACTGCTTAACTCTAAAAGAGAATCTTGGCGACAAATCAATGGCAATGATGCCGCCATTATGGTTGAACAAAAAGCATAGTCCTTGCTTAGAGAACGAATTGGGAAGGTTGGCCACAAAAAAACAAGTTCTGTATCGGGAGTTAGCAAAGGCGATCTCCCACATAAAGCTTTTCCTTACGCCCATCCTTTGTTTGGGGGGCATCGTCGGTAGTTCCCAAGCAAGCCGAAGTCGGTCCTTCCATGGTCGACTTTGAAGCAGAGCCACCACGATGAATGGTTGACGCAGGGGAAAAGGCACAACATGATGCTAGCCAAAGATGGGTACTTTGGTACGGGGTGCTGAAGTGACATCGACATGCACGACCACAATAACTTGCGCGGCCAGGGTGGCAGTGGCCACAACAACAAAGGCAGCCAGAGCAGGTGCTGATGTAGTCAGCAGTGCATGTAAAGAAGGGGCTTGGGCAGTCATTGTCAGGTCACGACCGCAGACATGCGCCATTGCAGGCATGGCCACAAGAATCCTTGGTGCTCCAGAGTGGCTAAGGTCGGCAATTCTCGGTCTTGGTCAGCCACGGCCACAATGGGACAGTCACAATCAGGTGTAGGCACATGTTTGGTCAGGTGACCGTGCTCTTCAGTACTATTTCTCTCTTTCTCTGAGCATGAGCCCTAGATCGGCGGGCCTAGCGCACGCCCGAAACCAAGTCATCGGGGACGCGGTCATTATTTCGACGCCGTAAAATCCTAGATCTGGTTTATGCGCCGCGAGAACCCTATGCCCTAGAATTCCCATCCCATAATCTGCTGAAGTGGTTAATTTTGGGAGGAAGATAGTCTATGTCATCCTCATTGTCTGATTGATCTGTTCATCTTGACAGATCACAAAATCTCTTCTCTCCAACATAGAGTCATCGACGGCGCGCGCCCTGTAGGCTTAGTTTTCTACAACTAGGGATGACGGTAAAATTCAGCAAGTCCACACATCCTTTTACCAGGTTTATCTTTATTTTCCTAACGCCAATTCCCAATCTAAATCCTCACACAATTCCTAATCCAACTGAACATACCAAGGTTTGAACTCAAGACCACCCGTATGTAGAAAGAAGCTCTTTACCACTTGGCCAAATTTATCATCATTTAAGCATTACGAATCCTCCATCTTCCACTTCTCGCCTAGAACTGCTGCAACTATCTTATCTGCTAGTAAGGTTTGTTTTTTCTGTAAAACACTAAACCCAAACCTTAAATAAAATTCACATTATACTATCTCAAAGAAAGCAAAAAAGAAAAGAACATGCTAGAAACTATTCCCCTAGATTCAATGCCCTGATGTAGCTTGAAAATGGCATTTTTAAGTCAACCATAAACCAGACAGGTCAAATGGGGCTAGTCTAATCCATCAAGCTTTGCTTGCAACAAAATATAATATTGAAAGTCACATGAAGCAAACTGAATAAGATATAGATCTTAGACAATCTAGAATGCAGCATATTGGGAGCCGAAACAGGACAAGTCATGTTGTTTAGCATCTTTTGATAAGAAATTAGGTCGTTTGCATAAGGGTCTGGAAATGAGAATGTAAATAACATTGATAGAGTGTAATTTAGCTTCACTATTTTCATTGTTAAACCATCTCATGGCCATATGATGATTTCATTTTTAAAGTGGGAATGAAAATATGTGATGTGAGGAATTAGAATGGACATAGGGATTATAAAAACATTGCATCTCCACTCATCTACACAGAAAAGAGGGGGTGCCTCTCATTACCATTCCTACACAAAAGCTATCCTAATGTGGCCTAAGTATACATTCCCATTTCCATATAGCAATGCAACATAGGCAAGATACATAAATAAAAATTCAGGCTCCTCCTTTGGCTTATCTTTTACGGGAATCACTCCTTAGCGTGAAATTTGGAAGCCACTAATTTTATTTTTCATCCTCGTTTCTTTGTACTAACTCGTTTTCATTCCTTGGAAAGGGAATGTAATTCCAATTCTCAAATGGTTAAGCAACTTTAGAAATGAGACATACTGCAGATAAATGGACACAAAAAAGATGAATAAGAAGCTAATTCTCATTCCCCTCAAAGAATAATCCATTTGCAACCTTGGTACCAAAGTTGCTAATTTTGTTCACGTCTCAAGCCTAATTAACTTGTTTGATGTGAGGGGAGAGCAAGAAAAACAAAAATGGAGAAACACATTCCAAATTGGAAGAAGTAGAATGAGAAATGGGGACCTTGATCATTTCCTCGTGGATGCCAACGTGAGCATAAGAGTTGAAATAGGCCATGTCGAAGTCGGTACAAGGAGGAGGGGCGGCGGCGGCGGAACTCTGGTCGCAGTGGTTCTGGTCGGAAGTAAAAACCCTAAGGAGACCAGAAGCCGACGGTCCCGCAGGAGCTCCGTCGCGAGACCTATGACCCCGAGTCCCGCGGCGTCCACGTTCCCTGTGAGTCACCGCCGCCATAGCTGATCCGGCTCGTTTCTCCCCCGGCTGCAGGTCGTGGTAGCCGTTACTGTAAGACATCGCTGCAAAACTCGAGCTCCAAAGGGGTAGAATGGAACGGCAGCGTTTTGAGTTGATTTGACGCGTTTTTTTTTCTTTGCCACTGTTCTGTTCACCCAGTCCACTTCCCGTGTCTACTACACAATCCCAACAGTAATCTAACAACCCGTCAAAAGAACCAGAGCAGTTGGGCTTGGGCCAATATGAACGGTTGAGATTGGGTTCACATGGACAAAATTACTGGGCATAGTTTTAGGCCCACATCCTGATGGACCGAGTGCACTTTTTGGGATTAAAACAAGTTCAAAGAATTGGTTTGGGGCATTTCATTTGACACATAGGAGTTGACGTGAATCATAGGGTTTGGTATCGGATGGTGATCGGGATCAGCATCAGAATCCGGCAGGACATTTGATTTCTGATCGGCCTAAGGCCTGGTCGGTTATGGTTTTATAACCAGCCCATAAGGATTGTTAGCCTTCATTTTTAGCTCAAATACAAACATAAAATCATATTTAGGAAATTTAATGCAAAACTAATAAAACCTATACATTTTTCAATCGTCTAGAAATAATACCTCAAATATATAAAAACTAATAAGTTAAAAATGTTATGAATATTTTATTGGATGACCACTTTATTACATTGAAGATTCTAGATGAGAGTTACAAGACTTTTGTATTTTGAATTCCCTTATTTATGTATAGATTAATGTAGGTCATTAAAGTTATGTCTTCATGTTATGAGGCTATAAATAGAGACTATTGTAAAGGATGAAATGTGATTAATAATATTCTATTTCTACTATATCCATATTCTCTTGTTTTCTCTTGATATTGTTCTTCCATTGTCAACGTATTATTATTCTTATTTTCATAACACGTTATCAGCACGACCGCTCAACTTTCGAAAGTACTTAAGCATACTTTATTTCTTTTAAGTTTATTTGTGTTTTAATTCGTGTTTATGTATATTCGATATGTGTAACTAGAAGTTTACACAAATCATGATACTTTGAACATAAAGTTCTATAATCGTCAAGAAACGAGTCTCTTGAACTTGTCGTTCAAGTTGTGTTAAAATTGTGACCTGAAGCTAACATAAAGACCTGAAGTTCTAAATTGATGATCCCTGCAGGATAAAATCAAAAAAACTATTTTCAAGCTTCATCATACTATTTATAATCGATAATTCTTTTCTCTACATTTCTTTCATCAATTATGTAATATTTGACTAAAAAAAAGGGGGGCCTAATATTTTAGCCCATGTATAGTGCCCATATAACCAACCACTTAAGCCCTTACCTCATCCTTTTATGTGCTGCATAAGGGAGGAACAATAGGGTTCCTTCGTGAAGAGAAGAGCAGCAACTCATTCAGCAAGCAGGAGGTGAAAGAGAAAATTGGTGCTACTCTTGGCTTGGAGGAACAGTGAAAGGGGAGAAGTGTTTCGGCGACAATCAAAGAAGTTGTGTGGTGGATAACTCAAGATCTGAATTTTTTTGGTGTGCGGTGAAAGCTTCTTCATTTCTTCATTTCTTATGTGTGATTTTTCTAGTAAAATCAAGAACAACATCACTTGGGGCTTTGATTGGTCAACGTGGTACAAAAGAGATGGCATGAAGAAATGTGAAGGTGGGTGCACATTTAAAGTTTCAGAACCACCTTGTTTTAGCTTAGAGCTATTTTGGTTGAGAATTAAAAGCCTTGGTACGTGCAATAACAGTGTGTGTGGGGATCTGTTCTTCAATTTGTGGAGCAGCTTACCATGTGAGGCGAGATCAAGGTGAGAGGACGGACAAGGTAATTGACTTTTGTCTATTTCTTTGAATTTTATTTGAAAATTCAAGAGAACTAATTGTAGTAAAATATGGATTAGGTTTGGAGTGTCATTTAGTGTATTGAGAAATAGGGAACTAGGGCTTGTTAGGAACGTTTTGGGGGGAAAAGGGGAGATTTTTCCGGCGACCGGAAGCTCGCCGGAGCTTCGGCCACCGTGTGGCATGCCCGGCCATGGTCGGAGAGAGGGTTACGGAGCCGTGACCGGCCACGGCAGTGGTGGTCCGGTCCGGCTACTCACGGCCCAAGTGTGGCCGTGTGGGGCTGATGCGGGTGCATTTTAACACATAAAAGAGCCACTTTATATCGAGTTATATAGGCTTTTGGTCCCGATTTTCTATCATATATTTAGATTTAGTATGAATAATTGATTTTGTCGATATATTCTGTGTTACGACGGATTTTCGGCGTATTTTGGGTGTTTTGTGCATTTGGATCGTCAAGAGGGTCGATTTTGTTCGCTCCGAAATATATTCATAATTGGTCTTGTTTTGTAGGTATTGAAAAGAGGAATTTTTTGGCGCAAGAACGAGATCAATCGGAGTTCAAACGAAGCCGGAGCGAGCGAAAGAACGAAAAAGAACAAAAATGGAGATTGTACCAGGGGCTGACACGTGGCAGCGCCTGGTCAGCCCAGATTGGTCAACACAGACCAGCCCATCCTCCATGCATGCGTGGCGCTTCCTGCACGCGACATGTGTCCCAGCAGCTCTCCTTCCCTTGTGGCGACATGTGTCCATAGCTCCCATCCTCTCATCTCTTGCCACTTGTCTCCATTAGATTGATGGATTGTTTAGGGCAGCCCCAACTTTTCTGTTCTCTAAAAAAATCAGCCGCAATACAAAAAGGGGGGATCTGCTTCAGATTAAGGGGGCTTCTCCATTGTTTTCGACAGAGACGAACACTGGAGCCATTTTTCTTGTACAGCTTTTATTTTTATTTTTATATAGAATTAAATTGAGAGTCTATTATTTTGATTGTTGTTGATTGAGGATCAAAATATTTGAGATTAGATAACTATTTTGAGAGCTTAAATTTAATTGTTTTGGTTGGGGATTTTGAGAGAGAAGGTTCAAACCATTTGGAGATTTTTCAAGAACATCAAGGCTAGAGATTGGAGGAAGAGCAACATTAGACGACTAATTTGATGATTGTATCTCAACTCTCATCTTGATTATGAATTTAATTGTTTGCTCATTTTCATCTTTGCATTTTCTCACCATGAACAACTAATCCCCCAATTTCTAGGGTTATGGGGGATTAGAGTAGTGATTTCTATGTTTTGAATGCTTCGATTGTGGTGTTGTTGATTTGTATTAGTGTCTATGATTGATTTGTGCTTAATGCTTTACCTCCCGTGTAGGCTTGGTAATTGTTTCGAATTAGGATTCGTTGCTCGAAAGAGGAGGATTCTAATTAAGTCAAAAATCGATCATAGGTTGGATTTAAACCTTAGCTAGAACTAGCGGGGTTAATACAATTGCAATATCTATAGTCTTGTTTGGTCGAAAGTTAGAAGTTGTCATAGAGTTTAACGCTTTGGGTCTTCCTACATCGTGATTCGAAAGAACTCGTTGGTTAGATTCCATTAGGGTCCGAATCGTTCGAAAGAAGTTAGGACTAAAGTCGAGACAACTCGTTGCCTCTAAAATAAATCGACATCGCTACAATCGAACGTGTTCAATTTTATGGAATGAACTCGATGAACCCGTGCCCTTGATCTCTCTTCACTTGATTCAAGATAAGAAAACTCTCTGTTAAATTCTGTATTTTATTTTTAGTCGTTATAGGTTTATTTTCAAAACATAAAAACTCGATTTTTATAGAAATAGCTTATCTACAAGCTTTATATAGTGAGTGATTGTCTATTGCTCCTTTGGGCTCGATATTCCGGACTTCAAATCCGATTACTACTTGACGGCCGGTGCACTTGTCGTGCTCAAGTTTGCGTTTAAACCCGCAGGGCGTCAAGTTTTATGGCGCCGTTACCGGGGAGCAATTAGGCGACCCTTGCTATATAGTTTGTGCTGCGTCTGTTTCATTCTTGTATATATTTTTCTTTTAGTAGATTCTTTGCATCGTAGCTTTTATGGAGAATTGGTTTCCTAATAATGGGAATTGTGATATATGTGGAGCTAATGATCATTATTTTTACAATTGCGAGGTTCTTTTGCATTCAAGGGACTATAGTCAAAATTGGGGGGACGCTTCCACTTTTGAATTGCCTAGTGAAGAGGATTTTTGTCTAGCTTTTCCAAACCGATTTGAGGAGGAAAAGCGACATGATGAGATGGACAAGATGGACGAGATGACGAGGAAACAAGAGGAACAAGCGTCCATGGTCCAAGAGCTTTCAAGTCAAATGGTTGATCTCGTGCAATTGATTAATGAGACAAACTTTGATGATCAAGCAGTCCATATTGATGATGATCATTCCGAGCACTTATGTGACACAACAGAAGAAGAAACTTGTGATTCAACCATGAGTTTAGAGGTAAGTGCAGAATGTGAGGTATCAAGTTCTTATCCCTCTTCTATTATGACAATTGATTCTCTATGTAGTGTTGATGCATTGGATTCTATAGATGTAAACACTGAGTGTACAGTTATAGAATATAGTTCACAAACTCTTGTTGAGCCAAATCTTCCCATAGTATCCATAGAGTTGGCTGATAGATCTATTAGATATCCAAGGGGTACTATAGAAGATGCTCTCAAGAGAGGGGTTATGTTTGAATCTTCCATTGATTTTATATTGCTAGACATTGAGCATGATGTCGAAATTCCATTTAGTGTGGGAGATTCATTTTTAGATTCTAGCAAATCAATTCTTTATGTTCAACCTATACCGCTGATTTATAAATTTAATGTTGAGCATAAAGTTTTTGATTCATGTGCTAGTTCTCATTCCCCGTTTGTGAGCTATTATTCTATTTCGGTGGATGCTACTAACCCATGTGGGAGTGTGCATTTTCCGATTCATGGGATTCATATCCCTCCCAAGCTATGCGAAGATGAGTTTGATCATGATTATTCTGTTAAAGCAAGCTTGATGAGATTGGCCTTGAGTTTGGAGTTTGTGCAGAACTCAAGGAAGAGGTTATTTTGTTGCATTGTGCTCCTTCTCCCGCCTTCACATCCACACTTGAAGAGGAGGACGCAATGGAAGTATGAGGTTCTTGGGAGGCCTCCTGATTGAGCCTCTTACCTGTCGAGCTAACGACGTTAAACAAATGCGCTAGTTGGGAGGCACCCCAACAATGGATGGAGAGTATGAGCGGTTTAGTCACATGCCATGGCGCCGAGCTTCTTAGAAGTTCTCACGGGCGATGATATTTCCATCTATCCATGCACGGTAGGACTCCCACAGCGCCTTACAAGTCGAGTAGCGGTTCTTCGAGGTGCACTTGTCGTGCTCAAGTTTGCGTTTAAACCCGCAGGGCGTGTTCGGGTTTGTCGTGTTCGGGTGGTCTTGGGTGACCCCCGGATCGATAATTCACACCCGGAACGAATTATGGAAGTGATTCGTGAAAATTCGGAAAGTGTAGTTAGAAACTTTAATTGCGGAATTAGAACGCTCGGACATCGGAAATTGATTCCGCCAAGTGCGTTGGAACACGTGAATTTAATTAGGAATGATAGAAACGAAAATGGAAATTTTCGGAACCCCGAGGAACGTTTTCCCGATCCCGGGTAGATTTGCCAAGCCGGGCGAAATAGGTCATTCCGGGCCCATTTTGACAAGTTGAGTAATTGGGAGTTAGTTTGGGTATTTTCACTTTAAACCATCCTTGAATTAGTATTAATTCTCGTATTACTTTGTGATCTTAGACGTTGTTCCCGAGCACGGCGGAGGAGGCTACTAGGCGACTCGTGTTCTTCACGTTCGGATAGCGGTTGAGGTAGGGAAAAGTAGCGAATACCGGTTTAATTGCGGAAAGTTACTAGTATGCATATAAGATATGATCGAATGTTATAATTGTAGAATTGCATGTAGGATGTGAGGACCGAGTGAAATGAGGGATAACTTGTGGGCCATGTCGTGCCCGTAGGTTTGGGAATTGTTGTGTTGTAGTATCACATGTGGGTCCCTGGTTGGGCCCGTAGGACTGCGTGTTGACCGTGTTGTTGTGATTGATGACTTGTAATGCGTGATATGTGGTTCATCCGTTGTTGAATTGAGGATCATGATATGGTATGCTCGGTGTGATATGTGGGTATGATATGTCTGGTATGATATGTTTGGTATGACGTGAACTAATGCCTTGTGATATGATCGGGTGATTGATAGAACGATATGATATGTCGGTAAGATTGGTTGGTTTGGTATGCTGTTAATTGAACTATGATTGTGTGATATGTTTGAGATCTTTGTGGGTGTGATCCGATACGATATGTTCCGAGACGAGGTATTCTGATACGATACCTACATCGAGGGGGTATTCCGGTGTAGAGTATTTAGGCCGAGGGTGGTGTCCCACGTACGCGGTCCCCCGGGGCTAAGGGTTCTGGTACGATACCTACACCGAGGGGGTAGTTTGGTGTAGGGTGTCTAGGCCGAGGATGGTGTGATTCGTACCCTGATGTTGTGTGGTCCGGGAAGACATCTAGGCTGATGTTGTGTGGTCCGGTATGATGTATTGTGAGTTGTACCCCGATGTTGTGTGATCCGGGAAGATATCTAGGCCGATGTTGTGTGGTCCGGTACGATATGGTTGAGCCGGGCTGTGGAAGCCGGCGACGTTAAGGACTGTTGTATGGGACTTTTGGTTGTTTTACTGTGTGTTGTTGCTTGATGATTGGTTATGTGAGGTGATTAAGTGTGGTTATAGTCATGTGAGTGTGGTTTGTGATTATGTAAATTCCGTGGATGTCGTAGTTGTTGTGCCTTACTAGTATGCCCCAATTGGACGGTTACTCGTGGTGGTGAGCGGATAACTCATCACATTAACTACTTTTTCCTACTGAGCGAAAGCTCACCCCTCTACTTTACTGTTCTACAGCTTTTGATCGGGATTTGGTCTAGCGTGATTCTCGGAGCTTGGGAGCTAGCGACAGTCTTAGTCTAGTATGGTCTAAAGACGTACTTTCCTATTGTTACTAAACATCTTTATTACTTGGTTTCCGAGTTGTTGACTCGTATTGTCAGAATTGTTGGTTTGGATTATCGTTTTAGAGTTTATTTCTTTTAAAATTGTTTTTATCATTATTATTCTTAGTTCACGTCTCGAGTCCGGTCAAAACCGGATTTGGGGCGTGACAAATTATGCTCCTGAAGTAGCATTTCCGATAATACAAATTCATTTATAACTTCGATAAGTATGCGCTGTGATCGCCAATGAAACATTGGATCTTTCACATCAGAAATTTGATGTTTATTATATACTTGTGTTTTATTGTTGATATTGGAATTTGAGGTTTGTTGAAGCCAAAACATTTGAACTTGAAGTTCCAAGATGCATATGTTTATAGTATGAAACTAACACAATTTATATTCGTTTTATAGATTTACAATGTCGAACCTTACAAAGCTAGAGTTCAGTGCCTTAGACGTTTCTGGAAAAAATTATTTGGCTTGGATTCTTGATGCTGAAATCCACCTCAATGTCATGAACCTTGGAGATACCATAAAAGAAGAAATTACATCATCTGAACAAAATAAATCAAAGGCCATGATATTCTTCCGTCATCATATCCATGAGGGATTGAAAACTGAATATTTGACGGTTAAGGATCCCACAATCCTTTGGAAAGATTTAAAGGAAAGGTACGACCACCAAAAAACGGTGATACTTCCTAAAGCTCGTTTTGATTGGCTACACTCACGTTTGCAAGACTTTAAAAGTGTATGTGATTATAATTCTACAATGTTTAGAATTACTTCTCAAATGAAATTGTGCGGAGAAAATATCACTGATAAATATATGTTGGAAAAGACTTGTTCCACATTTCATGCCTGGAATATGCTCCTGCAGCAGCAATATCGTGTAAAAGGTTTTACAAAATATTCTGAGCTAATTTCATGTCTACTTGTTGTTGAACAAAATAATGAGCTCTTGATAAAAAATCACAACTCTCGCCCAACTGGATCAACACAATTCCTTGAAGCGAATGTTGTAACTAGTAATGAGTTTGAGCCTAATCAACAACATTTCCGCGGACGTGGTCATGGTCGCGGACGTGGTCATGGTCGCGGACGTGGTCATGGACAAAGTTATGGACGTGGTCATGGACAAATTTATGGACGTGGTAGTGGAGAAATTTATGGACGTGGCCGCGATCATCATAATCAACATCGGTCGAATTTCAAGAATAAAGCCCACAACCACCTGAAGTGGAAACCAAAAGAAAACATGTCATTCAAGAAGACCGATAGTACTTGTCATAGATGTGGAGGAAAAGGCCATTGGAGTCGTACTTGTCGTACTCCAAAACACCTTGTTGAGCTTTATCAGGCCTCACTTAAAGGTGTCGAGACGAACTTCACTGAACAAAAGGATCCTATGGATTTTACCCATTTGGAGGTTGGAGATTTCTTTGAAGATACCAATGGAGAATTCGACAAATTAATCAGTGATGGAAAGATGACTTGAAAAAATGATGATTTTATGTTTCTTAGAAATGTTTAAGTGTTTGAGTTATGGTTTAAGTTTTTATATGTTTAAGTGTGTTTCGTAATTTGGTATCTTTCATCAATAAAATATTTGGAGTGTCTTATTTCTAATTTTATTTATTTGTCTTATGAAGAACTATGGACAAAAGTCTATCTAATTATGTTAAAAGCAACGAGGAATCACTTTGCTTGATGGATAGTGCGACAACACATACAATTTTGAGAGATAGAAAATATTTTTCACATCTCGTGTTAGCTAAAGATAAATTGAACACAATATATGGGCCATCAGATCTTATTGAAGGCTCTGGAAGAGCCAATGTAATGTTACCAAATGGTACACATTTTATTATCAATGATGCAATGTTCTCAACCATATCAAAAAGAAACTTGTTAAGTTCCAAGAGTATTCGCCGAAATGGTTATCACATTGAGACAACTAATGAAAATGACGTTGAATATTTACACATCACGTCCATGGTCTCGGGGAGAAAATAAATTATAGAAAAACTCCCTTCATATAATTATGGATTATACTATACTTTCATTAATCCAATTGAATCCAATATGGTAATTAACCAAAAATCAATGGACCCATCAAATTTTATGATATGACATGATCGTTTAGGCCATCCGGGTTCCATAATGATGCGAAGAATCATAGAAAATTCACATGGACATACCCTGAAGAGTAAAAATGTCCTTTTGTCAAAAGATTACCCATGTGTTGTTTGTTTTCAAGGAAAATTGATTACAAGACCATCTCCGATGAAAGTTGCGATTGAATGTCCAACATTTTTAGAAAGAATTCAAGGAGATATATGTGGACCTATTACCCTAAAAAGCGGGCCATTTTAGTACTTTATGGTACTTATTGATGCATCGACACGTTGGTCACATGTTTCTTTATTGTCCACTCGCAATGTTGCGTTTGCAAGGCTCCTTGCTCAAATAATTCGATTAAGAGCACAGTTTCCAGATTATGCGATAAAGAATATCCGTCTGGACAATGCCGCAGAATTTACATCTCAATCATTTAATGATTATTGTATGTCAATAGGAATCTTGATTGAAAAGCCATGGCCCATACTCATACCCAAAACGGGTTAGCAGAATCGTTTATTAAGAGGCTGAAATTGATTGGTAGGCCCTTACTTATGAAAACAAAGTTACCGAATTCTGCTTGGGGACATGCAATACTGCATTCTGCATCGTTAATACGAGTAAGGCCGACTGCATATTATAAATTTTCCCCGATGCATCTTGTCACTGGCCAAGAACCAAATATCTCTCATTTGAGAGTGTTTGGGTGTGCAGTTTATGTCCCCATATCTACTCCTCAACGTAGCAAAATGGGACCCCAAAGAAGATTGGGAATTTATATTGGGTTCGAGTCTCCATCAATCATTAAATATTTGGAACCTATGACTGGTGATATGTTCACGGCACGATTTGGCGACTGTCAATTTGATGAGACAACTTTCCCTGCATTACGAGGAGATAAAAGAACGTCTGAAAAAGAAAGACAAGACATTTCATGGAATGCATTTACATTGTCTCATTTTGATCCTCGTACGAATCAATGTGAACTAGAAGTTCATAAGATTATCCACTTACAAAAGGTAGCAAATACATTGCCTGATGCATTTACGGATGTTAAGACTGTGACAAAATCACATATACCAGTTGCTAATGTTCCTTGTAGAATTACTCTTCCTGATGAAAAAATGAGAAATATGCTAGCAAATGAGTCTAAAGCACGCCAAAAGCGTGGTAGACCTATTGGATCCAAAGACAAAAACCCAAGAAAAATAAAGGAACAAATTTGACAAGTTGGTACATCAAATGATGTCACAACTCCTAAAGAAATAAATGTGAGAAATGAAGAGACGTCTTCAAAAGATGATGAAACACCTGAAAAAGTTGACAATGAAGAGATCTCGATTAACTATGTCACTTCAGGTGAAAGATGGAATAGAAAAGAAATTGTTGTTGATGATATATTTGCACATGCAGTTGCATTAGATATTTCAAAAGAAAATGAAGATCATGAACCAAGATCGGTCAGTGAATGCCGACGAAGAAATGATTGGCCGAAATGGAAAAATGCCATTGAGATAGAATTGAATTCACTCAATAAACGCCAATTATTCGGACCTGTAGTCCAGACACCTGAAGATGTCAAACCCGTAGGATATAAATGGGTATTTGTGTGCAAAATAAATGAGAAAACGAGGTCGTAAGATACAAAGCTCGACTCGTCGCACAAAGATTTTCACAACGACCATGAATTGATTATGAAGAGACATATTCATCGGTCGACGACTACCCATACGGCGTCATGTCCCTTCGGCGATCTCGGTAGTCCACACACAAAGTCTATTGTAATATGCTCCCACTTCCACTGGGCAATCGGCAGTGGCTGCAACAATCCTGCGGGACGCTGATGCTCGGCCTTCACCTGCTGACAGACGAGACATCTCGACACAAACTCTGCGACTGCTCTCCGCATCCCGCGCCACCAGAAGTGCCGCATGACGTCACGGTACATCTTGGTGCCCCCCGGGTGCACTGTAAGATGCGAATGATGCGACTCTCGCAACACGTCGTCTCTACAGTTGCCCGGCACAAACAACCCTCCTCGATACCGCAACCCCCAATCAGCACTAAATTCCCAGCCTACCACTTCGTCACCTCGGACGACCCTCTCTCGGATCTCTAGCGTCTCGACGTCCTCCGACTGCGCCTCCAACACTCGGGCAAGTAGTGAGGGCTGAGCCACTAATGAGCACATGGCAATGTCACCAGTAATCTCCTCTAGCTCAAGCCCGAACGTGCTCAGTTCCCCCATCATGTCCCACTCTCGGACTGATATGCTTGCAAGACTCGGAACCGACTTCCTACTCAAGGCATCGGCAACCACGTTCGCCGTCGTACTCCTCAAGCAGCTACATCCATCGCCGCTGGCGCATGTTCAGGTCTCGCTGGGAAAAGATGTACTTGAGTCTCTTGTGATCCGAGAACACCTGAAACCCTTCGCCATATAGATAGTACCGCCAGCCCTTTAGTGCGAACACGACTGCTGCTAGCTCCAAGTCGTGTGTAGGATAGTTGTGCTCGTTTGTCTTCAACTGCCTGGAGCCATAAGCGACAACCCTACCCAACTGCATTAGTACGTAGCCCAGTCCTTCCCCGGACGCATCACAGTAGACCTCATACCCGATCCCTCGCTCTGGCACTACCAACACTGGAGCGGTAGTCAGACAAGTCTTAAACTCCGTGAATGCACGCTCACAATCCTCTGTCCACACAAACCCGACTCTCTTGCGCGTCAACTGAGTCATCGGCGCGGCTAGTCGCGCAAAGTCCTAGACAAATCGCCAATACTAGCCCGCCAACCCCAGAAAGCTGCGGATCTCGAAGACACTCTTGGGCCGTGCCCACTTCGAAACCGCGTCGATCTTCGACGGATCGACCAGTATACCGTCACGGGACACGATGTGACCGAGGAATTTCACCTCAGCGAGCCAGAACTCGCACTTCTCCAGGTTGGCATATAGCTGATGCTTGCGTAGTAGAGTCAGAACAATCCTCAGATGCACCTCATGTGCCGCCTCGCTCTGCGAATAGATCAGGATGTCGTCTACTAACACCACCACAAACTGGTCTAAGTACGGCCGGAATATACTGTTCATCAGATCCATGAACGCTGCTGGTGCGTTCGTCAGCCCAAACGGCATCACCAAGAACTCGTAATGGCCATAGCGTGTCCGGAATGCAGTCTTTGCGACGTCCCCCTCTCGGACTCGCAACTGGTAACATCCGGATCGCAGATCGATCTTCGAGAAATATGTTGACCCTCTCAGCTGGTCGAACAAGTCATCGATCATCGGCATCGGGTATCGGTTCTTCACCGTAACCCGGTTCAGCTTCCGGTAATCTATACACATCCGAAGCTCTCCACTCTTCTTCTTCTTCACGAAGAGTGCTGGTGCTCCCCACGGCGATACGCTCGGACGGATAAATCCCTTCTCCTGAAGCTCCTCGAGCTGACGCTTCAGCTCGGTCAACTCTGTCGGCACAAACCTGTAAGGTGACATCGATATCGCTGCCGTTCCCAGCATCAGGTCAATACTGAACTCCACCTCACGCTCCGGTGGTAACCCACTCAACTCCTCAGGAAAGACCTCGGGGAACTCGCATACCACTAGCGGTAACTCTCGACTTTGCACAACCGATACTTCCTCCTCTACGGACAACGCCGACAGGAGGACCCCGCTCTTAATACCCAGAACACACGTCACCTTCGTACTGCCTACTGACACTGTCACTCGTCGCTTGTAGCAATCGATATTGGCTCGGTACTTTGCCAGCCAATCCATTCCCAAGATCACGTCAAAGGTCGTCATTCCCAGCACGAGGAGGTCACCTGGGCAAGGACATTCTGCGACTCTAATTTCGCAGGCACGACAGACCCTAGTCAACGATACTCCACCCCCAACTGGGGTGTCCAAGCACATGGGTGGACTCAACGGCTCTAGGCTCAACCCCAACCTCTCAGCACAACCCAACGAAATAAACGAGTGCGACGCCCGGTATCAAATAAGAACAACGCCCATAAATGATACAATAAACACGTACCCTGGATGGTCTCGTGGTAGGTAGTGGATCCTGGGGCCTGGGAGTCGGTAACTACGTACACTCTCCCCTGCGACGCCTGCTGCCTCTGACCTGGCGCACTGAATGTAGGATACCCCGATCTCTGCTGCTGTCTCGGAACCGGCGCGCTCGTAGACGGCTGCGAAAACCTCGAATGATGACTCTGACTAGGGCGACCCCTGGGTGACTGTACTGTACGCGGCTGACGTTTCCCTCAACGGCTCACGACACCATGCAAGAGTGTATCCAACCCGGCCGCCCCAGAAACAGCCGGTCTCGTCGGCTCTCGACTCCGTGCCCTGACCCGTCCGGCTGGTCGCTGGTCGCGTCGCTGGCCCTCCTCACATCGGACACTCTCGGTGGAAGTGGCCCTACTACCCGCAGGTAAAGCATGTTGGCACCCTCTCTGACGCGGCTGGCCCCACCGACGCCACCGACCCTAGCTGTCTCGCTCCACCGTGATGAGCCTGTGGTCGGAAGAACCCCATGGTCCTCTGTCTCCTCGGGTCTCGTGACTCGGATGGCCCTACAAAGCTGGTCGGCCGCTGTCGAACCACACGGGTCTTGGCCGCATCTTGGATACCCTACTCCACCGTCGCTGCAGTGTCCATGAGCTCGGAGTACTTCCGCAACCTCAAGGAGAGAACCCTGTCCCGAATCACCGGCCTCAGTCCCCCCTCGAACCGCAGGCAACGGTTCTGCTCTATCGCCACCATCTCTGGCGCGAATCTGGTCAGGGCCGTGAATCTGGCCTCGTATTCTGCCACTAACATCCCCTTCTGCTGCAGGTCCTGAAACTGCCGATGTTGGTCCAACCAAGCCGACTCGGGGAAATACTGTGCCAGAAAAACCGTCTGGAAGATGTCGTAGTCGTGCCTGACACTGTCCCTCACATGCCCCCACTAGTGGTAGGCGTTGTCCCTAAGCTGATGAGCTGCAAAGGACACTCTGCGGCGGCCATCCTCGATACCTGATGTGTCCAGGTCCCGCGTGCTCTAGCCACCTCTCGGCTAGGTCGGGGTTTGGCTCCCCGACAAAAGTGGGTATCCCTAGCTTCAGGAAGTCCAGCAAGGTCCGGGCCGTGTGGTCCTCTGCCTGAATGGGCCTCACTAGGACCGCTGCTGCCTCCGGAGCTGGCGATGCCGACTCTCGACTGGCGATGATCGACACCAAACTCTGTACTGTCCTGGTCAGCTCGTCCAGGGCGGTAGTAGTGGGAGGGTCTGCGACCGGCGGGACGCTGGGCGTGCCCGTAGAAGGTCCCGCGTCGCTCCTCATGTCCTCTCCGACAGGAGTACCCTGTGCCTCTGCGTACTCGGCGGGGTCAACGGTGGGCACCCGTCCTGGTGTCCCTGCTGACCGTCCCCGCCTGCCTCGCGCGGGCGCCCGTCCCCGTGTCCCGGTTGATCGACCTCATCTGCCACGAGCCATGTGTCGGTATCCTCTGCACGGATACACGCAAACGTTTAGTTTGCGAACTTAAATAACGACAACATGCTCAAAAATATTAGCGTTCACACGGTCTATGCCTACCGTAGCGTTCTCGTTACTAACCGTCACACCGCTCACGCTATTAATATATAAACCATAATAGTACGTAAGAGGAACCTCGAATAGACTGCACAACGTACACCAAGCCACGCAACAACGAACCTAACCGCACAACGAAACAAACAAAAAGACCCGTTTTTTTTAAAGTAGTGACTGGACCAGGCCGGCAAGTGGGCCGGGCCGTGCCACCTACCGGGCCGGCACGCCAGATGGGCCGTGCCCCCTTCAGGGTCGGCACGCCAGCCGGGCCGTGCCAGCTTCCGGGCCGTGCCCCATTCCGGGTTAAAACAGAGGCCCCGACCACGTTTCCTATCGGGCCGGTTCATGGCCCGTCCCGTAGCAGCGACGACTTCGCACCTAACACACCGTCACGTCTATCCTAGGGCAGTCGTATCCTACCCTTCTCCTAGCGACCTGCACGCTTGTGCGTTGCAGACATTTGACCATCAAATTAACAACACACGTAACAATTCAACGACCAAAACACAAGTCACTCAACCTCAAACACAAGCCGACAAGGCCAACAACACGACACACGCCCACCGGGCCAACCAAAATCAAAACACGCCCACAGGGCCAATCACATTTTAAAACTTTCTCCACTTCATTAAAAACCTCATTTCTTGACATCAGGTAGTTACAACCCGGTCCAGGCGTCCCCGAACTACATTGTAGCCACTTGATATCAACGCCGTCACGCTCGACTACAGGGGCACCCCTGAGTCGAGTCGCGACAGTTTAAAAATGTTTCACGCATCAATACACAAACAGTATGCCAGTAACCCCGTACTGCACATACACACAAACACAAATAGGACTCAAAACACAACGGGTCTACACACGGTTCCGACCTGCGTACCCAACGCACAACGGGACATTACTGACTCGACTCTCCACACCTAATTGACGTACAGTCCGAGGTTTGAAACCTCGAGCTCTGATACCAAGCTGTCACGCCCCAATTTCAGTAAACCGAACTCGGGACGCGGACGTTTAAAAAAATAAAAACATTTTGAAACCTTTTACATAAATCACTTTGAAATCACCAGTTGTTCAACAAAATAATATTTACAACTCAAAATACGTCCCAACAAGTGGACAAAAGTATGGTATACGTCGCTAGACTCAACAATAAACCCAGAATCTCGCTCCTAGCTCTTCAAGCTTCGGAAGCTCACCTAGTCCAAACTGCGACCGGTAACTGTAGGAAAAGCAGCTAGGGGTGAGCGTTCGCTCACCACCACGGATAACAGACTGACTACGGCATACTTAGCAGACAATGCCGGTAACACCAACAACAACCCGACTAACACACACAACAGTTACCTTCCTCAACCCACTCAACACTTGGACACGTAATGTAGACCTGACACAACGATTGACGACCTCCTCCAAAGACACGACAGAAAACCACACAACACCGAAGATCACAAAGGATCGCACACCAAACAAGATCACAAAGGATCGCACGCCAGCTGCTCAGTAACCCATCTCTGTCTCTCGCCCTTTACTGATCCCAGTCAGGTCAGGCGGTCGACCTGTTGCGCTACTTCTCCCGATCCCAGTCGGAAGGCTGGCCCACAACCTCTCCCCTACCCCCGATCTCAGTCGGGTGACCAGCCACGTGTACCTTCTCCCGATCCCAGTCGGGAGGCTAGTCCACAACCTCTCCCCTACCTCCGATCCCAGTCGGGTGACTAGCCACACCTCACGCAACTTCTCTGACACAAAGTCGGGTCTCCAACCTCAGGTAACCACAATCACAATCACAAGCAAAGTTCAACAAACAGCAACAAGACCGGTTCAACACTCCACAGGCACTCATGGCCACCCAAGACACCAACTGTAAAACACGGGCTCAACAACCCCACGGGCACTCATGGCCACCCAAGACTCCAACAGTAAAACACGGGCTCTCATGGCCACCCAAGACTCCAACAGTAAAACACGGGCTCTCATGGCCACCCAAGACACAACAGTAATACGGGCTCTCATGGCCACCCAAGACATAAACTAAACAATCAACCTCCGGGCATGGCCATATGCCTCCAGTAATTCTAATATCGATAAGTTCACTGCTCCTACGACACTACTAAGTGTCACATGCATTGCTAAGGTTCGCTACGTTCCCGTATCATGCCTTTCTAATATTCGATAAACCTACTTAACTCACGACACCCCGGTGTCACATGCAATTCTACTGTTAACTTTCCCTAATCAGGGCCGAGATCCGGCTACTTTTCCCTACCTCGTGTGAATTCTCCAAAAGCGCACAAATAAGCCCCGACGTGATCTCATTCACTCGCCTAGCTTTCCCTTCCCTCGGTCTGCAGCACGATCTAATTAGAACACAATTTTAAGGCACTTTTAAACTCGCAGGAATAAACTGAAATTCAATAAACTTGACGCCCAAATGTAACCCCGACAATGTCGATCACTCCCAAACTTCCAAATTACTCGACATTGTCGATAATGGACCCGAAAAAGCCCGCTTCGCCCGTCATGGCGAATCTGCCCAGGTTTTGGAAACGCCCTTCCGGAACTCGGAAAATTCCCGTTTTCGTTTCTACGGTCTTAGAATAATTCAAGGGTTCCTAGGCACTCGACGGAATCGAATTCCGACTTCCGAGTCATTTAATTAACGTTTAAAGTTTCTAAACCCGTCAATTACAACTTTCACAATTTAATTCCAAATTTCGATCTGGTTGTGGATTAGTGACCCGGGGAACGTTCTAAACCACCCGAACACTAAACCCGAGCACCCGAGCACGTGGGCCCCACCCGGCCCAACTTGGCCGTGGGTGGCTAGGGTTCAAGTGGGCCCGGCCCACCATGGTGGTGGCCGGCCCTAGCTCTGGCCAGCCACCCCATGGCCGGCCGGCCACCCCCCTATCGTGGCCGGAGCTCCCCCCGAGCTCTCGGTCACCGGAAAACGTCCCCCTTCACCCCCAAACGTCTCCAACAATCCCCCAACCTCAATACAACCCTAAACTAATAGTTTTAAACCAAAACCTAATTTTAGAAAATGACAAAACGAAGATCGGTTTGGTGATTACCGTAGAGGAAGACGGTGTGAGTTCGATTCCCTTAACTTTGAGACGATCCAAGGGGTGGATGAGCGTGAATAGTGGCAACCCAAACCCTAGCTCTCTTCTTCTCCTTCTCCTTCTCTCTCTAACTCTGTTCTTTTTTTTCTTCTCTTTCTACATGTGTGGCCGAACCCCCCCTTAAGCCTCATCTTCATTTTCCCCCCAAGACCTAACACCACCACTTATTTGACAAGCCAGCCTCAACCTTCAATCAGATTCGCGAAATTCGGACGTTTCGGGCTCCGAACGGGCACTTTTTCCAAGAAATTACGAAACTTCACGGGCTACAAGGAAACGGCTCAACTAAGACCGCTGCGACGACGGCTAAGCTTTTTGGATCCAAAACGGTCCTCGAATGGACCAAAACGTCGTTTGGTTGACTTTTCCAGCGAAAAGTCAACATTTTCCAAATTGGTCAGAAAGTTGCCCTGAGTCCCCCGGAACTCACTTTGGTCGATATCGGGGTCAACTTAAGTCCGGTATGACCCTCGGAGTCAATTCTATGTTCAACTAAGTGTCTGCTTAAATTTTTTTAATTTTCCTGTATTTCGCAGGTTTGACTGGCGTTGACCGGGATTGGTTATTACAAAAAGATTAAGGGTTATTTACGATAAGGTACCCTAATGTTTCGTCCACGAACGATAAGGTACCCTTATGAATTTTTTGTCCATAAGGTACCCTAATAATTCGTCCACGAACGATTTGGTTTAAAACTGTCATATTCTGTTAAAAACTAACGGAATATTCCTATAAATTAGACATGTGCAGTTAAGTGGGGTGTGAAATGACGATTTTACCCTTTCTTATTTTAAGCTTATAAATTTGATAGACAAAATTTCCATTATACCCTTAATTATATAATACAATAAAAATATAATAAATAAATTTAATTTTTTTTAAATTTAAAAATTAAAAAAATAAAAATTAAAAAAAATATTAAAATATTAAAAAAAGTTTTTTATATCAAAAATCATTTTTATTTTAATTTTTTTTTAATTTAATTTATATTAAAAAAAATCTTACTATTCGAGCATCGTACCCGGTCATCTGCAACGCCGACAGACCCCATCCTCCGCCGTCGTTCATCCCCGGCCACCCCCTCTCACCACCGCCGCATCCTCCCTCTTCCACCTCACCTCCTTCGCCGCGATTTGAGGCTTCATCGTCAGATCTGAAGCTCTGAATCGCGATTCAGATCTGACAATGAAGCCTAAAATCGCGATTCAGAGCTTCAGATCTGACGATGAAGCCTCAAATCGCGACGAATGAGGTGAGGTGGAAGAGGGAGGTGGCGGCGGCGGTGAGAGGGGATGGCCGGGGATGAACGACGGCGGAGGAGGGGGTCTATCGGCGTTGCAGATGGCCGGGGATGATACTCGAACAGTGTGTCTGATTTTTTTAATATAAATAAAATTAATTTTTTTTAAATAAAAACTGTTTTTAATAATAAAAAAAATAAAAACTGATTTTTGAATATAAAATTTGATTTTTTAATATACAAAAAAAACTAATTATTAAAAAAACTGATTTTTAAATATAAAAATCTGATTTAAAAAAAATAAAAACTAATTTTTGAAAATTAAAAACCAACTTCATTTTTAGAAAAATATATAATTTAATTATTTTATTTTGAAAATTTAAAATAATTAGAAAAGATAAATTAAAGAAAAATAATAAATGAGGGTATAATGGTCTTTTTACACTTAAGTCAAAAGTCAACTAAAATGGTAAAGGGTAAATTGGTCTTTTCATGTAGGTCTGTTAGTTTTTTAACAGCATTAACCCAAATCGTTCGTGGACGAATCATTTGGTTACCTTATAGGACAAAAAATTCATAAGGGTACCTTATCGTTCGTGGACGAAACATTAGGGTACCTTATCGTAAATAACCCAAAGATTAAATATGGATAATTCACATCCTTTGAGTTCCCTCATGGTTGTTTGATCACTTGATGTGAAAAAGGATCCATTTCGCCCCCGAGAAGAAGGAGAAGAACTCCTTGGTCTAGAGGTATCATATCTTAGTGTCATCGGGGCACTAATGTATCTTGCTAATTGCACTCGTCCTGATATATCATTTTCTGTTAATTTGCTAGCAATATTTAGTTCCTTTCCGACTCGAAGACACTGGAATGGTGTTAAACAAATTTTTAGATATCTTCGAGGAACATAATATATGAGGTAATTTTACTCAAAAGACTCGAAGTCTGAATTGATTGGGTATGCTGATGTCGGATATTTATCTGATCCCCACAAAGCGCGGTCACAAACTGAGTATGCATTTACATATGGTGACACCACTATATCTTGGCGCTCAACAAAACAGACACTTACGACCACTTTTTCAAATCACGCTGAATTGATAACTCTTCATGAAGCAAGTCGTGAATGTATATGAATAAGGTCCTTGATCCATCATATCCGAGAATCATGCGATCTTTCAATAAATAAAGGAAGTCCAACTATCCTATGCGAAGATAACACAGCTTGTATAACTCATATCAAAGGAGGTTACATCAAAGGAGATAGAACGAAACACATTTCTCCTAAGTTCTTCTTTACTCATGAACTTAAGGAAAAGGGAGATATCGATGTTTGTCAAATTCGATCTTGTGACAATCTTGCAGATTTGTTCACTAAAGCGCTTCCTACATCTTCCTTTGAAAAGTTGGTCTACAAGATCGGCATGAGAAAACTCCGTGATTTATGAGGAGGTGTTGTAATCATGGGGAGAAATATGTGTTACACTCTTTTTCCCTTGCTTTAGGTTTTATCCCAATGAGTTTTCCTAACAAGGTTTTTAATGAGGTAATTACTATACGTATTGTACAAATTATGTACTCTTTTTCCTTCTAGGATTTTTCCCATTGGGGTTTTCCTAGAAAGGTTTTAACGAGGCATAATAATATTTGTACATGTCATCCAAAGGGGGGATGTTATGAATATTTTATTGGATGACCACTTTATTACATTGAAGATTCTAGATGAGAGTTACAAGACTTTTGTATTTTGAATTCCCTTATTTATGTATAGATTAACGTAGGTCATTGAGGTTATGTCTTCATGTTATGAGCCTATAAATAGAGGCTATGGTAAAGGATGAAATGTGATCAATAATATTCTATTTCTACTATATCCATATTCTCTTGTTTTCTCTTCCATTGTCAACGTATTGTTCTTATTTTCATAACAAAAAATACATTTTACAGCTGCTACTCGCTTCACAAAAACATAAAAGTAAATGTTTTACGTCAAAAACCAAACTACATATTACAAGAATGCCTAATAGGATATTTATAGTGGCATCGAAATGGCGTGTAATAGCGTCGTCGAATTGTACGGCGCGTAGATTCATGGCGTCGAATCTGTGTTGCAGAGCCTATTCCCCGTCGAATCTTCGAAACTTCTGAATCAACGTCAAGGAAATCGTAGATTCGGAAGGCCGTCTAATCGACGGATTCAGGCCCAGCAAAATCGAGCCCAGCGAATCTTCGCCCGACGCGTGGGAGCGATTCCGAAGCCGAAATTTAATTTTCGACCTTTATTATCCAATGCCTGAAACGTCTTCCTCACCAATCCTCTACAAGTTTAGTATAGTATCGGCGTTTCTCCGACCATTTGCTTCCCCAACCCCCGATTCAGTCACCTTTTTTTTCTACCCTCATTTTTCCGGCGTTATTGGGTTATTTGTTCGCAACTCCGACGTTTCTCCGAGCTGCTTCGTCATCCCTGTTTCTCCGGCCTGCTTCGTCGTCCCCGTTTCTCTGAGTTGTTTTGCCGTCCCCTTTTCTTCCCAGTAAGTCTGTCACAATGCTCTTATAATGGCTAGCTCGAAAAACCTATGATACCCTCCCGGATTCCATTTTTCAGTGGACGTTTCTCCACCTCAAAGTAGTGTCGACGACAATCATGAAGAGTACCAACGTAAAGGAAGACGGGAGTGGAAATTCGTGTCCGATTCGCAGCATTACTATGATGACAAGTAGGAGAGGCATTGGGCCCAAGATCCAGAGGCATACGTCCCTTCCCCGTCGGAGCAATGGACATTACCGGCAACCCCTGTCCCGAACCGCAACCCTGACATCTTCGGTTCATCCTCGCCATTCCTCAGTGGAATGACGTATGAGAGCCTAACGAATTGGGAAACGAGAACGGGGTCGGGCAATAACAGGCCGCGCACGGGCTATACCAGGACAATTGTCCGTACAGTACATCGTCCTCTACCAATGTACCGGTTTCGCGTACCACCACCTCCTCTAGTTGAGACGAATGTCGACATACCGTCTCCTGCCTGTGGGTATCGGAAATGGACACAGGCGGAGGAGACGACATTGGTCAAAGCATGACTCAACAACTCTGAAAACTTGATGAATGGGGTTGATTAGTCGTCACAGTCATTGTGGTACGCCATCCACCGTGAGTTCGTCCAAGCGACAAGCCAAACACATGGACAAGATCGAGCAGGGAAGAAATGCAAGAAGTATTGGAGCGTAACTAACCGAAAAGTTAAGATGTTCCAATGTTGTTGGATTAAATTCAAGCACATCTACCAATCTGGTAGATCCGATGACCAGATCACGGCGGATGCGGAGCAGGACTACGTGGAGAGATACGGTCACGTCTTCGCTTGGAAGCACTGGTGGCAGCTCGTGCGAGAGAAGACATATTGACAACATCATTTTGAGAACGAGTTCTCGACGACAAACGGTGACTTCATGGGGGCTGGGGAACGGTGCACACCAAGATCTCCCAGACTGAGCAACCCAATGTCTCAGATGGACATGCTAGATGTCGATGCTGAAGATGCCGATGGTAATCGATCAGGACCAGTATGCGGTCACCGTCTGATTGGTCGGAATGTCGCGAAGGCTAGGAGGGGGAAGGGCAAGGAGACGGTCGTTGAGCCAGACCACGCCGCATTGCCCGATATCTTGAAGGCCATCGAGCATGAGCGGTCGGCGCAGTTATTGGCCCATTAGTCCCTTATGCAAGAGTTTCGCTTATGCCAAGATAAGGATACCTCCAACATGGACCCAGAGGATTTGGCTACCCATGGCTTTTTCTCCATGGAATGGACAAGAGGATGTCAACGTTGGTTTGAGATGCTGTTCAGTTGTTTTTATAATACCAAAGTGTGCTCTTTAAATAATAATGTACGTTATTTGCGTTTTAGGATGTTGGGGAGGTTTATCATTCTATCGAACAACGCTAACAACATTCCACCAGAGCATTACACCAACACGTACAACATTGCACCAGATTTGTACCACCAAATAACGACTAAATTAGGGAAGCGTAAGAGGACTTAACAGAGCTTTCAATAATTTTTCATACTTGTAATTTACATTCAAGTCGAACATTTGTAGTTTGTAATCTGTATTCAACATAGAAATTGTTAATATTTCAATAAAAAAATGATATACGTCATCTATTCAGGGGCCAATCACGGTCTAATTTTCACTGTCAACATAAAAAGATTAGACTTTGTTATTGGGTCTATTTAAGGTCTGTTTAGGGTTTATTCAAGGTCTAATTCAGGATTTAATCCATAAAAACGTCTAATTAGACCGTAAGTTGACTGACTCGATCTAATCCCATTGTGGAAGGTCTTAGGCTATTACTGGTAATGTTACAACAAAAATAATTGTTAAACTTCTGCGTCCTATTAGCATCAATGCCTTCCAAAATGATGTGTCCATATGCCTGCCAACATAAACTAAAGGATAAGATACGATCAAAACCCAATTTGTAACAATAAAAAAATAATTCAATAAAATTGAATAATACAACCTTAGGGTGTTGGTTTGATCTTTTTTTTATCAGCAAAGACATATATTAAAACCTGCTCTATGCAGAGTAGAACAGGGGTGAAGTACAATGAAGGAGCGTTCCTTTCTGATCGGAACCTCAAGATCATCCTCAACACACTGAGGGAAAACCAACAACACCAAGAACAGAACCCACGCAAGGGCAAAACTAAATTGAAACAAGAATAGAGCAACAAACAAAGAAAAATTTATAAATAACTGGATTTTACTACTATGAAGCCCAGAAAAATGCAGGTCTAAATACCCAAATTTACCCACCATTAAGCCCAGAAAAAAAACAGGTCTAAATACCCAAATTTATCAACCATTAAGCCCAGAAAGAAGTAGTAGCACCTACAATCCGAAGCCCCTCAACCCTAAACGAAAATGGAATTACAACTACTCCCATCTCAACAAATCCTTTGATCCTGAAATCGGAACAGAGTAAATGCCAGAGCCAGTGGACAACACCACGATCGGCTGAGACTACTCTGGAAGAAAACCCCCAGAGCCCAAAGGACCAAACTATTGATCGAAAGGATTCCTAGGGCAAAGCCTCATGCCCTCGCCGGCGGCCAACACCGAACTGACGAGTCCGAGACACAGAGTGGTCGGAGGCACAAGAATACCAATCGAAAAGAGAACGGAATAGGGGGAGAGGAAAACCAAATACGTAAAGGGAGAGGAGATAGCAGAGCAAACCTTAAAAGCAAGAGACGCGGGCCGAAGACTGAATCTACAGACGAAGCCCAGAGGGAGAGAAATCGCCCTACCAGCGACCACCATGAGCCAGAACCGCGTCGATCCAAAGAGGAAGCGAGTCCCACACCGGAGTCAGAGCGAGTAGTCGGGACCTGACGAGCCAGCCTCAACCTTCAAGACCTCGAAGGAGCCACCACCAGAGCGTCAAGAGAGGCCAGATCCGAGAGAAACCAGATCTAGCCCGTAACGACGCCGAGACTAGAGAGCTCGGGACGGAGATTGAGCACCCTATCCGGAGAGCCAAAACGCCCAACATGCATATCTGACCATCTCTGAAGGTCAGATCTACAAAAAAAAAAACGCCACCAGCCATCAGCCGCCCCAACGCCCCCGGACCTCAATCTGCAAAGATCCCAACCAAGGAGGAAGGGAAGGAAGTCCCAAGGCCAGATTGAGGGTCGAAACGAAGAGTAGGAAGACCAGCAAGCCTCGCCTCATCGGAGGAGAGAGAGGAGCAAGAAGGACTGAGAAAAGGGGTCGGAGAGGGAGGATCCACCGATGGCTGCCATGGCCGAAGCCGAGACTGCCACCGGTGGCTGCTGAACGGAGAAGAAAGGGGGGCTAGGGATAGGGTTTGGGGAGCGTTTCTAGAGAGAGGCGAGAGCTTCTTTCTCTAGAACGCGTTCAATTATTGATGTGTTGGTCTGATCTTGTTATATTGAATGTTTTGTCGGATATTATATCTTTTGATTCCAATCAATTAAATAAAGATGTTTTTTTACAAAATAAATAAATATTGAAATTATTTCAAAAAATAAATATTCGATACTTCTAAAAACCTATTAAGCGCGTAAACATTCATGTAAAAAGATAACAAAATCAACAAACACAACAAGCATATAAGAAATCCTGAACAATACAAAATCAACTAATATTTAAAGAAATTCAAAATTAAATGTGAAATACTTTAAAAAGCATTAAGCACGTAAAAATTGATTACAAAACATAAAAAAATCACTAAACATGACAAGAATTTATTAGGACTAAAAATTGATTTTGGAACATAAATTTTTTTTTTTTTGATAAGCGATGAAATTTATTAAGCATTTGTTCTAAAAGAATATAGAACAAAGCAAAGAAAAGATCTAAGATAAACCTTTTCCCCAAACCAATACAGCTCCACAGAGCAAACACAAAAACAAGAAGCAAGACAAGCTGCACACCCAACGACTTGTCTACTTCCTAGCCGGGTTCAAACAATTAAACCGGTTAGAAACCGGGACAGGAGATAGAGCTTGTTCCGAAGTTAGTTCCAAGAGATCCCCGTCCTTCCGACCCTCATAAAACTGATCGAGCACCATGGGACCATGATCGACAGCTTTTTTACCAACCTTCGAGTTGTAACTCCAATTACCAGAACTATCTTTCTTGGAAACGTTTACAACAAAACGTCCCAATTTATCCCCTTTTTCAGCAGAAGTCATGGCTCTTGTCCGATAAACAATTACTGGTTGAGCTACCGCCTTCGACTGATTTTTTTGGGCGTCCACGTTTCTTTGGCTCAATCCCAGGGATTGGTGCTTTTACCAAGGCATCCTTCCACGGACTGCTCTGAAACCCACCATCCAACATTGAACCATCCCGAGGTCGATTGCCCAAACCCGGGTCCACAGCAGACGGGCCCAGATCAGTCCCGAGTCGATGGAAAACATAGACCAAGCTTGGGTCTCCACTGGCCAGCTTCTGGGCCTTTTCAGGTGGGCTTGGCTCTAACCCACCTGAAATAGGCACAAAATCAACCTTTGAAGAGCCCAAATTGACCGAACCCATTCCTACCAGGTCAGATTCAAGCCCAACCAAGCCCAAATCTTCCTCAGTCTCACCACATCCAGTATCGAGCCGAACTAACGGAATCGCGGACGGGATGGAAACTTGAATCGCGTCCCTGATCTTCGACAGGATTGGATCCGGATTTGCAGGAATCAAACTCCCTTGATTCAAATTTGAATTCCCTTGAATCAAGGGATAAACTGAGATCGCACTCGAAGTCTGCGGCGGGAGAGAAGCTATTCTGGTAAGGTCGCCGGGAACCATAGGAGATGACAACACCTCGTTTGTCAGAGAAGAACTAGTCAACAGGTTGGAGACCCATCCAGCACACGCCACCGTAACTCTTGCTGATCGACCCACATCACCGAATTTGATCGCCGCACGAAACAGAGCATATACTCTTTTTTCCGGCTTTTTTTGTTTCAGACGCCAGTGAACCAGCTCGACGCCGCGAAAAGGCCACAAACAGGACATGGCCATTCATTTTAAACCCATTAAGGGTTTCGATTGCCTGGGCAACAGCAATACGCTAATTGAAGTGAACAAACCCAAAACGCAGGCCCTTTCTGTTTGTTTTCTTTAACAACGAACAAGAAACAATGTCTCCAAAAGGTGCTAGCATACCCCTAAACCAATCCTCTGATGAAGTAAAAGGAAGGTTACGAATATATAACTCCGTATCACTCTCAATGAAGCTAACCCGAGTTCGTCGTCGACGATTTGAAACCACTTCACCTGCAACTGCGTGTTCTCCTTCCACCAGAGCTTCCGTTGGTTTTGAAGGACCAGGAACAGACGCAGGCGCACCTGAGCTCACAGAATGGACCAGCTTCTCATTTCCCGATCCAAACTCCGGCGAGGCTACTTGTGTAACAGGTTTATCTGAGCCCGTGGATGGATTCACACGTTCACCAAACACTTGCGGACACCGTTTCGCAGCCATCCCAACATCGGCCCGGTGCGAAAGTCCAATCCCATCCTTAACACTAACGGGATCCAAAGCAATACCTCTCACCGAAGAACCCTTTCCAGCGTCCTTTCCAGCAGCTTTGTCAACTAGGGATGTACGATTCCTCCTCCTCAAGATAGGCTTTGAAACCTTTTTTTTCACTGCACCCTTTAATCCACTCTGTCCTTTGATGAATCCATCCCCAGAGAAGATCGAACAATAATCTCTGTACGAGGCCACCAATTCTGAGCAGAATGAGGTGAAGGGTATTGGAACCAAAACCGGAGGAAATTTCCCCATGAGAGCGAAAACTTTGTTGCTCTTCTCCTACTCACATTCTATGGATTTGTACAATATGAAAAAAATTAGAAAACAAAATAACTTATAAAAATCAGATGATTGAGAAACATTTTACACTAATCTAGTTAACAGTTCAATACTTCTACAAACCTAACTAACAATTCAATACTTTTAAGAACCTAGATCAAACATGTAAGGCCAAGTAGCAAAGAAAACATCAATAAACACTAAATATTAAACATGCAACTGTCGACATTGAAGACACACAATCTGAAATTTATACGGTTAAGGTTATGTGTGTATCTTTCCACTTTCGAGTTCATCACTGATCCAAATCACAAAACATGTACATGAACAAGTAAATAAAAATATTTATCAATAAATACATACAAAAACGAAGTGAATACGAGATAGAAGAGAAAAACGGTGGCCCAATTATAGAGTTCATCCTATTGATTTTGTAGTGTTGGACATGGAAGAGAATCATGTGGTTCCTCTTATTTTGGGAAGGCCATTCTTAACCACATGCCACAACTAGGACTTTGATCGATGTGGAGAATGGTATTGTGATTTTTAGATATGGTGAGCAACAAGAAGAATTTCATATGAAAAAAAAAGAATGGAGTTAAAAATGGGACCATTGTCCTTACATGTAAGGTTATGGAACACGTAGATAAACATGAGTTGGTATCCCACTTAGAAATTTCACATGATTCTAAGCTACAAACCCCTCCTAATTCACAATGTGAGTTGAGAGTTCTCCCTAATAATTTAAAGTATGTTTATTTGAATGATGATGACTTATACTCCATTTGTTATATCATCTGAGTTAACTAATGACATGGAGGAAGAATTATTGCAGGCACTTAAGCAGAAAAGTAAAACCCTAGGTGATACGTTAAATCATATTCGATGTTTTAATCCATCGTGTTGCATGTGCAGGGTTCTCGTAGAGGATGACTTAAGCTTAGTGGTGAACCTGTGGAAAAAGCCCAAGCAGATAAGTAAAGGCGTATGGGAAAGGGAGAGCCTGGAAGCATTGTCCAATGAGCCTTGAGTGGGCTCAAATAGCAGCCTTGGCTGCCCTACAGTCGAGCTAACGATGTTAAACAAATGCGCTAGTTGGGAAGAAACCCAATACATGACATAAAGAGAGAGATTAGTTTAGCAGAGCATACAATGACGTCGAACCCCCTGAGTTTCACTTGTTAGAGGAGATCTCCATCCATCCATGCACGAGGATTCTCGCAATCAGTACAGTTCGCATAACGGTTTTTCGAGGGGCAGTATTTCTTCCCTTTAGATTTTATATTGTTTTCCGTTATTTTCTTTCTTTTATGCTATCTGGTGGGCGTTGAGCGCCCGAATTGCCGTGTTGATAGAACATGCATATAGGATTGTGTGAATTGTATACTTGTTGACTCTAAGTGTGGGGTGCCTATTTGTTATTATTTATCGGGTGCATATGTAAGTATGTGTCTAGAGTCGCACTGGGGACGATGCTCACTTTTAAAGTATGGGGTGGGGTATGCCTTGCATTACATTGTGTTTGCATTTGTGTGCTCATGCATCATTTCGTGTTATAAATTTTTGAAAAAATCCAAAAATATTGGTGATATGTTGAGTCTAATGTGTATAATCCTAAGGTTTCAATGATTGAATTGTTGCATATGCTTATTTCCTTGCATAAATAAAAATTATATATGGGCATGAATGAATCGAATGAGTAGTGAAAGCACATGCATTAGGAATAACTCTTCCACTTGCGGTTTGAGTGTTTGCTAGAACTAGAGTTGAATTCCTAGGATTTCTATGCATGGTAAATTGAGTCTAGAACTACATGTATGACCCATTCGAGGCGAAATAAGAATAAAGAACATGGTTATTTAGGAAAATGATTTTAGGCTATATATGGATCGTTTGAGTTAAAATGTCATTCCTTTGCATGTTTATATCTCTTAGTCTCCTCATTTGAGCCTGAGCCTTTCGTTCCTAAACCCGACACTACAATCCTATGTGTCTTTCGTTTCTGTTATATATCCTCTCTTTTTTATTTGAAATCGTATCTCGTGGCTTAGGTGCTTCATTAAGAGGGATTATCTTTTGGGATGATTGAGTATGCGAAAGAGAGAGGTGAGTGTATTAGTATGTCATTGGATTGGATTGAAAACAATATATTATAGCCTTACCCTAAAAAGGGAAAAAAGGAATTGGAAAAGAGGGAAAATTAGACAATTCTATCTCCCTAGTGAAAAAGATAAGTGAGGGGTAATACATTATGGGTTGGATAAGAGTTGCATTTTTGGATAGCTAATGTCAAAAGAAAAGAAAAAAAAAATTATTTTGACAAATTAGTGCTACACTTAGCTATTCAATGAGAGGGAAATGGTAGTAGAGAATGCAAAAGTTGGATGGTGCACAAATAGGGGTTTGGGATGTGTGAAACACTTTTGGTTGTGAGAATGAAGCATTTTTGTCTTGAGATATTTATTTGAACTTCTTTTCATAATCATTCTCTACCCTTTGTCTAGCCTTACATTACAAGCTTTTTGAAGAACTTTCTGATTCTTAAGTGACCATGATTCCTTACAATTAGTAGAGATGGGTCTCGCATGATAGCATACGAATCTCTAAACTCTGTGATGGGACATCGAGACTAGTCTATGCATACCCGAAGAAGAAGCTATCTACAACACCATTCCTATTATGAGACAACCAACAAGGACGAGGTCAAAGACTAAAGCCTTACGAGAACAATTCAACAAACACGTGGAGAGTTAATTACACTCATTGAGCATGGGGAACTTCAAGATGATGTGACCACCAAGGCAAAGCTAGAAAACACTCAAGATCAACTAAAGACTTTAACAAATCTGTTTTTGCCCTTTCTTCAAGGAATTAATGAAGCTACTTTGTTCATCATTTCCAAAGGAGATTCAAACTCTCAAACCATCCAAGAAGAATAAATATCCAAGGTATGCATTGAATTTGAATTATCAATAACTTATCTTTTTTAGTTTTGCATAATTCAATCTTCAATGTATCAAGTCTTTTCATTTCCTTAGTCATTAATTAGAGACTATTGTATTAAATTTTCGACCCTAGAAGGCCACCCGCTATTGGATTATTTATAAAATCCCTTCTCAGCATGTATTGATCAAGTTTTTATGAAATAAAATGAGACTTTTCTTCTACAAAAAAAACCCTAAGCATTTCAACCTTCTAGTTGTGAATCCTTGAAGTTTGAGTGTTCCGACTTATCACAGATCTGCTATCATATGTGTGGCATCATTCAGTCCACCCATCTACCTTCCTTGTTACTTTGATCCTTCAAAGAGTGTTGTATGGCCAATTGAAGCATTGCCATCTTCGATTCCATCTTCATCCATTGGTTCCTTAGAGAGTGTTGTACGACCAGATAAGGTTCTCTATCCTACCATCAT
Source organism: Erodium maritimum (assembly GCA_963921825.1). NCBI lineage: Eukaryota > Viridiplantae > Streptophyta > Magnoliopsida > Geraniales > Geraniaceae > Erodium > Erodium maritimum. The sequence goes on along the minus strand of OY997590.1, from coordinate 68,572,104 downwards.
TATCCTATATAACCTACCACAAGGTTCCATATCAAATACCACCACGTTCATATATCATCTAGTATCAGAGCTAAAAGTTCTAAATCAGGTTTTATCTATCCCTTTTGTTTTTTAATTTCGTTTTTATCTATTTGTTTCTGTTTTAGTTATAAAAAAGAGAGAAAAGAAGAAACTTTGAGCAGAAAACAAATTTGTCCAGATTTGTTCATAATTGTTGTCTCATCATTTTAAGTTCAATACCTTTTCGACTTCCTTTGCACTTGATTTGTTTTGTTTACGAGAAACAAAAATATCTAGGACTATGGAAGATCACGGGAATGCAAATGTAGCGCAGATGCTTACTTCCATTCAAACTCAATTCCAATACCTTGGAGATCAAATGAAAAGAATGGAACATCCACCACTTGCACGTACAAATTCCATTAGAAATGTGAATGCTCCAAGAGTGATACAAAATGAAGATGACTTACAAGAATCTGATGATGATGGTCAACCAGATTTTTATCAAAACACAAGGCCAAAGAGGCAATACAACTATGATCGAGGCCGAGAAGAGGATATTAGACATGAAAACCGAGATGTCAAGCTCAACGCCCCAATTTTCACGGGGAAAGTCAATCCAGAAGCTAACCTTGATTGCGAGAGACGTATGGAGTATATCTTTGAATACTACAATTACTCGAAAAAAGGAAGGTGTCCTTAGCTGCTACCCAACTTACCGAAGGTGCTTTCGCTTGGTGGGACAGAGATGTGTCAGAGAGGAGGAGGCATAGGCACGGTCAGATCGCCACTTAGGAGAACGTGAGATTCATCATGAGGAAGGTATATGTTCCAACATACTATTACCGAAGCCTACACCAAAAATTCAGAAAGCTCTCTCAAGGAAATAAATCGGTGGAGGAATATTTTGATGAGCTTGAGACACATCAGAACAGGTTAGAATCTGAAGATTCCGAGGAGTCTCTAATGGCACAATTCCTAGATGGTCTTCATGATAGAATTGATAGAAATTTGGAAAGAAAAACCTACCATGATTTGGAAGAATTGTTTCACCTTGATGTTTAAGCCGAACAACACATCAAAAGGAAGACAGTTTCTACTAATCAAAACAAGAATTATTGGGCATTATAGCCACCAAAAGCTCTATACAAAGGAAAGTCTGATGAAATGTACCAGAGGTTCAAAGGGAAACTAATATAGTCATCAAAAGAAACCAAACCACAACAAGGTAAGGATTCAATTCAAAGATATCATGACATTACTTGTTTTAAATGTCAGGGAAATGGACACTATGTGCGGGACTGTCCAAACCAACGAGTGATGATTATCAAAGCTAATTGAGAATACGAGTCTCAAGATGAGGAAGAAGAGAGAGTAGAATCCGAAGAAAATATTTTTTATTATCCAGAAGTCGGAGAACTACTAGTCATAAGGAGAGCTCTTAGCTCACTCTTTGATCCCAAGACTATTCAACGAGAAAACATATTTCACTCATGATGCAACATAAACTCTAAGTTATGTAGCTTGATTATTGATGGAGGTTCTTGTACTAACGTGGCCAGCAAGTATTTGATTGATAAGCTAGGTCTCCAAAAGACCAAGCATCCTAGACCATACCGGCTCAAGTGGCTCAATGATTCTTCCGAGCTTAAGATCTCCGAGCAAGTCACTGTACCTTTAAACATAGGCAAGTATGCATATCAAGTTGTGTGTTATGTGGTTCTTATGCAAGCTGGCCACCTTCTTCTAGGACAACCATGGAAGATAAAGAAACTCTACATCATGGACGGACCAATTACTACCCTTTCACTCACAACAACAAGAAACACATCTTGGCTCCTCTTAATCCACAATAAGTGCATGAAATGCAGATATTTATGTCCAAAAGGAGCTAAGTTAAACAAAACTAACCTTTACATTACACCTTCTACTGTTTTGAAATACCTTGATTCATCAAATAAGGTGTTGCTAATGATCATTAAGAAAAGTCTGTTTTTAGGTCAAGAAGAGCATGAATTATCTCCCGAGATGCTTGGACTACTACAGAAGTTTAAAGAAGTGTTTCCCGAAGAAATACCATGAGTTGTGCTACCAATAAGAGGAATTGAACATCAGATCGATCTTGTTCCGGGAGCACCATTGCCTAACAGGCCAGCTTATAGAGTCAATCCCGAACAAACTCAAGAGGCTAGAAAAGCAAGTTCAAGATCTCATGTCAAAAGGTTATATCCGCGAGAGTCTTCGCCCATATGTCGTACCTATCCTTCTAGTACCTAAGAAAGACGAAACATGAAGGATATGTGTTGATTGTCGAGCCATCAACAATAACATTGTCAAAAATAGGCATCCAATTCCGAGGCTTGATGATATGTTAGATGAGCTAAATGGAGCTACAATATTCTCTAAGATTGATTTGAGGAGTAGGTACCATCAAGTCAGGATGAAAGAAGAAGATGAATGGAAAACAACGTTTAAAACTATATTTCAATGATATCTTGGTTTATAGTTCTAACCTTGCAGATCACTTAAACCACATCGAACATGTTCTAGAAACACTCTGAACTGAAAACCTCTATGCAAATCTTAAGAAATGCACATTTTGCACTGATTAAGTTGTGTTTTTGGGATTTGTTGTAAGCTCGCAGGGATTGAAGGTTGATGAGGAGAAAATCAAATCCATTCAAGAATGGCCTACACCAACAACCATTAGGCATATTAGAAGTTTCTACGGTTTGATCAGCTTCTATAGAAGATTTGTGAGGATTTTAGCACCATAGCTTCCCCTTTGGTCGTGAAGATTAAAAAGAATGTGGAATTTAAATGGGGTAAAGAACAAGAGGAAGAATTCCAAACGCTGAAAGACAACCTTACACATGCACCTGTTTTGGTATTACCTAATTTTGATAACACATTTGAAATTGAATGTGATGCTTCAGGAACAAGTATAGGCGCTTTCCTAACTCAAGGGGAAAACCCAATAGCATACTTTAGTGAGAAACTCAATGGAGCTTCCCTCAATTACCTTACCGAGAAGCACATGGAGGAAGGCTTATGGGACACTTTGACCGAGACAAAACACTACGTGTACTTATGGATCATTTCTTTTGGTCGCGCTTAAAGAGAGATGTGGAGAGGTTTTGTGCAAAGTGCATCACTTTCTTAAAGGAAAAAATCCAGGTCACATCCTATTGGTTTATATATGCCTTTGCCTATTCCTAACCTACCATGGCCAGATATTTCCATGGATTTTGTTATAGGTCTGCCAAAGATCCACCACAAGGATTCCATTTTTGTAGTAGTGGACAGATTTTTCAAAATGACTCACTTCATTCCATGCAACAAGACTAATGATGCTAGTTAAACCGTCGATCTCTTTTTCAAAATCTGTATCTTCGCCTCAATATGTTTTTTTTATAAGGTCGAAAATTTTATTAATAAGACCGATTCCAAAAAAAGAATCGGCATACCCTGATTCAAGAAGAATCATGGTAAAGGAGGTCAAAAGACCAGTACCACGCTTACAAAGGAGTTCTTCTAAGGGGTAACTATAAGGACAGACCTTAACCCAAAAACAGAAAAAACCAAACAAACAACAAAAACTAATGAACTAATTTCTGTCGAGCCTTATGGGACGATTTCCACAAAGCCGAAACAGGAGGCGCTGCCTTGATGGCACGTTCTCGGGTTACTGAATGAGCTCTCAAAAGAATAACTATAGTATAAGTAGAAGAACGGCTTTGACGAGGTTGAGGGAAGGCGTCCTTCCATGGACTGCTCTCCTTCTCCGTTGCTTCCACCGTAACCTCCAACTCTTTGATAATCGGAACCACAGCCATCTAACCTGTCAACACACCATCCACTGAACCCGCCTCAATAGGTATTGGGCCTTCATCAAGACAACCCACTGCACATAGGGCTTGAAGCCTACCGAACTGATCCTCTGTAACTTGTACCGAGTTCGATTGAGATGTTGCTTGTCTGTCAAGAAACACAACACCATCGAAAAAATCCCTGCAAAACCGGGCTTCATCAAATCCCGCACACTCAATCAACCCACCCGAATCGTACGCAAGTGGAACAATTCCAAAATTCGAATGAGAATCGCGAGAAAGCCAGCGAGAATCAATCTCCGCCTAAAACAACTCCGACAGCCAGTCAACCACCGAACTTCGATCGACGATCTGCAACAGCTTTGCTAACGTACCATTCGTCAACTTCCAACTCGCCTCCTACAAACCTCAGAACACCGGTGATTTGAAACTCCAACAACAAAGCTCAGGATGCTCTGTTTTGGCTCAACTTGCCCTTGGCTGGAAATGGTTCCTTTTCAGGCCGAGCATAAGCCACGAAAAGCTTAAAACCATTGTACTTAAACCTGTTATACACTTTAATGGCTTTCTGGGCTGACGGTGATGACTAGAACTCCATAAAACCGAAATAGTGACCTTTCTTGTTGGGTCATTTTAGAGCAATGGCGGATACGATGGTACTAAATACTCCAAAGGTATCCAATCATCAGAAGTAGCGAAAGGCACATTATACACACAAAAAAGTTGAATCTGAATTGTGTTCCGAATAGATTGGCTTAGTTGTATCCTGCCGAACAGACGAACTTGGAGCGCAAAGAACCAATTGCGATTTCGTTACAAACTCCGTCTCCTTATCTTTATCTATAACAACCGGATTTTCGCAATCTGACGCCACACCCTGGTCAACCGGAATAATCGTCTTATGTGAATCGCATGAAGGAGCGACCACCACAGATCCACCTGGAACAGAGACCCCAACCCCAGAATACTTGCTTGAAACCCCAACAACTTCAGTGTTAACGGAATGATGTTTTCTTTGTGAGTTTCGGCGAGGAATCTCATGAGCTATGGACGTCCGATTCCTCCGTCGAGCATGACCTTTTGCAGAAGCTTTGACCTTTGTTCCCCTCTTACTCGCCGCTCCTTTTGCCGAAGCTTTGGCATTTGTTCCCCTCGTACTCGCTGCTCCTTGAACAATCGAAACATAATCACGATAGGAGGCCAACAGACCGAAGCAGAAGTCAATGAAAGAAAGAAACGAAACTGGAGCAAAAGTCATTTTACCAAGCCTTAATTTTCGATCGTGGTTTGTGAGTTTCAGAAACAACAACCAAACCTGCAAATAATGTATGTATTTGCTTTGATCGGAGACAAAACCAACACAGCACAACCTGCACCTGGTCTGGCTCCTGAGAGAAAATTGAGACCTCCGTATCTGCGACCACCTCAAAATCAAGCTCCAAGAGATGAACCGAAGCTCTAGCACCGATCGATCTCCAACAAACGAAACGATTCATACCTGAGGCGAAAACGACGGCCAAAAACCGATGAGCCTCAACTCGTGCTTAACATGACGACGACTTGTCGATGGACCAGAGAGAACCTAGAACAGAGTGGCACCGACAACAACCCAAATGGGGCTGAACGGGGGACAAGCGCGTGTCGCGCGTTCTCCTAGGGCCGGCTCAATAATAGAGCGGATTTTATAAAGAAATTTCATCAAAAGGTCAAGGAAAATTTGGAGAAAAAGGCTGAGAAATACAAGCAACAAGCCGATAAACATCGAAAAGATATCAACTTTGCACCATGAGACTTGGTATGGGTACACATGAGAAAAGAAAGGTTTCCAAAGCAGAGAAATTCCAAGCTCTCACCAAGACGAGATGGACCATTCCGAGTGTTAGAGAATATCAACAACAACGCTTACAAGCTTGAGCTTCCAGGTGAGTTAAACATCTCCTCAACTTTCAATATTACTGATTTGACTCCCTATCATGCAGATGAATCAGTTCTGGAGTCAGAACTTTTTCAAGAGGGAGGGAATGATGAGGACATCGAGACTAGTCTATTCGAACCCGAGGAAGAAGCTATCGACAACACCATTCCTATTATGAGACAACCACCAAGGACAAGGTCAAGGACTAAAGCCTTACGAGAAGAATTCAACAAACACATGGAGAGTTTAATTACACTCATCGAGCATGAAGAACTCCAAGAACACGTAACCACCAAGGCAAAGATAGAAAACACTCAAGATCAACTCAAGACTTCAACAAGTCTTTTTTTGCATCTTCTTCAAGAAATTAATGAAGCTACTTTGTTCATTATTTCCAAAGGAGATTCAGTCCATCAAACCATTCAAGAAGAATATATGTGCAATGTATGCATTGAATTTGAATTAACAAAATAACTTCTCTTTTTCTGTTTTGCAGAATTAAATCTTCAATGTATCAAGTCTTTTCATTTCCTTAGTCATTAGTTAGAGACTCTTGTATTAAATTTTCGACCATAGAAGGTCACCCCTGCTGGATTATTTACAAAGTCCCTTCTCAACATGTATTGATCAAGTTTTTATGAAATAAAATGAGAGTTTTTTTTTTCTACGAAGAACCCTAAGCATATCAACCTTCTTGCGTGTGAATCCTTGAAGTTTGAGTGTTCCGACTTATCACAGATCATCCATCATCTTTGTGGCGTCATTCAATCCACTCATCTATCTTCCTTGTTACTTCGATCCTTCAAAGAGTGTTGTACGGCCAATTGAAGAATCGTCATCTTCGATTTCATCTTTATCTATTGGTTCCATATAGAGTGTTGTACGACTAGCTAAGGTTCTACATCCTACCATTACTATCCTATATAACCTACCAGCAAGGTTCTATATCAAATACCACCACGTTCCTATATCACTGTGTGTATAGGGAAAAAATGGAAACACATAGTTATAATGAATGAGGAAATGCAAGTTTAAATGGAAAGAGTTAATCCTTAATGTGAGTAGCATCATGCTTTACTGTATACACCGGTCTATATGGTTGTTTGATGTGTGTAAGGGTTTGTGGCATGTGATGACTTTGATAAAATTCCTTTGATCCTCTATGCACAAATACTCGGCTTTCACCTATTTTTGTTCCTTTTTGCATGCATCATAGTGTGTTTTAGGAATGCATTAGATTTAGGATTCATGCATTGCACGTGCATCTTTACTTTTTATGTCTTGAATAAAGGAGTATTAGACTCTTCCTATCGAGGTGAACCTTAGGGTTTAACCGGTTTTATCTTAGTTATTGATGTCTTCTTGTTTAATTTTCTCATGGCGAGAAAAGCTTAAGTGTGGGGTGGTTATGTGGATGCAAAATGCATCGGTTTTCAATGATTTTAAGCCCACATCTTGAGCTTTTCAATCCCTGGTTAGAGTGTTTTGATGTATTTTTCTTCCATTTTGTGTAGATGGTCTATTTGTAGGGGAATTCGAGAATTTAAAGCGAAAATGAGCTGAATTCAGGTAAAAACATGAAGTAGTCATCGTGCAGAGGACTCGACGGCGGTCCGGCCTTCAAACCGTAGTGGACCCAGAGGCGGTCCGACCTCCAGTCCGCGACAGTCTCGTCGGCGGTCTGACCTACATCCCTCGGTGGACTCGTCGTCGCTCCGCCCCCAAGCCGCAGCGAGCTCGCAGCCAAACCGCCTGCCATTGCCTCCTTTTCCCGCTGACCTGATACCCTCTGAGACGTGGACCGCGACCCGGTCCGCGACGCGCGCAAGGGCCTTTTTCCTACTTCATTTCAAACTCGTTTTTCACTCTTTACAATCAAAATTTATGTTTAGAAAGGAGATAACTTGTACTTTAGCTAGCTTAGAAGGGAAAGAGAGTGGAGAGCTAAAAGGAGAGCAGATTGGAGCTTGAAGAACGTCATTGTAAACCAAGTTGGGTATTTTGATTCTCTAACTTTTCAATAATTATGAATGTTAGTGTTTGTTCTTCCATGTCTTCTTCCTCTTTCTCCATGAACAACTAAATCCTTATAATATAGGGTTATGGGAGATTAGAGAATTGATTTCCAATGTGTTGAATGTCATGGATATTGTGATGCTTGATTTGAATTTAAGGTTTATCATTTGATTTGAACTTAATGCTCTATCTCCCTTATAGACTTGATAGATGATAGAAATTACAATCCAACACTCAGGAAGATGAGGATTGCAATTTGTCCAAAATCAGATATAAGTTGAGTTTAAATCTAGGCTAGCAACAACTAGATTAACACAATCGCAATAGCTATATATAGGTTTTATATTGAAAGCTAGAAACGGTCATAGAACTTAGTGCTTTGGGACTTCCTACATCTAGATTCAGGAGAGCTAGGCGGTTAGCTTCCATTAGGGTCTGAATCATTCGAGAGTAGTTAAGACTAGCTTAGTGACATTTCGTTGCCCATAAAATCAGACGACTTTACAACGTTTATCGATATTCAATGCATTAGAGTGGTCTCTATGAACCCATGCCTTAGATTGTTTTTTCCTTGATTCGAACATCTCTCTTAATTTCCTGAGTACTTGTTTACATTTAAATTAATGTTTACTATTACATGTTTGAAACCAAAAATCATTTACTGAACGAAATAGCTTAATAAAAACTCTGAATAGAAATTGCTTGTCTCGTGCCCCCTTGGGTACGATAATCTGGACTTAATTCCAAAATACTACTTGATGATCGGTACGCTTGCCGTGTTTATTTTCTGTACTAAAACCGCAGGGCATCACGAAACTCGCTAGAAATATGTTATGAGCATCTAATTCCGCAGGGGTCTTAGTCGTGGTGTCTTCATTGCGCACATATTTGTACATATAAGAAAATAGCAATGATGTCTTATTAGGATTGAGTAGTGAGGGGCATCTCTGTCGCATGAATACTCAGAAAACTTTACAGTTATGAATTCAGTGGTGTTTTGTGTCTTCCCCCTCAGCCGTCTTCCAATTCCTTCTTGCTTTAGCCTTGATTTTTTTAACATCTCAAATGTTGCTCACATATCAATAAGGTTAGCTTGTTTCGGTTCTATCGATCGATGTGTAGTTGGAATTCTCATCCAACCTTGTTCGTTTGCTTGCTTCACTTTCTGTATCGACTTTGAGTTTAGGGTCGAGTTGACATTGAGGGAACCTTGTGATTTTCCCACTTCGAAATCGTTGAGCCATGCCCAATCAATTATTCCTCCTTGGGAACGCTCCATTTCATCCTTGGAATTATTGGTTTGGTTGTATTTTGTAAAGGTTGCGACATTATAGTAGGTTGTGACGATTAAGTGGGTTGGACGAACAAGTCTAAAGGTCAAATTTGAGAGTGAATCTCTGTCACATCCAAGAGTTCCATGAATTCCATTGCATCCAGAATTGATTTGAATGCATTGTTGGTTATGGAGGAGTTTTGGGTTTGAAAGAACAATAGAGATATAAGGAGATGTATGAAGAGGTATGAATAAGAATGGGTTAGTATCATGAATCTACAAGAAAAAAATAGGTTAAGAGACACGTGTCGTCTCACCATAGAGTCGATAAGATTGGGACCTTGACAGGTCAAAGCCACGGGGGCTTACTGATTGAGGCCGTTGCGGCTGGTACTCGTGGTAACAGATGCGACGCGTAGCACCATTGGAGATGCTATTAATTACATCAGGTTTGAACATACATGAAGTGACTTGGGTTTGTTTGAACTCCAAGTAGTAATATTTTCTTATCAGCCTAGAGAACCCGACCCAATTAAACCTATTTGATACTGTCATTCTCATTACCAAGCACTATATCCATTTGTGCTACAGAATGATAAATTCAAACAACACAACCTTAAGTACCAATAAACCTACATTTCAGTCATTCACCATCCAGTAGCCATGAACAATAATATTAACAGCTCCGTGAAAAAAAGTTATATACTTCAAACAAATGTTTGCTACATAAATAGATAGCTGATATTTCACAGCAATCCTGACTATAATTACTAGTGCAGAATGGGGACAGGTCCTTCTGTAACAAAATGAGAACCAAGTATCTACAGAGCAGATGGACTAACCATGGGTGGGCTTTGGAATATAATTACCCTTCAAAATAATCTATGCTTGCTTCTTCTTCCACTAATTCTGTTAAGAACGTCAAAGTCTTCCTTCTGTTGCCTAAAATACCTGCAAGTGTACCACCATATCAGTCATTTCAAGCAAATACATATAGAATGTCAAATGGGATGCGAAATAAATAACAATGTTACCGTACCTAGCATGTATTTTAACGGAACTCATCGTGGTAGTCATCATCTTCTTCGTCCTCGTTAAAGATAGCGCTGTAAAATGCATGTGGATTCTCCATCATCTCTGCCAAGGTTAGCCGCCCGTCTTTATTTGAGTCTGCCTGTCAAAGCGGATGTACCAAATTCAATAACACATTTGCATTCCAGAAATGAGTGCCGATTAACAACTTTTTGGGGTTCATCATGGCATGCAAATAAACCATATATTAAAGTATAAATGCCTTCACAGAATCATACCTGTGATATAATGTAATCTGCTTGCTGTTTTGCATAGTAATGCTCTGACGGATGAAGTTTTCCAATTATAGGTAAGAGTTCCATGTCTGACAAGAATCTACAAAGAGCAAGGCCAATTTAAGTTACCAACTGTATAAGAAAGTAACTTCAGATCAATCTAGGAATAAGATAAACGAGATTAACCAATACCCGTCACTATCTTTGTCCAGCTGAGCAAACAACCTTCGAGCTGGGGCCTGCTTGGAATCATCAGACAGTGAAGAGTTGTGGACTTCATCATCATAGTTTCTTACCAAGTCAAAGAGCCCATGGAAGAATTCTTCAAAATTGACCTTCCCATCTTTATCACTATCTCTTTCTCTGAGATGGTAAGTGAATGTCAATAGTTAGCCAGGCTTAGGCAATGATGGTACAAGGCTAATGATAATGACAAAGAAAGGTCAACTCAAGATAAGATGCTACATCTATGGATATTGAAATGGTCACCAATTAGTGCTAAACTAAACTTAGCTAAAACAAATACACGTGCAAAATAAAAGCAGCACACTTTCACCAGATATCTGAATAAGAATAAGAATGACAGGGTGCTGCACTGCAAGTTTCTTTTCCTACAGCTAAATCAACTCGTGCTTTACAGCAGGCCCAGCTAATACCATGTTACAATAAAATTAACAATGCCATGATATTTATTGAATTAAAATCATTGTTAACAGATGATAGTTAGTGGAAGGCACTATGTATTTTCCGAAAACTTGCCTTCGTCTTCCAAACATTAAAAAGAAACATAATTGTGCAAAGTGTTAAAAATTTCAAACTTACAGGATGGATTGTTAATTTACTGCTCTATTTTGGAAATAAATCTTAACTCAAGAATCAAATTCCACAGCTAAATCATTTGTGAAGCTTTAGTTTCAGTATTTTCGTTCCCGTGGTTCATTTCAAGGAACAAAACAAATAACAGAATGAAATCCATGTCACCTTACTTCCTCCTTGCACAGCCACAGAAGTAGATTTGGGTTCTTGCTATCAGATGGATGCAAAAAGCTAGAAGTTGGTCAAGAGAAAAAAGTCAGAAATCTAACAAAAAAAGTTTTCCTTCATTAATGAAAAAAGTTAAGTAAATGGATACTCACTCATTGAACTCAGTTAGATTCAAGCGGCCATCCCCATCAAAATCAGATGCATTAAAATGCTCCTCCTTCCACCAACCCATATCATAGCCAAAAGATGTATTATCTAATAAGTTATAAAGGGAACAAATCAGTTAATATACAACAAGATAGGAAATTAAAATCAAAATCAATACCAAATCCATCAATCAAGAGCAAATATGGCAATAATGAGACAAAAATCAAGTCTTGTATTAAAAAAAGTCAGTTTAATTAATGCTATGAAATTCCCAATTTCTGACAGAATAAGATAAACAAAACAATCATGAATTGAAATTGATTTAGACCTGAATGTCGAACCCAACTGGGAGGCTCATACTCGTCAAAGGAGACGAAGCCATCGTGATTCTTATCGTGAGTTTCGAGCTCCCTCTGAGTCCTATGCATCACCTCTCTCTCCGCCAGCTGCAGATTCCAATCGGTGAGCTCGGCCTCGCTGATGAAACCATCGGCGGGATTGACATCGATTTTGGGGAAGAGGAGGAGCAATCGGCTGGTAACGTTGAACTTGTCGTCGTCGTTGAGGTAATCCTCGGCGTCTTCGAGCTCGGGGTGGGACTCGGCGGCGGCGGAATCGAAATGGGAGGCGAGTTCGGGATGGGAGTCCTTGATGTAGCGCCTCTCCCATTGCTTGTCCTCGCGGTGGCGCTCGAGCTCGGCGACGAGGGGATCGAAGGCGATGGGCTCGTGGTGATTTGGGGAGAAGGAGAAGGTGGATCGAAGCTTGAGGCGGCGATGGCGGTGGCGGGAATGTTCCTTAGGGGAAAGAGAAACGAGGAAGAGAATCAGCACAGCCACTGTAACGTATAAGGTCACAGAAACCTTTCCCATCGATTCGTCTTCTTCTCGACCACAATGCACATCAACGAGCAGGACCCACCGAATTGAAGATCGAAGGGATCTAATATAAACACCCCGAACCCTAACCAGTCGAAGAAGATATGTAGGGTTAGGGTTTAAAGAGTACGCGGCTTTGACGAATTGGGATGCGATGAACAGAGCTCAGAGTTGTTGTTTCTGACTCTTACAGAGATCTACACTTCTCTTCTCCTTCCTCTTCTACTGATGCACGTCCGAGATTTAGTACGATGTCGTTTGTTGCACTTAAACTCCACATGTTTGGTTATTTACATTTTGGCCTGCCCTGAAAGTCGAAGCGCACTGGTCTCCGGTTTAAAAAGATATTAATTTTGAAGTTCCAATTCGGTTAAAAGCCATACGCAAACCGGGTTCTATTTTATTTTTGTCAATATAATAAGATATTGAATAAGAAACGATCAAAAGCGCAGCTCTGCTAGGGTTCCTATTAGGGTTTTGCGATTGGGACTTTTCTGCCGAACACGATCATGAGTTCGTCTTCATCTGTGGAGAGGCCGATGTCCCCCTCGTCTGGTGATGCAGAGAGTGGGGTTGGGGGAGAGGGACGGCGGTCGGGAAGTTCGTGGCCGGTGAGAACCATGGAAGATGGTGATCGGTTTTTGCAAGGAAACCAAATGGGACGGCTTGAGATGGGGTCGGCCATGGCTGAGAGGGAAGAGGAGGACCAGGAGTGGCCGGAGGAGACGGAGAGGACGGCGGTCTCGCTGGTGCTCTCCTCTCCGACAGCCTGGTCTCCATGCAGGACGACGGAGGGGATGACCTTCTCGGCGGTGGAGCCAGTGGAGCACGGACGGGAGGAGGGACGGCGGCCTCGTCGAGTGCAGGCCGTGGGTCCCCGTCCAAAGCACCGTCGTCGTCCGACCATCAGGGTGGCAGAGGGGGAGGCGATGCGGGTGGAGGTCGGGTCTGAGGAGTCGCTCCGGGATGGGGCGGCCCTCATTCCGATCGTGATCTCGTCGGCTACGGTTGAAACGGAACCGAAATCCCCGGAGGCCGCGGCATGGCGAATCAAGAAGGGCAAGGCGTCGGCGGCCATGCAGTCGGAGGCGGTGCTTCCTAGGGTTTCGGGTGCTGCTGGTACGGGTCTGGGCTTGATGGCGGATGCGAGGCGTACGGTCCATCCGGGTCGGGCTGGCCTGACTGGACCTAACCTTCGTGCACCACCACAGGAGGCATGGACACCGAGGGCAGGCTCGGGGCGAATGGGCCAAGGACGGGCTTCTTACTCGGGCTGGACGCGTGGGGGTCAAGGGGACGTGGTCCGTTGGGCAGTGCGATATGGGCCGAGACCAGGGTAGAGTCACGATGAGGAGGCTGCAGGTCAGGGCTGGGCGGGTCAGGTGGGTTCTCGTGCGGATCAACTGCAAGGGGGTCAGGAATATAACCTGTTTGGTGTTCGTGGAGACCTTATTCATAGCAAGGGGACCCCGGTGGGGGAACTCGGATCCCAGATAGGGGCGATGAAAATTAGGGAGGTGGTGGTACCGGTGCAGGAAATCACAGGACAGAGTAATCTATATCGCTTTGCTCTGGCTGCCAAGGTACTCACCTCTAAGAAGTATTACTGGAAGGCTGTGGCAGAAAGATTGGAGGATGCATGGGGATTAGCAGTGGAGGCGAAACCTCTAGTCGGTGGTCTCATTGCGTTCTTCTTCAAGACTACAAAGGACAGAGATAGGGTGCTGCTGGGAGAGCCTTGGTCTTTCAGGGACTCTCTGATTTTATTCACGGATCTGCGTGCCCACATGCATGTCCAAGAGCTGGAGTTCCACCACTTTTCTGTCTGGGCCTGTGTATCGAATCTACCTGTGGGGGCTTGGACGAGGAATGTGGGATTCAGGGTGGGGACTGCTTTGGGGGTGTGTCAGGGAGTGGATGTGGACAAGGAGGGCCTGTGCTGGGGTGACTTCATGAAGGTCAGGATCAGGGTGGACATTCGTGTCCCATTGCAGAGTCAGCTTTGGTTCAGGATGTCGACCTCCCAGGTACGTACTCGTTTGTTGATATCATACGAACACTTGCCTGAATATTGTTTTGGGTGTTGCTGCGCTGGTCATCTGTTCCCGGTGTGTCCGGTCGTGGGGGGCAAAAGGGGCCCCTCGCTGAGAGCCCCGGTGAATCCGCGATCTGGTTTGGAAAAGGGCGAAGCATGGGAAGGCGACGCCGGGTACAAACTGGACATATCTGAAAGGCTGGGGGAAAGGGGGATCCTCGGCGAGTAGGCCACACACTCCCCCGAGGTCCCAGGAGGCATGGCCGCAGGAAAGGCATCCGGGTGTCAGGGAGGAGGAGACCCTGGTTGGGTGGCTCCCGCGGGAAATGTCATCATCCTTGTCGGGAAAGAAACGCTTGGAGAGGGAGATGGAACCAGAGGAGGAGGAGCCCACGGAGGCTTCAAAGGGGTCATCACATGCAGTGGCGGGGGGCTATAAGCACCCCCGCCTCCAGGGATGAATGCCTGGAGCCCTGGAAAGGGTTTGGTCGACTGTATACCCTTCTTGGCAGATTGGTGGCAATGGTTCTGCCAACAGTCGAGAAGATGCTTCCCAACCACTTCGGGGTCAGCAATCTCGCGTTCAGGAGCCCTACTACTACCACTCAAGAGAGGACGACACACGCTGATTTCCCGGGGATGTCATCGGTCCACCATCGTTCAGTTATCACCTGGTCTGCTCGACCAGTACTTTATGGTTGGCGCACACTGTATTGGTATTCACGGATGCTACAACAGTTCACCCCCCCGACCGCCTCTATGCATATGAGCACCATTTACTTCTCAGTATTTATGTTTCGGTTTCTGTTTCTTTACATTATGAAATTGTATGGGTTTTGTCGCCAGACGGACCCCAACTCCTATTATCTATTTAATAATATTGTCATTTCTCTATATAAAAAAAGAATAATAAAACATGAGTGATTCAAATAATAATAACAACAACGACAATAAAATTTCTTCCTTTCCCTTACTTTTTCTTCTTCAGACGGGTTATGGAGAGGAGAGAGCAAACAAAAACGATTAGATTTCGTGTCGTTGATTTTGTGGTTTCAGACTTAGTCATAACCATGGATATGGCTTTGTGTGTGGGGTATGATCACGTGATCATACCCTTGTCTCTTCTGCTAGTGTTTCTGGCGTGGGGTTCGAGCATTGAAAATGAGATGGAGGGCGATAGGGATCTCCACAACCACTTAATGACGGCGACACCACCTCTCTCCGGTAGTAACGAGATCAGAGTTCTCTTTTCTGGCTTGTTGGCTAAGTCCCCTCCCTTTTGATCGATGTTGGGTCCGTTCGGTATCTCGGTGGCGACAGAGGTGGGGCAAGTCCTCTCTGCGCAGGCGGTAGCAGGTATTCCTCCGATGAAATCAACGGCGGGAGGAAGATGGACTCGTTTTTGGGGTCCAACGAGGCAACCACATGCCTCGATTGTCAGATTTGTGGCCATCTGGAAGTCGTCTCGACGCTGGTGGCGGAACGTCACGGTGGAGGGGATGGAGCACCAACTGGACACAAGGGCGGCCAAACATGGCGGCAGCGTGAGGGATAAGGGACGTCTAGGTTTCCGAGCCAAAGACCTTAGGAGTTGGGCCCTCAAATTCCCTTGATGGGTCGAGACCTAGTGGAAGTTGGAAGCCGGGCCCATGGAAATCAGCATTTGGCATGTAGCGAGGCGAGGAGGCCTAGAGGCTCTCTGAATTGGGCGGGTGGGTCGACCGGAGGCCAGTCAGGTATGGGGGCATCCAAGTTCGAAACCGGGAACTCAATTGCAGCGGTGGTAGGCTATAAGCACCCTCGCCTCGCCGAATGAGTATGAAGTGGTCCACTAGGGGGTTGGCCAGTACCACCTCCCCATTGGACGTAAGGTGGAAGAGGTTCCACCAAGATCTAGTATAACACTTACTCCCTTACCTTCTTGGAGGTCAACAATCCCACGTTATGGAAACCTATTTTTACCATTCGAGGGAAGACAACGCATGCTGGCATCCTGGGGGAGTATTTTTTTTTATCAGCAAATACAAATTTAAATTGAACCTCTTCGGAGAGAGAAAAGGATTACATGGAGGTGGTTTAGCTATAGACCGGTGAATGAATCGAGGGCTAGCATGACAATCCCAACAAGGAGAACAACTTGATACATGAAAGAACATCTGTATACAAGGAACCTCGGCTTCCCAACATGGGTGCAAACTAGACAGTAAAGGTCTAATTAACCAAATATTACAACCATAAAGCGCGAAACAAGTAAAAGTAGAAGGTCTAACACCATGATTTTACAAACATGAAGTGCACAAAAGAAAAGGTCTTTAACTCGGATTTTGTAACCTTTAAGCACAAGCGATACAGATAAAGAACCAACCAACTACCTAAGAAAGTAGGACACCCTGTCTCATTAGGACCATCAACATGTCACACAGACTGGAAGACGATCACTAACACGTCGACGACTAACACCGCAAGCGACACAGACAGTTCCGGTGAGTAATACCCACTCGAAAACAGATACCCCATAAATGAATATGAAAGTAAACAGCTGCGAGGCACATTGGCCAAACCATTCACCGGCGTCCAACACCTTAAACCGACTAATCGGCTACTCGTGGGGAGTATTCAGTCTACCACAGTACCTCTCCGGAAATGGGTCCGCTCTACCCTATGTTCTAATACATATTTGTTGTATCAGTGTCGACAAACGCTATCGCAACACCTCCTTCTGAATATCTCAGCAAAACGGTTCGATATAATAAGTTAGTTGATTATTTATTTTGATTCATTGATGTTAAGTTTATTTTTTTCAGTACAAGTACTGTGTTTGATGGTTCTGTCATTCATCATTTTATTTTTATAATATTAAATCATTCTTTGTCAAAAAAAAGAAGTAATAATAACAACAATAACAAAGCATGAGTAATTTGTTTCTCGTTCTCGGTGAAAAACTGTCATTTTTGTTTTTGTTTTAATCACCGTACCACGTGATTATTTTCATTAAATAAACACTTTTGCTTAATGGAAGATGTCAGTGGTTTGCAATAATTGTTTTGTACAACATGTTTGACCAGCGACCATTATTGCTTAGTTAATAAATATGTTTAACAAAATGTATCACTTTGTTTCCATTTTTTTTAGGATAACCATGCAATTGTATTAAATCATAAGAGAATAGTTTGGTGGGTACAGAAACCATACACCACCTGCATAGGCAAAAACCAACTTGGGTGGGCATGTAATCATACTCCACCTACATAATTCAAACCAACTAATAAACTGAAATGAAACGAAAGCAATAAAATCGGCTCTAGTGAAAGGTTGCGGATGAAGGGGGTATCTGCGATAGCGTCTGGTGACACTGGTACAACATTCTTCTTCCAATTGGTACGAGGCGAAGCCAACCACGTTTAGGGGAACACTGGTGGACCTACATCTCCCCCGGTTTGTCAGCGTGCGTCCTCCCTTGAGTGATAATGGTAGGGCTCCTGAACGCCGGATTGCTGACACCGGACTGGCAGGGGAGATAAACATCAACTGAAGATGGTGCCGTCTCCATCCATCCGCCGGGAAGGGGCCAAAGTTGACCCACCCCTCCCCGGGCCACCTCAGACTCATTCCTTCAGGCGGGGGTGCTTGGCGCCCCCGCCGCTGCTGCCTGTGAGTCCCCGTCCGACGCATTCGAGTCCTCGGACTCGATCTGATCTTCCTCCCTCGCTAGGCATTTTTTCCCAGAAAGTGTCGGACTCAGCTCCTTCTGTGCCCCGTTGGACGGTACCGCCTCAGTGTCCGTCTCAAAGGTCTGCTCCTGCTCCCTGCCGGGCCTATATCGCGGAGATGGTGTCCGGGCCCCCCCGACCCCCCTTATTCCTTGCCTCCCCGTAGGTCCAGTTCGTACCCGGGATCGCCTTCCCATGCTTGGCCTTTTCCAAGGCCGACCTCGCGTCCCCCGGGGCTCGCAGCGAATGGCCCCTGGTCCCTCCCGGCACCGGGAACGACGGGAACAGGTGGCCCGCGCAGCTACAACCATAGCAGTGGTCCGGTAAGTACTCATAGGAAATATGAAGTAAAGTCCGTACCCGCGATTCCGATAACCGGAACCAAATTTGACTCTGCAGCGGCTGACGGATATCTGCTCGGATTCTGATCCACATGAAATCACCCCAGCACCTCCCTGCCTCGTCCACATCCACAGCTTGATAGGTGCCCAGCGCACTGCCGATCTGAAACCCCACCTCTCTGTTCCAGGCCCCCACTGGCAAGTTGGAGACTCTGGCCCATACCGAGAACTGATGGAAGTTCAGTTCGCTCACCTGCATATGAGCTCGCAGGTCCGTGAACAGAACCAAGGACTCCCAGAACGCCCATGGTTCCCCCGCCAGAACCCGCGCCCGCTCCCGCGCCGTGCAGAAGAAAAAACCAACCAAGCCCCCCTCCAGCGAGCGAGCCTCCACCTTCAGGCCCCACAGATCCTCCATGCGTTCCACCAGAGACCTCCAGAAGAACCGATTCGATGTCAGGACCTTGGCAGCGAGAGAAAAACGGAAGTGTTCCCCTTCCTTGGCAATGTCCCCTGTCGGGACGACAACCTCCTTAATGCTGAGGGAGGAGAGCCGTGCATCCAACTCCGGCATCGCCCCCTCCTCTCCCGTCTCCTCCTCGAGACCGTTTTCCCAGTCACCCACGGCCGTCCTGGACACCGATCGACGGCCTTGGTCTCGTGCTGCCAGCCCCGCCCACTTTGTTTCCATGATAATCCAACTCCAAATAACTTAAAACAATAACTAAATATGGATAACCTCATGACCACAATCATGGGCTGGGCCGAATATAAAATTAAAGTCATGGGCCGTGAGTTCTCTACAATAATGTCTCTGTACACTATGTGAAAAAGACAAAACATATGCTTTGTTGTTGTTTTCAGACATCGACTAGTAAGCATGTGGGCTTGGTTTGAAATCGGGCACGTCATGCCCACGCGGCAGCCAATGATTGGCTGGAACTTCGGGGAAATATTGACTTTATCCTAAAAACAGAGCAGCAATAATCATTGTTATTAGCGATACAATTACGGAATTACCAACACCACATAGGATGTAATTCCCCAACAACCTCAATCAGTCACTAGGGGTGGGTATTGGGTGGTTAACCACTAATAGAACTTTTTGCGAACCTAATCCGATATTATCGGTTTGACATATTTTGGAACCAGCCCCAACCCAAAAACCAATTTTTTATAGTGAAACCAACCAGTTACTAACCGGTTGGTTAGTGGTTTTAACCAACCAACCATATGTAAGTATAAATTAGATACCAATAATCATACACATATTTATATTTCAAGCGAAAACATATTATTACATTCTCCAAAATAAAAGAAAAATTATATATAAGTCATCGTGTTCTATGTTAGCAATCCGTTTGACACAAAAGAGTGCTCATGGGTCATTCATCTATATCATATCAGTGGTTATTATGAAGCCACATGTATATGATGAACAATACCGGTTTGGTTGGTTAACCGATGGTTTGACGTTTCAAGAACCGACAACCAACCGTTAACTTTTCGGTTCGATCGTCAAGAACCCACAACCAACCGTTAACTTTCCGGTTTCGGGTTTTCCAGTGCGGTTTGCGATTGGTGGTGGTTGGTTTTAGCGGTTTCGGTTTTTTTGCCCACCCCTATCAGTCACTGATTCCATAAAATCAAATCATTAATACTCTCAAGTTTTAATAAATCCTTAATATTCCTAATCATTTATTTATTGAAAATTGTCCGAGTACTCGGATAATGACATAATCGTGATTAGAAATAGAAAAAGGGATAAATATATAAACGGAAAATAATAAGGTGGCATTTCTGAAGTATTTCTTCTTGTAGATTTCCATGTTTCCGCAGTGCGTTGGATTGGATTATTGGCGGAACTGTTTCAGAGGCGAAAAGAAAAAAACGACCATTTCCCAGACCTCTCTCTGACTCTCAGTCCAGAGGAGTCCACTAAAAATTGAAACTTTAAAGGTGATCATTTACCCTTATTAGACCAATCCCTTTGGCAAGATCTTCATTTTCTTGTAGACGGTATTTGGAGGATCGATATTGATTTTGCTCTTTCTGGGTGTTTGGATGCTCAGAAATTCAAATTTTGTTTTGGGTCAGTTTCTCTCTCTCTCTCTGATTGTTTTTGGAAGGGTCAAGTTCGTGACTTTGTTGTTTGTTTATTTAATTTCTTCGTGTATTGTTATTATTGTCTGTCAGATATTAATGGGTATTGCTAGATTCCAGTGCTTGGCAACTTGGTGTGAGCCTTTATCAATCCTCCCACCTGTGCTGTTTGTGGCAAGCAGTTGTTGAGATGGGACCAATTGGCCCATCTTGCTGCTGCACTGCACTCTCTCTTCAATCCCCTTCGTGGATTTGTCTGGATAACCCATCACCATCAACTGTAATTTCTATGTCTACCCTTTGTAAATTTCACTTCCCTTTGAGGGTCTTTTCCCAAACCCTTTGTTTTCTTATGAGCTGAATTTATCTGGCTTCTGGGTATATTTAAACTATCCTCGTTAGGGTTCTAATTCTGCTTTGTTTCTGTTATTTACATTATAAGGCTCTTTGCACTTTAGTCAAGACTTTTTTTGTAAAGGCTCAATGAAGATGGTGATGAGGTTTAGCTCAGTCACAGGTTCTGTTTAAAAAAGTTGGTGTTGGTTCAACTGTCATAATTACAGGACTCTTAGGTAATCTTTCATTTTTGTGGTTTTGTTTTATTTTGATCATTCTGTGGAGGTTAACACTTTGTCGTCAGATGGCAGTCCTGCGGGCTGTATTGAACCTGTGGGTTCATGGTTCCATTTACTAGTTTGGTAGGATTTTCATTTTAGGTTTTGCCACAACAAAGCCTGTCTATTTTGAGGTTGTATTTTGGGAATAATTTGATATTAGATGTTCCCGCAGGAGGTTGGATTTCGAATAAAATCATAGCTTGTTTTTATTAGATATAAGTCTTGAATTCTTCTTTATTATTCACACCTTTAATAGATCCATTGCTTTATGTAGTAATCTCATGTTAATCAGAGTAAAAGATGTACATTACTATTTTTATGACTTAACTTGTCTGCAGTTGGAGAAAGTTTGTAGGTTGCTTTCATTGTCGTTACATTAGCAAAATGTTATGGCTGCCTTACAAATTATACTGTAAAAACTCAAGTCTGTGACAGTGAGTTTTATAGCAAGAGGATGATTTTTTGTGGGCCTGTGCTGTTAAAACTGTTCCTGTCAAGCGATGCTTTTGCTTACTGGTTTGTGCTGGAATTGGAAATTTGTATCTCTTTTTTATCCATTATATGCTTCTGGGTTTTTCTTCTTTGTCTGGTCTCTTTCATACCTCACCACCCCAAAACCCTAATTACCACTGTTGAATTCTCCATCACATTAATTTCTGTCCTCCGTTGATTTAGTATGCTATTTATTGTGACTTTGAGATTATGGTTATCAGATATTTTTTTCCATGATATGACTGAGCGTTGCTTACTTTTCATTCATCAATAGGTCAGAAACTCACAAGAGTCCAATTTTTGAGTTGTGGAGCAAATCTCCATTGAATTCTTCACTAGCTCCACCTGGTTTTGTGATTGTTATTGGAGGTGTTCCTGGTTCAGCTATCTTGTCCTTTCTGGGTTTGTTCGCATCCGTTCATTACTCATACTGATACATATTATAGAAGTGATTCAGATCCAGTTTGCAAGAACAGCTACAAGAAATTTCATGGTTACTGAGTTAAATTTGAGCTTAGATTTCATAGCGCTTTGTTAGATCTCCTTTTATTCTAGATGACTGTGGATGAACCAAGCAGTAGCTCATCATGGAGCAGAGAGCAAGACAAGCAGTTTGAGAATGCCCTGGCTACTCATCCAGAGGATTGTTCAGATCGATGGGAGAAGATTGCAGCTGATGTGGCGGGGAAGACCCTAGAAGAAGTCAAGAATCACTATGAGCTCTTGGTGGATGATGTTAACCGAATCGACTCTGGATGTGTACCCCTGCCTAACTACACTTCATCTTCAGAGGGTTCGATGAGCCATGCTGGTGAAGAAGGAACAGGAAAGAAGGGGGGGCAGTTTGGGAATTTTAACAGTGAATCGAGTCATGGAGGTAAGGGTTCTAGGTCGGATCAGGAACGCCGCAAGGGGGTTGCCTGGTCAGAGGAGGAACACAGGTCAATTTCTATTCTGGTTTATTTACTTATTAAATCTTTGAATTTTGGGGGGATTAGCTGCATCGCATTTCACTGAATGGTGATTGTATCCATAGAGCTGATCTAGAATTTAAGCTTTTCTTCCTGAATTGTAATCACTTCTTTTACACAAGATTTCCTCCTCAATGGCTTGTGCGTGAACCATACTTGATATGTTAACTCTTAAACTTATCTTTGGAAATGACCATTGAGTTTCTATAGGCTTATGTAAAGTGTTGCTGTTTTGTGTGTGTTAGCAGAAACTTTGATAATCCCATAGGTAATGCTATTATTCTGAAATGATATAAATAATGTAAATGTAGAGAATTTAGGTGTCAATATTCAGAAGACTTTTTTTTTACTATAGTTGGTCTTTAGCTGAAAGATTGGTGTCAAAGTCTAAACCATCTGTCCTTTTGACCAATGATTCAAAATGACATGGTTTCATTTTCTCATATGAGCAATTATTGTATGACTTGATTATGAATATTTTGAAATGAAATTGTATTATTTGCTTCACTTTTGAAGAACTAGGAAAGAGAGTAGGCCAAGGCTGATTGAGGCTTCACTGATATTTGAATTGGAGCAGTCTTGAAGAAAGTATTCAACCACACACACCTCGTGTCGAAGATAGTATTTGTTTGGTGCATCCTGATTAGATTTCGATCAAGGGATATAATGTAGCAGAGGAACTTTATAAAATTAGTTTAGGATAGCATGGCCAAACAAGCTACGGATAGATAAGATTCAATGAAAGGGAGACTTGATACTGCCTCTGTGTTTCTGCTCACGCTTTCATATTGGCTTAAAATAGCACATTGACTCTGCTCAAAGTTGATACTTGTGCAAGAATCTATTTCTTTGTACAAAGGTCTGCTGAAACCTAATCACCAGGCAGTCTGGGCCGGGTTGTTGCCTGTTGGCATGGTGGTAAGTAAGGATAGAAAATCTCTGCTTGAGTTTAGCAACCAAAATATGTAGATTTGATCTACAGCATTAGGAGGCTGTTTTGGGGTGACAAACTAAAGAGGGTTGGCTTATCTTAGGATGTTAGTGTTAACTTGTGCTTTAAATGTCATTCTTAAGTTTGTTTTCTTTAATACTAAGTTTTGGTTGTGGTGATGTTATGACAAACAGGTTATTTCTTCTTGGTTTGGACAAATACGGGAAAGGAGACTGGAGAAGCATCTCCCGTAACTTTGTGGTGACAAGAACACCAACACAAGTTGCAAGCCATGCTCAAAAGTACTTCATTCGATTGAACTCAATGAACAAAGACAGGAGACGATCAAGCATCCACGACATCACTAGTGTAGAAGGTGACATATCCGCTCCCCAAGGACCAATCACCGGCCAAACCAACGGCTCTGCAGCAGGAGGCCCATCAGGCAAGTCAATCAAGCCGCCCTCAGCAGGGCCTCCCGGCGTTGCCATGTATGGTGCCCCGACTATTGGCCAACCGATAGGGGGTCCTCTTGTTTCGGCGGTCGGCACCCCGGTCAATCTCCCTGCACCTGCACACATGGCCTACGGCATTAGGGCTTCTGTCCCGGGATCGGTCGTTCCAGGGGCTCCGATGAGCATGGGTCCCATGACGTACCCTATGCCTCACACGACCGCTCATAGGTGAACAGGGATGCATATTGCAAGCTGGAATAGGAACAAGTTGTTTAATGTTGGTACTGTCATTTGTCTATTCTCAGATTAAATCTTAAATAAGGCAGATTGGGGAAAATTATATTGCATAGGCAAGACCGAGAAGATGTGACAGCACCCCTGGGTGGTACTGCCGTTACTTGGTAATACAAATAATTAGGTTCAGGTCTCTCAGATTATTGTGGACATAAGTCTGTATGGAGTTAGATGTAAAGTACCTTTTAATTGGGTATTTTTGATGTTTGGGGTAATGAGACGTGTAACGCATATGATGTGTAACTATCTCATCTCCATTTCTGATGTTAAGAAGATTTGTTAAGATACTGTGAAACTGACTTATTTTTAGGGATAACTTGTCCAATTTTGGGAAGCCATCTTCAATTGAAGGGTAATTTAATATTATTGCAGTGATTGTAAGTAGGGGTGTCCAAAATTGACCCATAATCCAGTCCACCCGTTTGGTTCCAGTGGGTTTGCCCCCATGGGTTATGGGGACGGGCCCGGGTTCAAAAATACCAAACCTGGAGTGAGCGGTTCGGGTAGCAAATCCGTGACATGATTTCCTATATAACCCGGACCACCCGGATATAGTACAAGTCCAAGGTCTAAACTACACTCTTACAATTTTAATTAGGGAAAATTACACATAACCTCCCTTAAAATTGGCTTATTTTCAGATACCCCTTAACTATTTTTTTTTCATAGAACCCCCTTAACTTTCTTTTTCTTTCAGTTTAGTCCAACGCTGTTAACTTTCCATCCAAAACATGTAAAAAGACAAAACTACCCCTCACCAACCATCAAATTTTCAAATATATGCCATTGTTCTATAAAAATGTTTTTTTTTTAATTTTAATTAATTCTGTTTTTAATTTTATAAAATATAGTTTAATTTATAAAATCTGATTTTCATTTTAAAAAATCAGTTTATTTATTTTTTTAAATGTTTATATATTTTCTTTAAATTTCATTTAGTCTTGTTTTTTTCTTTCTTTAAGTTTGTATATTTTTGTATATATTCATTTTTTTCATAAATCATTTAATTGTGTTTCACTTAAATTTTTAGTTCTTTTTTTTTTCCAGTTCGCTGTGTTTTACAAATTCTTGTCCAATTCTTGCACAATTTTTTTTTTCCAGTTCACTGCGTTTCACATTTCAGTGCCTAATCTCCTATAAATCTACAACAGAAACCCAATAATCACAGATGCAAAACCTATTTGTATTCAATCAACCAAAGCCCTAAATATGAACAAATCAAGCATTACCTTTACCAAAACATAAATCAACAATGAAGACACCCATCTGATTAGATGAAATTTACATGTTCTTCCCCAAATCCCCACCCCTAAAATCAAAATAAAACCCAAAAATACAATCTGTGACAGCGGCGACCAAGGATGTGAAGCACGACGGGGAGCGCAGGCTCGATGGAGGAGACTGAACACGGCGGTGCGCGGAGGCGAAGGCGTCTCGTCCTCCACCAAATCCGTGTGGCTCCAAAAAAAGGGTGAGACACGGTGGTTTCTTTGACATATCCGAGCTCCATGGCCGGATCTCTGTGGTCGGATCTCCATGGCCGAACCTCCATGTACGTGAGAATGAGGGAGGTTATGGAGGTTGGGGTTTAGGAGGTACGAAGGTTAGAAGGTATTGAGGTTGAAGAAGGAGATGGTGAATGGGGGAGGCGTGTAAGAGGAGGAGAAAAAGATGAGTAGAGTTTGGAGGGATAAGGTGGGTTTATTTTTATAAAAGGGTAATTTCGGATTTCTTAAAAAATTAACAGCATGTGCTTTGCACATGCTAACTTCCGTTAGATTTTGGATGGAAAAAGAGAAAAATGAAAAATAAATAAAGTTAAGGGAGTTCTATGGAATAAAAAATAGTTAAGGGGGGTATCTGAAAATAAACCAATTCTAAGGGAGATTATGTGTAATTTTCCCTTTTAATTACTTTCACATATAAAAATGAAGATTAATGGGTTGAGATTTTGAAGATGATTATCAATTTTGTAATT